>CM060368.1:45151484-45463056 GCA_030545235.1 Helianthus tuberosus | reverse complement strand
CCTCTTAGCATATTATCATTTCAAGTCATAACATCAAGGGTATTTAAGTGTAACAGTACTAATTTCAGAAAGTTGGTATAAATAAGAGAATGACAAAACAAGGATGATTATAAGCAAAAAAAACTTGTAAACGCTCTTTTAAAATTTGATTGACATTTTATCATTAATTTATTTTTTACTCAAAGTGGTCTTATATTTTGAAATCAGTGCGAAAGAAAAAGTGAAAGTAAACTTTGGTTAGAATAATGGTGATGGTTTTGTTCAACCCAAATGTGAATTATGATGCCAGGTGCTTTCACTGCTTTAAAAGAAATGTAAAACAATATACAACACCTCTTGATACGCTTTCTCTTGCCAATCGTCGCCATTTGGATTGCCAGTCCGAGCTGTCGAATCTAATGATGCTACAGACGAGCAGAAGTTTGAGGCATTAGCTTACTAAAATTATTTCAATATCTAAAAACAAACAGATATAACAAAATAAAAAATAAGAATAATGCTACTTGATGAAGGCTCTGGCATAACTTTCTGCTTCTGAATTGGCTGTTTCTTTTGATCAATCACATTTTGCAGCGGAAAACCACTTGCGGTTGGAAGCCTTTGTTGTGTGTTCCTTTGCAGCAGATTTGGCTGTTGTTGCATACCCATCTGCAGCCCAAGCTGCGATTGCATGTGTGGTGGCGTCACCTGCTGCTGTAACTGTGGCTGTGATTGTTGAACTTGCGTTGGTAACACATTTGCTGAACTCTGCATATCTTGTTTCTGATTAGGCATATTAATAGGTTGCAGCATTGGAGACATATTTTTAATGTTCGGCATCTTTAATTTTTGTCCAGCAACATTTGTCGGCGTGGTGGATTGACCAATTAACGGCTGTGATGACTGTAGTGGACTTGAAAGCCTATTTTGCTGGCCTATGAAACTCTGCTGTTGCTGGAGCTGTTGTAGCAGGAGCTGCTGCGACTCAGAGAGTCCCATAGACTGGTTTTGTTGAGGCATATTTTGAATGTTCTGCATCTTTAAATTTTGACCAGCAACATTTGTCGTGGTGGATTGACCAATTAACTGCTGTGATGGCTGCACTAGACTTGAAAACTCATTTTGCCGGTTCATCAACCTCTGCTGTTGCAGCATCAGCAGTTGCTGCCGCTGCTGATGGAGAATGTCAGAGTTATATTGTTTTCCACTGAATGGGTTTTGTCGAAAACTAGACATGTTTTGCATGTTTAAACTTTGACCAGCAACATTTGTCATGGTGGGTTGTTGTAACGCACTGCCAGGTGGCAATGCAGAAGATAAACCAGAATAGTTGTACATCCCGTCTAAACCAATGTTACTGTGCATGTTCTTTGACATCACTTGTTGAGTATTATTAGACGGCACATGAATAGAAGGTTGTTTCACTTGGTTGTTCACTTGCTGCATGACCTCGGAACCTATCCATTGGAGAAAAATCATATAATTATCATAAAAAGCATTAAAAACTGTTATACTAAATATACATATAGGAGAGCCTTCTTTTCAAGACCAATGTTGAGAACCGGATAAACAGAAAAAGTGAAAATATTAATTTCACCCGGTGAGCATACCATCACCCCCCCCCCCCCCCCCCCCCCACCCGACACACACACACATATATATTTATAAGATTATGTATTATCCCATTATGCAGCTCAATGGGTCTTAAGGTTTAGTTTAGAGTTTATATATATACATGTCCCCTCTATAATGTAAAACAAACAAAATATATAAAATATAGTTAGATGTATTCCATCAACTTGTATCTCATTACAGAAATAAACTTGTACCTACATAAAACATAACTATAAAAATTAGTGGCAGAACATTGAACGATAGTATGTCATAAAATACCTGGATTTGAAGGGTTTACACTATTAGTCACAGCGTTTGATTGCATGGGACTTTTTGATCTATCCTCCATATCCAGTATCTTCACCGATATCATCCGGAAATAATCAGTCTGCAAACCAAATAAAAAAACATGATCTTAGGTCCCACAATGACAAACATGATACCATTTCCTTGTCTTATTTCGTACATAAAGACTTGCAAGATCGCCATTCCACAAAAGAAAAGGCGAAAACCACAAAATCATTTACTCTTCAAACCTGGCTTATGGCAGTAGTATAAATCTTCTCTTCAACCCTCTCAGCTATTTTCTTAAGCACTTGTAGTTCCTCGTCTCCAATGAATGGAAGATGCATCTTCAACGTATCCACTCTACACATGTCAGCCAAAACGATGCAAATATTTAGCAGAAAAGAAAACACCATTTTACAAAATAAAAGTGGAGTGAACCAGTCACAACAAGCAATTGGCACTCAACAAGGTATACATGTTTTTCACGCTCCTTTCACGTGCATCTGCTTGCAGTTGAGCCCTCCAATTATCAGATTCTTTTGTGGGGTCACCAACAGCACCGGGCATATTTTGAAGGTTCTTCATGTTCGAATTTTGACCAAAAACATAAGTCATGGTAGATTGACCAGTTAACTTCTGTGATGAGTGCGGTAGACTTGAAAGTAGATTTTGCTGGCCTGTCGTCCTTTGCCGTTGCAGGAGCTGCTGCGGGTTGTTCACTTGTTGCGTCACCTCAGAACCTATACGTTGGAGAAAAATCATATAATTACCATAAAAAAGCATTAGTAAATTGTTAAACTAAATATACATATAAGAGGGTTCGCTTCAACACCAATGTTGACAACTGTGAGAACCGGATAAAAAGTGAAAGTGAGAGAGCATTAGTTTTTACCTAAGGAAAAAAAAAAAAGCAAACGTCCAACACACGAAAACTGCAATAATAAAAAATGAAGTATGCATAGCAGCCTAGCAGGCATATAGAAACTTAAAACCTAATATAACTAGTTATAGAAATTAGTAACCTTTTAAAATCTTTGCATATTTTATTATTTCTACCAATTAATGAAAAAAAAAAGTCCAAAATTAGTTTTAATAAGAAAAGCCCAAAAAGAAAAAAAGATCCTGCAGGTGCAGAATTAGGGCTATGGCGCAAACTATTCACTTTGCAGTATGCTTGGTGAGATTTGGTAGTTCTCGCGCGCACACACACACGGACATATATATATCAGCTTATGTATTAGCCGTGCAGCTCAGTGGGTCTTAGTGTTTAGTTTAGAGTTAGTTCCCCTTCTATATATACGTGTCCCCTCTATGATGTAAAACACACAAAATATATGCAATATAGTTATATATATTCCATCATTTTGTTTCTCATTACATAAATAAACTTATATCAATGAAAACATAATTATAAAAATTAAGGGCAAAACATTGAACGTTAGTGTATTATGAAATACCTGGATTTGAGGGGTTTACACTATTAGCAGCAGAGTTCGACTGCATGGAGTCTGAAATGAAATTTCGTAATCTAGTCTCCACTGTCAGCATAATCAAGCATAGCAACCGTGCATATTCAGACTGCAAACCAAATAAATTACATGTTTTATGCTGTACGACAAACAGGATATCACTTCCTTCTCCTTAAGAGTTGCAAAATCTTCATTCCACAAAAGCAAATAAGAAAAAATACAAAAACTACAAGACCCACAAACCAGGTTCGTGACACCGGTATAAATCTCCTCTTCAACCGTTTCAGCTATTTTCTTAACTTCCTGTAGTTCCTCGTATCCGGAGAATGGAAGATGCCTCGTCAAGGTATCCATTCTACACAAGGTCAACACATGTCACTCAAAATAATGTAAATAGTTAGCAGGATCATAGTTGTTAAAAGCCATCGCCTCTTGCGCCTAGGCCCATTTTTCAGGCGAGGCGAGGCAGTTGCTCTTTAAGTCGAGGAAATTGGGCTTTAATTCTCCAGGTGATGGTTCAGGCGCACATTCCGGCGAGATTCCTAGATTCCGGAGAGTTTCCGGCTAAATTCTCTAAATTCCGACAAGATTCTAGCCAGATTTCTACTTTTATTCAAGGAAAACTACTTTTCTACACTAATACACTAATATTTTGGTACTAATTAGATGATATAAAGTGTTACATAATAGACGTTGTTAATTTTATTTGAAGAATAGTATTTTTTTTTCTAATACATAATATATTTTTAATTTTTTTTCATTATGCACTTTATTTTTCTCAGGCCCTCGCTTTTTTTGCGTTTTGCGCCTAGGCCCCAGGCGAGACCTATGCGCCTTGAGTGCGCCTAGCGCCTTTAATAACTATGAGCAGGATTTTAAGGTGGAAAACGTCATTTTACAAGAAGTGTAAGAGAACCAGTCACACCATTAGGTCAGCATAAGCAAATATTAAGAGCACAAAAAATAAGAAATTTAAAAGAATAATATAAGGACATACAACTTGTTCACGATCCTTTCCCGTGAATCTGCTTGCAGTTGAGCCCTCCAATCACCAGATTCCATGGTGGTGTCACCAACAGCGCCACTTGAACACCGTGTAGGCCTCAAATCGAGTAGATACAGGTCTTTCAAATCGAGCAGATACAGGTCTTTCAAAGCTTTTATCTGTAAGAAAAAAAAATATTAAAGTCATAGAGCCAGTAATCGAAATAGTTTATCTAAAACCTATGCAGTTAATGCGGTAAATATCGGTCAAGGACCGATATTTGAGATATAGGTTATCGCGGTGGGATATCAGAAATTTAAATATCATGCAGAATTTATATATATAGCAATTTAACATTAATAATTCAGTGATAAGTCGGTGATATATCGTTTATATCGGTGATATATCGGTCTATATCGCTGATAATATCAGTACCGATATTCTGACTGATATTTGACACCGATATTTTACTAGGGGACCGATATAGCCGATATTAACTGCATAGTCTAAAAAATAAGTAAATATACATGAGTCCCCTTGAGCTTCTTATAACTTTAAGTCATACTTCAATATGTATCAAACTTAACAGGATCATTAAGGATAATTTTGATACTAAATGGCATATTGTGATGTCAGGTGCTTTTACTGCATTAAAAGAAATGTAAGATGATACACAGCACCTTTTCATAAATTTCTTCTTGCCAATCTCCGCCATCGTTTTTGCGAGTCTGAGGGTTTACAGTATCAGCGGCAGAGTTTGACCGCATGAGAGTCTGTAATCTAGTCTCCATGATCAGAATATTCAAGCATATCTTCCGTGCATATTCAGACTGCAAACCAAATAAATCACATGAAGCAAAACCTTACGCTGTATGACAAACATGATATCGCTTAATTTCTTCTCCTAAAGATCTGAAAAAGTTCCATTACACAAAAGCCAAAAGGCAATAACAAAGAACTACAAGAATGTTTACATGATTAATATACGGATTAACGAACACAGCAAATTAACCTGGCTTGTGGCGGCAGTATAAATCTCCAGTTCAACCCTCTGAGCAATTTTCTTAAGTTCCTGTAGTCTCTCGTATCCTGAGAATGGAAGATGTGTCTTCAAGGTATCCATTCTACACAAGTTTAGTAAAAAAAAATGCAAATATAAGCACAAACATGTAAGCATAACCAAATTTTTTTAGAGCAGAAACAAATAGAGAAGATATTTAAAAAGAATAATACATCTTGTTCGCGATTCTTTCCCGTTGCATTTGAACTCTCCAAGCACTAGATTCCATGGTGGGGTCACCAACAGCGCGACATGCACCCTGAGTAGACATCGTATCCATCTTCTGTTTGTTTGATGATTGATTTTCTTTTGGAAAGCAAGGAAGAGAAATAGGGTTTAGGAAAATAATATAGGCGACGTTACGGTGAAATCGGGGTTGATTGTTACACTAATTTTGGAAACCATATCAATTATCAAGGGAGGAAGAACAACAACTATACTTCGTTTTCTTTTTATAAACATAAATAAAATCCAACCTCTGTTGGGTGTTGCTAAATGTACCCTTTTTTTTACTAAGCGTACCTAGGGCTGTTCAAATTGCTCGGCGCTCGTTCGATGCTCGCTCGAAAAATGCTCGGAATTTGCTCGTTCGATTCAGCTCGATTGGAAAAATGCTCGTTCGGATCGGTTCGGTTTGTAAACGAACCGAGCACGAGCAAAGGTCCGCTCAGTTCAGTTCGGCTCAGTTGGCTCGATTTATTTTTTAATATATATATATATAGGGAGAGGATCATGAGAAAACTAGATATAAATGAGAAAACCAAAAAACTAACCAAAAAAGCACTAAAAATGAGGGGGAAGACTTTTAATGAAGGAGGAGGAGACTTTTAATGAAGGAGGGGTAAAATTGGAAAAAAAATATATATAACTTTTCAAACATTTCTCATTTCTCCATACGTAATCATTTTAAAACAAAAATGGCACCATAAGATCACAAATTTTTGTATCTTTCATTCAAGTATATTCGAGCATATTTTTTATGACATAAAAAAAGATTTATGGTGCCGTCTTGTTTTCAATACTATTATTATAGTAGTGCACATGTGCAATATAACATGTACTACAATTGCATTACATGCTTAAAATTAGCTTTTTGAGTCTAGTTTAGCTTTTAGGGTTAGTTTTTTTGAGGTTTAGGATTAGGATTAGGTTTTTGGGTGTGGGGGGGAGGGGGGTTTAGGTTTTTGGGGGGTGGGGGTGGGGGGTTTAGTTTTTTTTCGGGTTTACAATTGCATTGCATGCTTAAAATTAGCTTTTTGAGTCTAGTTTAGCTTTTAGGGTTAGTTTTTTTGGAGGTTTAGGATTAGGTTTTTGGGTGGGGGGGGGGGGGGGGGTTTAGGTTTTTGGGGGGTGGGGGGTTTAGGTTTTTTTCGGGTTTATGTTTAGGGTTTAGTTTTAGGTTTTCGGGAGGGTGGGGGTGGGGGGTTTAGGTTTTTGGGGGGTGGGGGGGTTAGGCTTTTGGTGGGAGGGTGAATTTAGGTTTTTTTTTTGGGGGGGGGGGGGGGGTGGGGGGTTTAGGTTTTTGGGGGGTGTCGGTGGGGGGTGGGTTAAGTGGTTTAAGCTTTATGTATTAGTGCACATGTGCAGTACAACAAAAAAAAAAAATTTTGAAATTTTTTTTCTAGGCATAAAAACTAGCGATTTTTTTATTAAAAATTGTATAAAAAAAATTTTTGGTATGTTTTTAGGCTTTTTTGGTTAGTTTTTTAGTTTTCTCATTTAAACTAGTTTTCTCATGATTCATCCCCTATATATATATATAGGGGAAGGTTCATTTGAGAAGAAAATTTAATTGAGAAGAAAAAGAACAAAGGGTACAATTGTAAAATATTAAATATTTTTTCACTTGTCTCATTTATTATCATCTTTGACTAATTAATTAGTAATAAAAACAATCATCCTTCACACTAATGTTTTTTTGACTACACACATCAGAAGTTACCCTACACCTTTAGAAATTTACCCTACACATGTTGAAATTTATCCTACACAACCTGTAATTTATCATATACACATTGTAATTTATCCTACACTCTAAATTATTATTATTATTATTATTTTTGAAAAAAATATATATTTTGAAGATAAGTTACAAATTTTAATGTAGTTAGCTATTAAAGAGGAATACTACTAATTAATGATCTTTGTAGGTTTACCATATTACCCTTATAGTAACATTAAATACTTATATTAAATGAAGTAAAATGAAGCATTCTTATTGGTTGAAATTTCTTCTTTTTTTCTTCTTACAAAAAGTTTCTTCTCATTTGAACTCTCCACTATATATATGTGTGTGTGTGTGTGTGTGAGTATGTGTGTGTGTGTGTGTGTGTACACCATTTTTAGTGAAATGACTAGAGACCAACATCAACAATGTTGGGTCCAAGATCCAAATAGATCTCATTTAAGTAATTAGAATTGAAATCCAATACCAATAGTTCATTGTCCAATACTTAAATGTCCATTTGAGTAATTGAGTCAAAATTTCAAATACTAAAATGTGAAGTGTCGATCAATATTCAAGTCTCAACCCGCCATTCGATTCAGAAGTATAAGACCCTAATCAAAACCCCCAATTGGCCATCGTTATTCGATTTCTCCATCGCCACTCACCAAGACGGCAACTCGCCAGGGTTTTGCCTCAATCGGTTCATTCAATTTCAAACCTCCGATAAAATAAGGGTATGTTTCAATCGGTCGACAATTATCTTCCCGCTTAGCTAATCTCGATAGAACTAGTTGAGTGTTTTTGTATTCCTTATTATTTGTTAAATTTTTACTTGTGTTCTATTGAACGAAACACCAGGGACGAAAACTGCACTTTATTCTAATAACTAGCACTCCCATCGTCACTTTCCTTGTTTGTTCTGCGACGCTCGATACTTGCTCGACATTCGTACGAAAAATGCTCGGATCGAAAGACGCTCGCTCGACTTTGGCTCGGTTGAAAAAACGCTCGGTTCGGTTCGGTTTGTAAACAAACCGAGCACGAGCAAAGGTCTGATCGGTTCGGTTCGGCTCGTGAACAGCCCTAAACGTACCCCATCCTTCAACTTTACATTAATGCAATTTAAACCCTTTTGTTTTTTTTTTTTTTTGTCATTTTGTTTTCTTTAATTATTATTATTACTAGTTTTTGTTTTTAAAACGTTATTTTATTTAAAAAGAATTTTTTATTCGTTTTCTTACGTTTTAAAATGAAGCTTTTTTTTATTCGTTGTCCTACGTTTTAAACTGAAGCGAGTCATTTTCATTTTGAACTGGGTTTTTTTTTGTTCATAACGACTTGAACTTTGTATTCGAATACAATTTGTATAAACAATAATACACAAAAATTTAAATGAAGCTTTGAAGCCAACCAAGTTAATATAGTTGTTAGAGTTAAAAGAAGAGAAATATATTTGAGAACCACCACTGTCAATTTGTAGATAATGATTTTGATTAGTCAATAACATACCCTCACAATAATTAAATTTCCACTTATATCGATTATTAATTGATATACATGCTTTGTATCAAACCATTTTACTACCTAATGTGCTTGTTAATGTTTTATTTTCTTTTTGCATTTTATTACTTTTAATAAATAAAAGTTGTTAGTTATAACTAGAAGGAATACCCGCGCTACGCTGCGGGGTTTCGGTCGATATCTATTTTGGTTTAGTATACCAATCAAAAGAAATATGCTCAAAAGAATATCGACACATGTTTTACATCGACCAAAAACCATAAAAATAAATTTAAATTGGACAGCAGGACGAATTGATTTTAAATTAATTGTAAATGGAAACGTAAATGTTATCTTAAATATAACTTTAATGAAAACAAACCTAAAACTAAAACACTAAACATAAGAAAACTAAAAAATAAAAATAATAAAGTCCAGAAAAAAATCAAGAAAGAAAAAAAAAGTTAATAGGATAAAAACACTATCCACATAATTTGCTAATTGGAATTTGTGTTAAAGTGTAGACCAATTGAAAACATACATAAAAATAAGCATGAAAACGAATTATATTTGACACATATTTCTGAAGAAAATTTACATCGAATCATAAACCAACTTAAATTTATACCGACGCGTGCATAAAAATAAACACGTAAGAAAATAGTTACGGCGTGTTGTGGCGTGTCGAAACGTAGAGTGACTCGAATTTATAGCATTTAATGAAAACGTATTATATTTTACTCGACGTGTTTCCGAACAAAATTTACGTCAAAACATAGACCATTTGAACACGTACATAAAAATAAGCATGAAAACATATTATATTTTAACCGGCTCATTTATAGAAAAAAATTACATCAACACATAAACAAACAGAAAATGTACATAATAATAAGCATAAGTAATATATTATATTTGACCCAACTTATTAACGGGAAAAATATACGTCTAAACGTAAATCAATTTAAATTTATAGAAACGTGTACACCAAAATAAATACGTAAATCTTGATTACAAAATTTTTAAAAAGTTAAGAGGTTGAAATCGTTAACATTGAAAGTTAAAGGGGTAAAAGTTGAAAGAGAAATAATAAAGACAAAAAAGAAAAAGTCAAAAAGAAAAAAAGAAAAAAAAAACTAAAACTAATACTACTGTAGAAGCCCTTTGAAATTGTTAGATATAGAATGTAAAAACATTTTCGTATAATAATAATACTAATAAAAAAGAAATAAAAAGATGAGAGAACTAAAATACAAAATTAAAAAATTAAAAATTAAACTATTTTTTCAAAAAAATTCTGAAACTTTTTTATTGTTTAAAAATATCTTTTTTATTAATTTGTAATAACGTTTTATAGAAACATAATAAAATATTAGTTAGAGAAAGTGTCTTCAAAAACAATATTTGAATTGTATAGAGAGGTGAAATTTGACAAATTTTAGATTGTATTTCTGGAAAGGAGGTATGACTAGTAAAAAAGGAGGTGCATTTAGCCAATCCATAATTTAAATTCAAATTCCGTTAATATATACTAGGTTATTATTCCCATAAACCCTGAATTTCACTGTTGGAAATTTAATTTTAAATAATCTTTAAATGTATAATTAAACTAAACTTAGATATAATGATATAAGGTTAGGGTAAAATGAAAACGTATACGAGTTGTGAGAATTTAAAGAACTCGGTCTTACGAAAGGTTTTTTCAAAAATAAAAATTTACAAAAAAATCCTAAAAAAAACTAGTTTTTTTTTTTTCATTTACGGCAGCCGTAAATGCTGTAAAAAGTGATATCATGCTTATGTCATCACATTTTTATAGCCGATGTAAGGGGCCGAAAAACACCACTTTGTTTTTTTACGACAGTCTTTTCTAACATTTTTGTCTCACCGCAACCGATGACGGAAACATCGGAGTGAGACGAAAACGAGATTGCAAGAGACTTCATAACGACTAATTGTGACAATAATTAGATAATTCAAATTTCATTGATACTAAGATGGGAATACATTGTTTTGGAAAGGAAAGTACAACAAGTTGCAAATAGCATAACAACATGAAACAAATACATAAGTTTAAAAGTCTAAGACCATATGTAATGGGGCTTTATAAGGGCATGAAAGATTTTGATAATGCCCTTACACCATTACTCATGGGCATTATAGGGGCATGAAGAGTGAGGGGCATTTCTAGAATAATGTCCAATAAGAAGGAAAAATAAGGAAACTAATAAATAAAAGGCCATTATGAAGTCTTAACCATTACATAAAACATTATGATGGTGATGTGGCAAA
The DNA here is from genome assembly GCA_030545235.1 of Helianthus tuberosus. Classification (NCBI taxonomy): domain Eukaryota; kingdom Viridiplantae; phylum Streptophyta; class Magnoliopsida; order Asterales; family Asteraceae; genus Helianthus; species Helianthus tuberosus. The sequence goes on along the minus strand of CM060368.1, from coordinate 45,451,921 downwards.
AAATGCCCCTTAAGGGGCATTAACCATTACTCATGGTCTAAGTGTGTTTCTAAACCATCCAAGTATGTTTCTTCATTTCGCGTCAACTAGTTTCGGGTAACATGTATTAAAATAAAGATCAACAAAAGTTGGCGAGTATACAAGTTTAAATACATAGTATAATTATGACTAAAAATTGTCTCATATATATCCAACATGGTAATTTGTATACATTGTTCATTATCATACTAACATGTGTTAACCATAAGTCAAACCAAAGTGTTACGCTAAGTTTTATGTACACGAAAAAATATATCTTGTACACGAAAACATATCTTGTCTAAATACTTGTTTGGACACTAAGTTTTATGTGTTTTCATGGGTCCTAACTTGCCCATTAGAATCACAAACAAGGAGTTTAGAACGAAGATAACATAGCATAAGTTCACGACATCTAACCATAATCCGGTTAGTATCAAGAATTCAGTTAAATATATTATATATTATATAGGATATATATCTAGTCCATCATGTAACATCATATAAATCATGTAAGTCAAGTATGGAGGTAAGATTAAGCTCATTGTATGTTTCACCAAAGCACAAAGTCATCAACTTAGTTGATGACCCGTTGGTCATGAATAAAATAAAATACAACTAACTAGTTTGTTAAGTAGCCAAGTAAGATCAACCATGGTGTTCCATGCCCATCATGGCAAATGTTGGAGGTGAGGCGGGGTTATGTTACTTTGATTCTTGGAAGCTACTTGGTGTTACTCTAAGTCTTAAACAACCAAGAGAGCAAGCTAGGTGCGTGCATCCCGAGCATGGAAAGTGTTCGGGGATGTGTCGTAGCCTTGTCTCTTTAGTGAAAGTTGTTTTGTGACCAAGGGTGTAAAAGTGTGAACAAGTGAGGTTTTGTGGAACTAATTTGGATAGCCAAAGCTTCCATGGTTCACACACAACTCATGCACAAGACTTTCAACATAAAAGGTTGAAGCTTGGATGGTTTTCAATCACTTAGAACATTTGGACATAATTTAAATAAAATTTAAGATTGTGTTCTTGGTGGAAATCAACCACAACACAAACCCACAACTAAGAACTTAGTTGGGGGCTTGATGAGTACAAGTTTACACCAAGTTTTAATCAAAACAAACAAGAAATAAGGATATAATCCACAACAGAAAGTTTATAACTATCTTGGTCCTCAATGTGGTGAGGTTCCACTTTAGTTTGCCAAGGCAAACTTTAGTAAACCTTCATAGAAGTTATGACAGAAGGTCCTTTGCATTTTTTTTTTTTTTTTTTGTTATCAAGTTGAATGCTATGATCGGGGACAAAGGATATCCAAAGGAAAAGATAATGTTCCATGACTTCTATCACTTCTTAATTCCCAAAACTAGAATTAATTCCCCCTGCGTTACGGCGGGGCGTGAAACCGTGCCATATAGCACCAAACACCACCGTCAGTGACCACAAATATTGAAGTTGTGACGTGTTAATGCAAAGAAATTATACAAAAACGTAAAACACAAAAAAATAACTAAGTCGATCTCGGTCCCGCATGTTGCGACGAACATGTCAAACGGGAAAAAAAGATAAAAACGTTGAACCACAACGCACGTTTCGCCATGTTAACTCGCAAAATTTAAAACAAATTGTAAAAACAATGAACCGCACGCGCACGTTGCGACGTGTTAACTCGCAAAATCTAGAATGAAACGTAAAACAAAAATGCGAAAGATGAAAAGTATGGGGAATAAAGTTGAAAGTAAAAAAGTTGTGAAGTTAAATAGCAAAGTTTTGAGTTAAAAGTAAAAAACCAAATTTTGTGAGGTTATATTGAAAAGATGAAAAGTTATGGATGGAGATCGAAAGGAAGCACCTGCGATCGGTATTGACCTTGGAACAACATACATATTCATGCGTCACGGTCTGGAAGCAAAGTCGATCGAGTTGAAATCATACCCAATGAACAAGGCAACAGAACAACACCGTCTACTGTTGCTTTTCGTGATGTAGAATGTCTCGTCGATGGTGGTACCAAGATTCAAGCCGCCATGAATCCTGCTAACACCATATTTGGTCAGCCTGCTAGTTTTTTTCTTGTTTTCACTTTAATATTATTGTCTTTATTAATTAAGAGTGGATTTTCAGATGCTAAGAGGTTGATTGGAAGGAGATACAGTAATTCCAGTGTGCAGGCTGACATGAAGTTGTGGCCTTTTAAGGTGACACGAGAGTCTGGCGACACACCAAGGATCGTCGTCTCCTACAAAGGTCAAACGAAGGAATTTTGGCCTGAAGGAATTTCGGCAATGATTCTCGGCAAGATGAAAGAGACTGCTGAAGAATACCTCAGAAAAGAAGTGAAAGATGTTGTAACGATCCCAGACTACTTTAACGCTTAACAACGTCAAGCGAAAAAGGATGCAGGCACTATTGCTGGATTAAACATCACCCGCATAGCGACCCAACAGCGGCTGCTATTGCATACGGTCTAGACAAGAAGTCTGTTATTACTAGGAAGATGAATGTGATCGTGTTTGATTTGGGTGGTGGCAATGGCGAAGCTTGAAAATTTCCACCGGGGGGTCGGAAGTCACCGAACCTAAAAATTCTATACAAGTAAAATCTTTTTTATAAAACCCGGGGGTCGAAAACGTATATACCTAAAAAATCCTACACGAAACGTACAAACACTACTGAGCGAAAAGTTCGGGGGGTCGGGCGCCCCTCCCGGCCCCTTGAAAGCTACGCCCTTGGGTGGTGGTACGTTTGATGTCTCTCTATTGACTATCGACGAAAAGGGTGCTTTTGAAGTGAAAGCCGTTGCGACGCATTTAGGAGGCAAGGATTTTGATAACTGTATGTTGAATCATTGTGTTCAGGTGTTTTAAGAGAAGATGGAACAAAGATTTGACGACGAATTCGAAAGCATTGGGGAGGTTATGAACTGCGTGTGAGAAAGCGAAAAGGATTCTCTCAAGCACTACGCAAACGTCAATCGATCTAGATTTCTTGCACGAGGGGATTGATTTTTCATTTAAGTTTAAGCGCGCTAAGTTTGAACAGCTGGACATGGACTTGTTCAACAAGTGCATTCAGATTGTGGAGAATGTTTAGATGATGCAAACATGGATAAATCACATGTAGATGAGATTATTCTTGTTGGTGGCTCGACGAGAATACCAAAGGTCCAGTGTTTGTGAACCCTGATGAGGTTGTCGCATATGGGGCAGCCGTAATGGCTGCAAATTTAAGTGGCGACAGTCATACAGATTTGTTGTTGTTAGATGTCACTCCTTTGTCAGTCGGTGTGGACACGATTGGAAACTTAATGAACATTGTGATTCCGCGAAACACTCCCATACAGACAAAGGAGGCGCAAGTTTATTCTACAACCAAAGATAACCAAACTTTTATAAATATCAAGGTGAAAGAGCAAGATCTATTTATAACCATTAGTTGGGGAAGTTTAGAGTTTCTGGAATACCGTGCGCTCCTAAAGGAGTTTCCAATGTGAAGGAAATCTTTGAAATCGATGCTGACAGGCTGAGAAATTATCGACCGGTATGACAAAGAAACTGGTGATAACCAATGCAAATGGAATACTCTCTAAGGAAGAGATTGAAAAGATTGTAAAAGATGGTGAAAGGTATGAACTTGAGGACTGTGTGTACAATGCATTGGAGGAATTGATGTACATCATGAGGTATAGGATCAATAATGACGATATCAAGAAGATAATGCGGCGTTCCAGCTTGAAGAAATTGAAGTGTGCCATAGCTTACACCGCTCGGTGGCTCCAGGACAACCAAGGGGCAACTGGTGATGAACTACGATTCATGAAGGTTAACCTGGAGCTTCTTTGGATGTCACTAGCCTAGCCTTTTCGTTGTAATTCGTTAAACTTTGGGACTTTTATTAAAATGAAATAACTTTGTACTGGATAACACATTGAATTCTCATGTGCGATGAATTCTATTTCAGTTTGGATGCGTTAGCCGTTAGGCTTGTTCCACTCGTACCATAAGGTTATCGTTGTACTTTCATGTTCATGTACATTCTTGTCTTCTTCACTGTAACCAGTGACCATCATGATACTATATGCCTAGGCAGAGTTCTGCAGACCCTTAAAATCATCATTACCAAAGGGAACACCTAAACCCCTTTAAATTAAATAAATTGGTTGGGCTCGGCTCGTTTAAATAAATTGGGGCCTTTTTGGTCAAAATAAAAAATGTTTTTGATTCAATGATTACTATATATGTTAGTACTTTTGTAGCATAATCATTGACCACAAACCCCACCGTCAACAATTTCAAAGCCCAAATTATCTACATATAACTTTTCTTTTTAGAATTTAGGGCCCTAGATAAGTGGGGGCCCAAAGCGTTAGCTTTATTTCACTCTCTCTTAAACCGCCCATAGTCGTATGTCAGGTATAATTGAGCGATAAAATACCCACAATCAACAATCTCAACAAATTACCTCTTAACCGCAACACTATTTAGGCACGGCGAATGTTGTGCACATAACAAGCAATCAAGAACTTTAAATATAACCCAAGTGGCCGTTCCATAGATGAGCCTAGCTTTTAAAGCAAGCTTCAATATGGCAATTGGATTTCACAATAAATGCAAATACATCTAAAGAAATAAAGATTGTAACTTTCATCACGTACACCCAGGATATCATACGAGATGAAAGTTTAGATAAGTTATTGATAAGTTCTCGTTGAAATATACACGTGTTACAAAAGAGAATAACTACACTTCTTACCACCCAGTGTAGCAGAACTTCAAATGATGATAACAAAATTAGGCAGCTTTCCCAAGATATCATACAATATGAAAGTCCAGTTGTTAGAGCACACTCACTGTATTTTTTATAAACTTATACCTGCAAAAATCATATTTATAAAAATTAATGGCATAACACTGAATGATTGTGTATTATGAAATACCTGGATCTGAGGGTTTACATTATTAGCAGCAGGATATCTAGTCTCCATAGTCAGCATCTTCAAGGATATCTTCCGTAAATAATCAGACTGCAAACAACATAACATACATGATTTTAGCCTTTTAGGTCCCACAATGAAACATGATAGCACTTTCTTGTGTTATTTCAAATCATCTGTACATAAACACTTGCAAAATCTTCATTCCACAAAAGAGAAAAATTACAAAACTACTAATAATATAGAGAACACAACAAACCTGGCTTGTGCACTCAGTATACATCCTCTGTTCAAACTTCATAGCCATTTTCATAAGTTCCTGTAGTCCCTCGGGTCCATCAAATGGAACATGCCTCTTCAAGGTCTCCATTCTACACAAGGTCAATGTATGTCAGTCAAACATAATGCAAAAGGTTGGCAAAAATATTTGGAGGATAACCAATTTTTAGAGCACAAAAAATAAGAAATTTAAAAGAAGAATATAAGTACATACATCTTGTTCACGATCCTTTGTCGTGAATCTGCTTGCATTGTAGCCCTCCAATCACCAGGTTCCAAGGTGGGCTCACCAAAAGCACCGCTTGCACCCTGAGTAGGCCTCAAATCTAGTAGATACAGATCCTTCATAGTTTTTATCTGTCATCAGAAGAAAAAAAGATCACGGTTATAGAGCCAGTAAATGGAAAAAGATTAGTGTTACCATTCACAGTTCATCAAAAACACTAGTAAAGTAAAAATGCATGATTCCCCTTTAAACGCTTATCGTTTTTAGTCATAATGTTAATGCTACTCAAACTAATAGTACAACTAGTAAAATTACCCGCGCGTTGCGGCAGGAGTTTGGTCGACATCGGTTCGGTTCATTATGGTATCGATACGATACCGGCACCCGGCATAACAGCCGAAAGAGAAAAACATAAAAATAAAGTTGAAAGAAAATTTTATTGAAGTTTAGGGGTTGTTTGATAACTTTATTAAAGTTTAGGGAGTAAGAAGTAAGAACTAACCTGAGTAAACTACAAGGGGTGAAAGTGAAAGATCACTAAATGACAAAAAAAAAGGATCCGATATAACAACAGAAAGAGAAAACACAAAAACAAAGTGGAAATAAAAGTTTATTGAAATTTAGGGGCTGTTTGATAGCTTTATTAAAATTTAGGGTGTAAAAAAAGTAAGTTGAGTAAACTACAGGGGGTGAAAATGAAAATTCACTAAATGACAAAAAGGACACTATTCATCGAACTACACCTTTTAATATATATTTAATATTTAATTTAATTTAATTATTTAATAATAATTAATTAAATTTAATTAATACTAATGGTGATGATTTTGTTCAACTCAATGGCCATTTATGACGTCAGGTGCTTTCACGGTTTCTAAGAAATGTAAGATAACATACAGCACCTTTTGATACACTTCCTCTTGCCAATCTCCGCCATTTGCTGTCGTATTAAATGGTACCGAGGAGTTTACACTTATGGCAGCAGAGTTTGAGTACATGGAGTCTGACAGGTAGTTTTGTAATCTAGTCTCCATAGTCAGCATATTCAAACATATCTTCCGTGAATATTCAGACTGAAAACCAAATAAATTACATTATTTTAGGTCCAGAAACACCTTACAGTGTACGCCAAACATAAAATCACTTCTGTGTCATAAAGATTTGCAAACGCTTCAGTCCACAAAAGCAAAACAGGCAATAACCAAAAACTACTTGAATTATAGAGTAAAATGCCATTTTCATCCCTGAGGTTTGGCCAGTTTTGCGGCTTTCATTCAAAAGTTTGTTTTTCCGCATCTGGATCCAAAAGGTTTGAAATCTTGCCATTTTCATCCGGCTCGTTAACTCCATCCATTTTTCTCCGTTAAATCAGAGATATTTCTGTCTTTTTTGCTAACTTAAAGGGCAATTCGGTCTTTACCTTATGTACATATACCGAATACCCCTAAAAAAGGCCGAACTGCCCTTTAAGTTAACAAAAAAAGACAGAAATACCCCTAACTTAACGGAGAAAAATGGATGGAGTTAACAAGCAGGATGAAAATGCCAAGATTTCAAACCTTTTGGATCCAGATGCGGAAAAACAAACCTTTGGACGAAAGTCCCAAAACTGGCCAAACCTCAAGGACGAAAATGACATTTTACTCTAAATTATATAAAGAACACAACAAACCTGACTTGTGGCAGCAGTGAAAATCTCCGCTTCAACCCTCCTAGCTATTTTCTTAAGTTCATGTAGTCTATCATATCTAGTGAAAGGAAGATTTTCCTTCAAGCTATCCATTCTACTCAAGGTCAACGCATGTCAGTGAAAATAAGCAAATATTTCGCACAAATATTAGATGGAAAACATCATTTCAGAAAAGAAAAGTGTATCGAACCAGTCAGACCAAGCAACTGACACAGTGACACTCGGGCAGATCAGCATAACTAAAATTAAGAACACAATTAAACTAAGAAATTCAAAAGAAAAATATAAGTTCATACATCTTGTTGACGACCCTTTCCCGTTCCAATGGATCCCTCCAGTCACCAACAGCGCCACTTACACCCTGGCTATTGAATGATGGTGTATTATGAAATACGATCGGTGGGTTTACACTATTAGCAGCAGAGTTTGACTGCATGGGATCTTCTGATCTACTCTCCATAGTCAGCATCTTCAAGGATATCTTCCGAAAATAATCAGACTGCAAACCAAATAAAATACATAAGTTTAGGTCAAGAGGAAGTGTATCAAAAAGATACAAATTCATACATTATAATTTTTAATTAAATTCCATAGTTTAACTGTTGTAAAATAGATAACCAACTTGTTCAACTATTAATAATAAACGGTAAAATTTCCAAAATTTCAATAAATATATAATGAGTAAATTACAAGTTTTGTCCTTTATGTTTACACCAAAATGCAGGCGCTGTCCTTTAAAACAAAAGTTGACGAATTTTGTACTTTATGTTTCAAAATCATGCACGGTTTGTCCTTTGAGCCTAACTCAGTCAGATTTTTTGGTTAAGTATGGTCATGAGGGCATACTTGTCTCATCACATCCATTCTCCTGAGAAAGCTGTATTGTCTAAAAATCATGCACGGTTTGTCCTTTGAGCCTAAAAGTTCACTCTCTCTCTAAACTAAACTCGCTCTCTCTCCTGAGAAAGCTGTATTGTCTCGTCACATCCATTCTCCGCCTGTTAAGAAAATACAACAGCCCAAAAAATATATATATATATATATTATCAAGCCGCTATTGCAATGTACATATGGCCATGCTAAAATTATATTATAATGCCTTTAAAACATCAACTAGCAAGCACAGCATATTGACAGAAACTAAAATTCCCCTCTTAGGCCGGAGGGTGTGGGGGGCGCCACCCTCGCCACGTCAGAGGCTATAGCGCCCCCGGCGCTATACACCCACACCCAGCCAATTAACATGGGGCGCTATACATCACTCGCGAACATGGTAACGAGGGAGGAGGGGGTTATCAGGTGGGGCCCACTTGTTTGCACCAATCAATTTTTTTTTTTTTTTATTTATTTTGCTCTATAGCGCCCCTAGGGGTTATCACCACACCCTCCATGTTAAAGGGGGTTATAAAGCCCCCTTGGCTGACGTGGCGCCTACGTGGCGCTGAGGTGTCTTATAAAGCCCCAAGGGGGGTTATCCCACACCCTCTAGCCTTACAAACATAACCCCCACACCCCAAACCTCCCAATTTATCCCTAATTTTTCAAGATAGGAAGACAATACAAGCACTAAAACACACATAATCATCATCGATCATTTCTATTTCATAACAAAAAGCAGTGCGTAAAATCTAAGATTCCACACAGAGCCAAACCTTCTCTAACTGAAGTTTCTTCCTCCGTTCGAGTTCATATTCATGTCTTCTTAAATTCGCCTTGAACTTTTCACCTCCATCAGGCAACCTAACACCTATCGTCTGCAAAGTTCTCTTGATCCTTTCAATACACGCCGCAATTTCACGGTCCGATTTCTCCATAAGTTCCAAATCCTCCGTTTTATTCTCCTGCGCGTCTACTCCACCACCGTCACTATCGGAATTCTTCTCCAATGGGGCCTCATGTTCCGCCGTACGATCGTCATCGCCGGAAGCGGTAGGTTTTAGCTCCTCGTAGGGTTTCTTTCGCTTGATTCCGTTGCAAGTGGTTTCTGCTTCGATGTCCATACATAAAATGTAAGTGAAATTGATGGTGATTGTGGCCGGTAAAGTGATCGGAGATGAGGGATTGAGTGAGGGAGACGACGGCGACCGGAGTAATGGAGTTCAGGGTGTGATGCTACCCACCACCATGTGTGCGCCGTGAAGAGAAAGGGAGGTGTTTAGAAATCACGATTTAAGTGTGTCGCAATTTGGGTGAACTTTTTTTTTTTAGAGTAAACTTCCGTTTTTTTTAGCAAAACCGTTAAAGTGACCAAACCACAGGGAGCAAAACGGAAGTTTACTCTTTTTTTTAATTTTTTTTTTATAAAATACGTGGGTGAACTTTTTAGTACTTTTGTAGCATAATCATTGACCACAAACCCCACCGTCAACAATCTCAAAGCCCAAATTATCTACATATAAGGGTGTCCGGAGTGGAGGCGGCAAACCCACTCGGCACCGATCGGCAACCATTGCCAGCAACTTTGCCGCCTGAGTTTTACCGAAAATGGGGATGAGTTCAGTGAGGGAACACTGATGCGGGGAGAGGGAAGGTATGAGAGAGAGAGAGAGAGATGGTAGTGTGGGGTGGGGTCCATTCCAATCTCAACCAATCACACATTTTTCTTTTTTTTTAAATAGTTTACCACTTCACCAAGGTGATGTTTGTTTTTAAAGAGGTAAAAGGTCTGCAGTCTGCGGACCACATCTGCAGGAGAAGAGGTGGACCAAATGTCTGTAGTCTGCAAGGAGAAGATGGTTTGTTTTTTTACATAAAAACCTCTTCAACACACACACAACACACACTGCAGACCTTCTCCTCTCTCTTGTCTCTCTCTCTGCCTTCATCTACCACCACCACAACCACAACCATCCGCCACCACCACGTCGGCTACCACCACCGCCACCAACACCGCCATCAAAACTCACCACCACCGCTGATCTCTCTCTCTTCTTTCCCTCTCTCTCTCCTGTCACCCCCCCCCCCCTCTCTCTCTCTCTTCGTTCCACCACCGCCATCAAACCCACCACCACCGCCATCAAAACCCACCACCACCGCCGATCCCTCTCTCTTCTTTCCCTCTCTCTCTCTCTTCGTTCCACCACTGCCATCAAACCCACCACCACCGCCATCAAAACCCACCACAACCGTCGATCCCTCTCTCTTCTTTCCCCCTCTCTCTCTCTCCTGCCGCCCCCTCTCTCTCTACGGTCTCTCTCTAAAAAAACCCTAAATTCATACCTGGAGATGTGCGGGAGACGGTGGAGTTCTCGAGGTGGTGGGGGTGCGGCTGGAGATGTGCGGGAGACGTCGGAGGTGGCGGCGGTCTGTGGAGGTGGCGGCGGTCTGTGGAGCAGGAGAAGGGTGGAGGAGGAGAAGGGTTCTCTGTGTTTTCAAAATGTGGAGGAGAAGAGGTTGTGCAGACCTTAGAAGACATTGATTCATTTCTGTATGAAGAAGAGGTCTCGCATACCTTTTTTAATGAAAGGTCTGCGAGAAAACAAACAAGCTGCAGACCCTTATGTTTGCGCGTGGTCTGCTCGGCGCAGACATAAGAGGTTCTGAAGTGCTTCTAGCAAAAAACAAACACCACCCAAGTGTCTAAACCATTGCCAACATTTTGAGCATAGTTTACCACTTTGACATGGCACACTCTCATTGGTTGATTTTTTAGTTTGCCACTCTCGGTGTTTAACCACTCCTAACACCCTAACTTTTCTTTTTAGAATTTAGGGCCCTAGATAAGTGGGGCCCAGAGCCTTAGCTTTATTCCACTCCCTCTTGAACCGCTCATAGTTGTATCTAATCTAAATATTGTGCCCTCTATGCGAAGACATCGAGGAATCGGTGGAGCATTTGTTTACTGCTTGCCCGGTGGCTTTGAGGGTGTGGTCGGCTTTCAGTGTCTGCGTAACATACCGTCGCTTTACCTTTTCGAATATAAAGACATCCTTGAAATACACAAATTCAGTAATCATAGCAAGAAGGAGGATAAGATCATTTACGAGTTGGCTTTGATAGCGTGCTGGTGCATATGGAAAGAAAGGAACGAAGTGATCTTTAATCAGAAAAGATGTAGCCCTCAAGACATCATAGGGGAGATAAAGTCTAAAGGTTTCGATTGGGTGAAAAATAGAGCTTCTTGTAAATGTATTAGATGGTCGGAGTGGTGTAAATACCCTGTTACACTTTTTTCTTCGACTATCTCAAACCGCCGTTTTTTCCCCACATATATTCCTGTTTCATCCATGATACGCTGCCAGTTTGTATACATGACTAGATGGTTGTTGTCGTCAGGTTTTCTAGGATCTCACCTAACAACCAGCTGTACCAAAAACTTCAGATGACCAAATGACAGCACAGCTCTACGGTAGTCATTTAGCTGGTGTTCTCGAACAAAGTTCCTCGGTATTGCCTGTAAAGGAAAATTCTTTCTTTAGTTATTCATTCAAAACATCATATACTTTAAGTAATATCAGATAGATTAGATACAACATTATAAGTAAAATCAACCATATTAAAAGTAGATATGTAAATACCAAGCTGTGTGTCTCTATAACATGGTATTCAAACTGTTTTTTATAATGTGGACGCTTTTTGCGGTGTTGGTGATTGCTACGGCTGCAGTGATGTTTAGTCTCCCCGTGAAGTCCAATCCCGTCTTTGTTAAAAATCTTCACAGTGAAGTTAAAGTCGTCTTCAGGAGTACTTCCCATCCATTAAACAACAGTTGGCAGCTTTCCTCAATGTCATTTTCAAAGCAAAAAGTTGTCCATCCTGGTCCTATAAAACCAGCAGCCAATCTTTTTTTGTTTTCAGGAGAGAAAACATAATACACGTCAACTTTACTACTCTGCTTTGGTCTATGTACTTTTGCAACCAAGTTATCAATTTTTAATCTCCTCTCCGACAACAACTTTAGCAAATCGTGTGGTAAATGCTATAATTTTCATACAATTCAGAAATGACATGTTAGATTTTATATAGGATACAAAATATAAATTAGAAGTTTTTCCAACAGCTCAAAAGACACACTGGCAATATATAAAAATAACGTAGCAATTTTTAACCTGCTTGCAGTATGTTTCTTCTTCAGCCTGTATCAAGCAACCATGAACATAATCTCTGTTCGAGCCATCGTTTCTAATCTCCAATCCCTCATTGTTCAAAACATTTATCTCAAATTTTACTTCCTTCAATTTTTTTAAACACAGCTTGTCTATGTTCTTATTTCTGTAACTTTCAACAAACCGAGTCCATTCTGGTCCGTTTATCCTCTTACTTTTATGACCGATGCTCTGTACTGCAATCTTATACTTAAATCCAGTATAATCAACCAACTTTATTACTTCACACTTTCTTCGTAATTGGTTACTTATTATCCTTGGAAGTACATATGTATATAAAATACACAACATTTAATATATCTTTAATTTTATAAATACAGTTTTTAGCATACAATTGTGATTTGAGCTAATTTGTTCTAAGAATATAGCTTACCAATCCCTCATTTAGGTCTGTCAATTCAGAGACTTTAATAATTATCATAAATTTCATCTGAAAGTAAAAAATACAATAACAATTAAATACTAAAACATAAAATCAATTGTATTTGAAAAACATTCTATTTAAGGTATAAAAAAATATCCAACACTCTGTAGGACAAAACTTATATGTTGTGTACTTCAATATGGTCCCTACAACCAACAATATGAATCTAACACCGTGTAAGATGAAATTTATATTCTTATATAATAAAAAAGTATTATATGACATTAAAGTTTTCAAATATCCATGTTTGTGTCAACTTCAAACTTCAGTTTTTTCCAGCAGCCAAGGCTATATTCACTTACAAATCAGACATATGAGTACTATAAACTGACTGCAGAATATTTTATCAAAATTAATATTGATAGAACAAATTTATGAATACTACATGGCAGTTCATATAATAATTCTGAAACCATTCGTAAAATATACAACCAAATTTTTATGAAACAATAATATTTCAGATTCTTATTTAGATGGAATAAATCAAAATGTAACTAAATAAGTTGACATAAATTTTATTATAAAATAAAGAAAACAAGTTCATATAAGTTTTATCTATTTTAACATCATTAGATTATGATTTTGATGTTTATATAATTTGAAATGAGGAAAACTGAAATGAACATGTCAAAGCATACCTGTAAAATACACAAGAGAACAAAAAAAATACCTGATCTAAAACTTTAAACTCCTGATCGTCAAGTCTGAAGAAGAAGAAACTGTATACTTTTTTCGCCGGAGAAGAAGAGGTAAGATTGTATTGGGATTGTTGAAATTAAGATATTTATCTATTAACTTGTAATTGTTTATTTATTTAACTTATAATAATCTTTAATATCGGGATTTTAAAACTATTTTTAATTATATAAGAGTTAATTGCCATTTTCGCCCCTGAGGTTTGGGCACATTTGCCATTTTCGTCCAAAATGACAGTTTGGTATTATTTAGCCCCCCACGTTTGTCACTTTTTGCCATTTTTATCCAAATGCCTAACCTAGTTACCCAAATACCCAACCAGGTTACTTTTCACCCAATTTAGGGTATTTTTGAAATTTGAAAATGATAAGGGGGTAAATTGTAAAGTGGCCAATGCATACATACCCTTCAAATTCAAGAACCCGAGACTCATTCGACACAAACCCACCGTCTGAATTCCTATCCACTTCACTATCTTCCACCAAAACCTCAGACGAATCGACACGTCCAGTGTTATCAAGAAATTCAGACAAACTTTTCGGGTTTTTACTAAACTCTTCAAAAGTTGGAAACTTGAAGGTAAATGAAAACTCATGTGCCTCATTTACTACATCTTCTTTTTCATCACTTTCTTCACTTGAAACCTCCACAACATCTTCTTCTTCTCCCATATCTTTTGTTAACAGAACCGGCGAATCATTCGATATCCCCTTCAAAGAACCACTCTTTCTTGTAAACCTGAGTAACATAACACTCAAAAAACTATATAACTATATCATATAACACAAAACAAAAATCAATAATTTGAACATACCTTGTGAAATACCTAAGCAGATGAAGCAAACATGTGGATACAAAAGACCAAAACCCCAACACAAAAAGAACTAACTAATTTGGGGTAAAAAACCTCAAGAACCGAATCCATAGTATCAAAATCCAAATGGGTATTCGAAATTTATAAAAAAAGATTGACCCATTTAATCATGATTAATAAATTCAACCTGAAGCAAGAAAACAGAGGAAACAGAGACATACGAGCAGCAACAAAAGGTAAGGGGGTTGTGAAATTCATGACAATTTTGACAAAATTACATAAAATTATTCACCAAATTGACTAATCACCCGTACCAGAAGATGAAACACAGGAATTTGAAAGATTAAAAAGGGTTTTGATGGGTCAATTTGGTACTGAAATCTGACCAAATTTGAAGGGGTGTGGTGGCGGTAGTGGTGCAGTGGGGGTGGGGGTGGTGGTGGGGGAGGTGAATGATCTGTGAACGAGTGTATATAAGGGTATGTATGCATTGGCCACTTTACAATTTACCCCCTTATCATTTTCAAATTTCAAAAATACCCTAAATTGGGTAAAAAGTAACCTGGTTGGGTATTTGGTAACTAGGTTAGGCATTTGGATGAAAATGGCAAAAAGTGACAAACGTGAGGGGCTAAATAATACCAAACTGTCATTTTGGACGAAAATGGCAAATGTGCCCAAACCTCAGGGGCGAAAATGGCAATTAACTCATTATATAAATATATGAATTAATAGATAACTTTTTCTTATTTAACATTATATTTATATTCAAGCATTGGTTGCTGCCATGTAAAAAGTGTATTATTTTAAAGAAAAATGGGGTAAAGTATAAATTTTACAAAACTTAATTTCAACCAACCAGTGTAAATGTAACATCTGTATTAACTCCATTTAATATACTTTTCATCTCCATTATTGAATATAAGCTCCAGAAAACATATTCGGAAGTTTTCTCAAATAACTTTCTTATCAAAATCGGCAAGGTTCTGTTGCATAATATACATTACACGCTATAAAACCAAGTATTGTTTCTTTGAATTTATTGTTTGTATTATAAATATTAGATTAATCATTATTTGATGTTATGAGTATGTATTTGTCACTGAAGGCGTTTCATATTCTTTGTTGAAGCAAATAATAGTTTTCTCAAATAACTTAAATGAAGTTACTCATAGCATTCTCTGTCACAATTTGTGCATGCATATTCGTGATGTTGTTTTCTACATTACGATTGATAAATCAACCATGTAATTTTTTGTTGATGCTCATTTGTTTAACTGTTGTGAGAGATGATGGTTTTCGTTTTGTGCTTTGTTTTTATAATACCTTAAGTGTGTCATTGTACAAATAGTCCGGTTAATATTTGGTACTTTTGATTTTTAAGTGCTGATTTAGTTTAAGTGATGTTTATTTTATAATGTTGTTTGTCTATGACTTTTGTTGGATGTTGTTCATCTTTATAACTTGTAAGTTTAAATTGTTTATTGCAGATATGAATCTATCCAATCAAACACCATCCTTTTTAAAATTCCTTAATGAAGATGATTTTATATTTTTTGTATGTTTTTAACTTTCTTGCTACTATTAGGCCTTTGGGTGTACTTTAACCTAACTTAACTCCACCTAAGTGGCACATCAACTTTTTTTCCTCATTTCACTTTGTCTCACTCTAAGGAAATGGTTTAACATGTTAACACATAACTCATTTAATGCATTTTAACATTGGGTTTTGTCTAAAAAAAGAAAATAATAATTAATTTAATCTCTTAACATTGGGTTAACATGTTAACACATAACTCATTTAATGCACTTTAACACAAGGAGGGAGTGGTTTGCAATGTTAGTTAACATGCCATGTCATTGTTAACACTCTAGATGTTAGGATTCTACATTAATTTTTGATGTAAGATGTTTGTTAACTACTGTCGCAGAATACACCACTTGATTTTGAGACTCTGTTGTGGGGCAAGGAGGTCCCGTACGGTCGAATTGTAGAGTTACTTGATGGTGACAAATCATGGTTAGTACGAGTAAGGAAGAGAGATAATCATTGTATATTTATGGATGGATGGACAAAGTTTGTTAGAGATTGTTGTTTGAAACCCAAAGATGTTGTATTAGTAAAAGTTTTTGGAACTTTGACATTCGTTGTCTCATGTTTTAAAGAAAATGTCTACGAGAACTCTTACATTTCAGCAAATATTAGATCTGAACTTGGCATGACTGTAAGTATCGATATATTACTGTAAACATTTCTTGCTAGCTCAACAACTTGCTAACATTTGTTTGCCCTTTTAACGTCTGTTTCCTTATAATTTTAACATCTGTTGGCTAACCTTTTTAAATTCTGTTGACTAAGTCTTTTAATCTCGGTTGACTAACATCTGATATTTAAGATCTGTCCACATTGCAACCTCTGCTGGATATAATGGATGACAGTTGTTACGAAACCTCTGTTTGATAGCAACAGAGGTATGTAATAGTTGATAGCCAAACAGTGGTTAGGTTGTGTGTAAATACTGTAATTGCGGTTAACTAATCCTGTTGAGTAATTCTCATTTTAACTTTTGTTGACTAACCCGTTGTAACTTTTGTTGCTCATTAGTTCATACCAAATTTGTAAGTCTGCACTAA
Source organism: Helianthus tuberosus (assembly GCA_030545235.1). Taxonomy (NCBI): domain Eukaryota; kingdom Viridiplantae; phylum Streptophyta; class Magnoliopsida; order Asterales; family Asteraceae; genus Helianthus; species Helianthus tuberosus. Next base: position 45,435,105 of record CM060368.1, on the reverse strand, counting down.
TTATTCCTTTGCTTCTTCTATAGCTAATTGCTGACAAATTTTGGAAACAATTCTATGGTAAAAATTACAAACATCTGTTTGCTCTTTTAACGTCTGTTTCCTTATAATCCTAACATCTGTTGGCTAACCTTTTTAACTTTTGTTGACTAAGTCTTTTAATCTCGGTTGACTAACATCTGATATTTAAGATCTGTCCACATTGCAACCTCTGCTGGACATAATGGATGACAGTTGTTACGAAACCTCTGTTGGATAGCAACAGATGTATGTAATAGTTGATAGCCAAACAGTGGTTAGGTTGTGTGTAAATACTGTAACTGTGGTTGACTAATCCTGTTGAGTAATTCTCATTTTAACTTTTGTTGACTAACCCGTTGTAACTTTTGTTGCTCATTAGTTCATACCAAATTTGTAAGTCTGCACTAATTATTCCTTTGCTTTTTCTATAGCTAATTGCTGGAAATTTTTGGAAACAATTCTATGGTAAAAATTACGAGTATGGGATGGCAACTATCTATGTTGGCGAAAGGTTTTGGAATGTGATGATGAAAGGATGGATTGATGGATGCGGGTTTACTGATGGATGTTAAAATTGATTGAAGAAGTTCCGATAGCAAATGAATCTTGGTTGGTTTTCACTATGATTGCATCTAAAACGTTTAAGCTTTCTGTTTTCCGTTCCAAGACTGGAACTGAGGTTTCCTTAAAAAAACCGATGTTGTTGTTTTGGATGATTCAGTTTATGGAGATGATGGGTTTGATTTATTGGCTGCGGTATAAAATTTTGATGATAAAATACATTGTTTCATAACATGATGATGATAAGTAACTTTTATTATATTATGCTAATAACTTTTGAAATCCCATTTTGTAGGCTAAACACAAACAGGTTCTGGATTCCGGGGAAGTTGCTTTAGATGATGAGGATACTGGAGCTTCGGTTGGTAATTTTAAGCAGTTTACGACTTTTGAGGATATTTTTAATGTATATATACACATGTAATATTTATATATTATTATGATTTAAAATATGGTTTCTTACATATGATCATTCTTATAAATATAGTTTGCTGATGATGGGCTATTTGATTCAAAGATTGCGAGTCTGGTTGATGAGTCAGATGTTAAAAATGCTGTAAATTTATAATTTTCTACACATATATTTTATTGTATAATAAGTATAAGAAGGTTTTTTTCAGTTTTGTTATAGCCTGAAGATCATTCTGTAAAAATAGCTGATGATGATAACGATCCTCAACTACTGTCTAAAGATTTTCCTGTTCGTGACATTTCTGCCTCTTCAAGTGTTGTACCTAATGTAAGCGTTTATTAGTTTTATACTGTCTATTTTATTATTGTCTTAATATATTGATATTCTTCTGTATGATTGAGTCTTAAACTTCAAAGCTGAGTTGAGAAGATAGTTTGTGTTGATAAAGAAAATTATTGTAACACCTCGAAAAAACATGTCCAATATAATGATGACACGTGTCATAAGCCCTGGTTATGTAAAAAGATAACTTTGAAGGACTAAAGTTGTCAAACAACGTAAAGATGTATGTGGAAGGACTAAAAGTGTCAACATGCCAAACATGTGCCTCTGATTGACCTCACACGACGTTCGTATTCTTTAATGAATAAATTGTCGGACGTAGAAAGTCGTTGTGCTTAAAAATTTAGAATTTTACAAAGCATAGGGGTTAAATGTGTCAACATGTTAAATGTTACCTTTGAGTGACCTTTAAGCGATCCCGAAAGCATTGTAATATTTTTATTTATACTCTCGCGGATGTCGGATATTGAATTCATGGAGTTTCGATAGAAACAAGACTCTTCGAGTGATCTCATAACTAACCGAGAGCTTAACGAAGTTAATTTTATGACCCATGACACTTAAAAGTTAACTACGGGGGTTAATAATGCAATAAACGAAAGTTATTTAAACTTAATTTGGACCAGGGACTGAAAATGAAAAGTTTACAAACTTTTTACCGGAATCAGAGGTCCTCGCGGGCCGCGAAGACTCCCTCTGATGTCTTCGCGGGCCGCGACAGAGTCACCAGGAACAGAAAACTGGCAGATGCATGTTGCAGGCTGTTCCACCACCATTGCATGCTAGTTTTCGATACCAGGGACTGTGCAAATGGTTTTTACTGCCCTAGGGACACTTGGGATCATCTGGTTACTCCTAGGAACAACTGGATTGATCTTGGGGGTCTTCAATCTTCTATATAAAGGGCCATGTCTTGAGTTCTTCACTTGCACACTTTAAGTTTTTACTCTCAATTGATCTCTGAAGCATCCTGGTCATCTAGGAAGCTTTCTCTAGTCTAATCTTCGTGCTAAGGACCATTTTGAGTGTTCTTAGTTTCTATAGTTAAGTTTTATTAGCTTAATGACCGAAAGTCAAAGATATCGTAATTGATGCTTTGACTTTGTGATTAATCACTAACGGTCCAGCCATTATTCGAATTGAAAGTGGCTATGTGTTGGTAATTATGTAGGTGTTAAACCCTTAAAAGAGCACCTCCTAATTATCACATTTATTTGGTCAATTCTCGGGTCAAACTACTTAACAGAAAAGTCAAACGAGTCAGTTTTTACAAAATACATTATAACTGATAATGTAGAAGCTATAAAATACATTTTATCACTTAAATAACTTGGTAAATAATGTAAGAACATGTTTAGGCATGTTCAATCCGACAATTCTGAGTTTAGGCTCGGTTCGCAACCGAAAGTCGCAAAAGTAGACTTTTGCTTTGACTTTCAGTTCTGACCCGGATTAGCTTAGTTTAGTTATGCCTTAGGATTCCTATGTGACCATATTATATGTTAGTATAACTCTCTGAAGTTATACTACATGGTCCCTTAGAAATCCGAGTCATTTGCATGTTTCCGTTAAATGCTTAAAATTGACCATTATGCCCTTATTTTATAAAAACGAGATTTTTGAAAATGTGAGAGGACAAAAAGCTTTATTACTGATATATAAGTATGCCATAAAAATTTGACATCAGTTTTTGGTCTCAAACAAAGGATATGCAAGATATCGTAAAATGAAACTTTTTGTTATTTAAATTGCATTTTTAGCATTAATCATATTTAAACCCAATTTTTGGCACCAAACTTGCTACCCACTATTATGATATAATTTTTAGGAATTTTTGGAAATTTTTGCCAAATTTTATACTGATCATAACATAGAGTTATTGTGTAAATTTGGTAATTAACGATAATGCCCTTTTCATTAATAAAATGAGTTTTACATATCATTTACATGCCAAACCTTTTCCTACTGATGTTATATATTAAATAAGATATTTTTAACATTAGAGACTGATCAAAACTTCAGAATTCTATAAACATCTTGAATTTCATCAATTACCGACTTTAACGCTAATTAGGCGCATAGTGTGGTTTAAAACCATATTTAACGCCTAAGACTTGTTACCTACCAATTTTATAAATAAATTTTTATGCTTTAACAGTAAGCATAAGTCTTGAACTCAGACTTCCAAATTTGACCTTGAAAGCATATGTGAAATGACCAAAATACCCCTACGGTGCATAGTTTGGCCTTAAACGATAAACCTCACATATGTATGATATCTTACTGATGTAACTTGATAAAATAAATATTTTTACTGAATATTTTAGACCAGAACCTCAGTTTGCTATTAAACCTCTTTTATAAACTTTAAAATGACCAAATTACCCTTCCGGGGCCTAAACTGGTTTTAAGATTCGTTTGGGGCATAATTGTAGATATCCTACTGATATCATATCACATTTAAAGCATATTAACTTGTGAAACTTGTACATGACTCATCCGGTTACCCATTAAGCTTATACGCGTTCGGTACGGTTTATGTAACTAGTTTGCATAAATTAGCCGGAACGGGTCAAACATTATCATTTTTATTTCAAAATCCAGAATGTATTTAGTTTACCCATTTTATACAAGTCTTCAAACTTGTAGGGTCTAAATTACATTCCAATCTGGTCACCGCTTAATCTTGCGTTTTGTACCGTAAACCTTTCTTTAAAACTAACCGGTCTAAGTTACAACTTAAATAAGACCCGTTAGAAATCTAATAGGTTATTAAAAGCTTCTTTCCAGATTAGGAACCCAGTAAAAGCTAACTGCACTTGCTGATTAGAATATACGGCTGAGTATAATTTACATTTTAGCTCAGGTAAATACCTTTAACTTATTGTCCCTTATACGAGCTTGGGATACGGTAAATTATTACCGCTTGGTCGGGTATTGAATATTTAATCGATTAGTGGTTAAATCATTGAGATAACCCGTTTTAATCTGTTTTGTTTGATACAAAGCATTTGGGGGTTAATATGACCGTGTCCTGGATATCCTCGGCTCATTCATTTGAAATGGCCAAGACTTAAGCACGGGGTGTAGGCATACACCTAACAGTTACGTATGTAAAACGGTATCTCACTCGTGAGGAAACTTCTTGTGGGCTTATACTAGTGGTGTGTCTATTAATATTGTCCTGACTCTTCTATCCCGGGCCTGAACGCACGACAAACATGTAAATATGTATACAAGATTATTTTATATAATTGTCCCAAGTTATAAAAGATTTTATGCCTTGTGCATCTAAACCAATTTTATAAACACTTTTCAAAAGAGTCTGTTAATTGTATTTACTAGTGTAAACTCACGTATTTTTCAAAAAGATTAAGTGCAGGTACTACGCGAAATGGGCTGGAAGCTCCTGAGTATTAGATAAAGAGTCTTGCAAGCTCTTAATACTGAAAGTCTGTCGAACAATATTTTTCTTTATGTTTTAGATCCGCCTGTGGATCCACTCACAACCGTTTGTATAATATTTAATTATACTTGTGTTTCGGTTTGTAATAATATTTTACTTTCAAGACTTCCGTTGTGCATTAAACTGTGATTATTGACCATGATGATATCAACTACGTCACGATACTCCCCACCGGTAATACGTGGAAATATCGGGGTGTGACAGGTTGGTATCAGAGCCAACATTGAGTGAATTAAACACTAGCCTTTTGTGTTTAATCTCAATGACACAGTTGCACATTCTTTGACTTCCGAGTCTAGGCAAACAACTTAGGACTAATCCTAATCTTAATCATTTTTGTTTTGTTTGCTTTTGTTTTGACAGGACTTCAATCAACATGCCGCCCAGAGTAAGAGGACGTGGAGGACGAGGCAAAACAACTGTAGTAGCTAGGAATGATCACGAAGCTGGGCCATCCCACAGGCGCACACCCTCTGCATCACACGGATCAAGTCCTCATGAAGACTGGAGGACCTATCTGGAGCCCGCGAGACGCTCTGTCTCGCTTAGCTCCTCACCATCTTACCATGACCCCTTCGGGCTGCATCAGGACGACGGGTCCCACAACTCTCACCATTCTTACATTCCTTTGCAGCGTTCGGGTTCACACCATTCCTTTCAGAACCCAACACCTTATTTTCAGAGCCGGTTCAACCCGATGAACCAAGTCGAAGAACCAGAGGGTCCAAACCCGCTGGGACCCGCTGATCACTTTCCTGAATTTCAGGACATGGATGTGGACGAAGATCCAGATCCTGAGCTACCGCCATCTGGGACGCCGACGCATCCCATTGAGATTTCTAGCGGATCATCTTTTCATGGTTCGCCTTACAGGGGCCCTGATATCTGGGCCGAAAGTTGGAACACGTATAAGTGGGAGCATACCCCCCCTCTCCGCTACTCACCACCATACCAACAGGTCCCTTCAGAGGACCCACATTTTCAGGCGGTCACGCCACCGCCACCACCAGCGCCAGAGCAACCACCGCCTCCAGAACCATCGAGGCGGAGAAGAAGTGCACGGATGTCCGTGCGTGGAGGTTTCCATTTCAGCACCCCCCAACATTCCAGCAACAATAACTACCCGCCGCTCTATGAAGACCCGCAAATGGGTGGGCCTTCAAATGCAGTTTCTGAAGTCGACTCTGCACCAGTCGCACCTGCACCACCCATGGGTTATGAACACCCAATTCCATCTTACCCAGGTGCAGCTGGGTATAACCCGTTTGAGCAGCAAGCTTATTCGGGTTATAACTATAACAATGCACCTGCCGTTGACCCGTACATTGAAGCAGCAAACTTCAATGCTCTCTACCCTCGGCCTTTTCCACCTACGTACCCAACTGGGTACCCTACAAATGGGTATCAATGCCCACCGCCTCCTCAACCTCAGTAGCAGCAGCCACCGCAACCCCAAATCCAGCAACCTCAGCAGCAAGAAATTCTCCAAAGGTTGCATGAGGTGGAACAAAGGGTATACGAAGAGCGTAGAAGTCGTCGCGGTCTTCTAAAGGGTTTGGCAAACCTCATTAAAGGGAAGAAGAAGAGGGATTATTAGAAATCCTTATTTATTGTTTTGTAATTATATTTCAACTTAGTCCCTGCGCGGACAATGTTATTTCCTTAAAAGTCCCATTTAGGGCAACTATTGTACTTCTTAAGACAATTTATTGAACGTTTCTTTATGAATTCTTGTTTGTCATTATATATATGCATGTGCCTTATAAAAAAAATCAAAATATCATTTCAATTTACAATTGATCTGCCATTAAATATTAAAAGAAAATCTTAAAGGTATAACCTAGCTTATATGTCATTTTAGACATGGCTAGGATGGTAAAGCCTTTTTAAGATAATAAACCATTGTTAACACCTAAGAACGTGTTAGCACTCTTGGCAAATGTGATTCGATAAAGTCACACTAGTCATCCTTGTATTGAATCTTTCCAATTCCTTATCTAGCCCAATGATCTAGAAATCATGGCTTATATCATCAATTGAGATGATTATATTATAAACATCCATTAGTGATGAAGTGCCTACGGGCCATATATATTGTCCAATAAGACAAATGACAGTTATAGTCTATGACTCTCTGTTAAGAAAAGGTGATGAACTACGTTCAAACCTTAATGCCTCGATCCTATAATATCATGGCTTAAAACTGTCCTTGTGACTAGGCCATTTTGTGCCACCTTAATATCCATATTAGTTTATAACTGGGTTTAACTATAATGAAAAATTTAGATAAGTTAAATTGTCAAATTAACCAATATGGTCTATGTTTACCATGGTTAATGAATCATCGAAAATGACGATTCCATAATAAACTTCTGAACAAATTATAATCAATTGTTTTATAGCAATCAAGCTCCAAAATGGCTGAATCAGAAGAAGTCAACAGTCACTCAAGGGAAAGAAATGATAACACCAGAGTAGATGTAACTGGTATAGATCTACAAGCAATGATAGATAATGCTGTCACTAGAGCCATTGACATACAGTTCAAGGAACCAAGTAATACTCGCACAAAGACTCAATTTGTGGCTCATAGTAAACCCCTTCTAAAACACATGAGTCAAATAAGGACGATTCTCGTCACTCGTCGAACCAAAGGAGTCTCCCATCCAAGCAAATTGTGCTTAATCAGGAACCGCGTTCAAAGACTTGTTCTTACAAATACTTCGTCTCTTGCAAGCCAAGGGAGTTTACAGGCGAAAAAGGTGCCATTGACTGTATGGAATGGCTTGATGAGATGGATACCGTTGTGGATTTCAGCGGTTGTGCGGAGCAAGATATTGTGAAGTTTTTCTCACAATCCTTTAAGGGAGAAGCACTGGCTTGGTGGAGGTCGTTAGTCCAAGCCACGGGGAAGATCCCACTTTATAACTTATCATGGGAGCAATTTGTTGCACTGATTAAGGAAAACTTCTGTCCTCAGCATGAGGTAGAGAAGATTGAAACTGACTTCTTGACTCTGGTCATGAAGAATTTGGATTGCCAGGCATATGTTACGAGTTTCAATACCATGTCTCGATTGGTTCCTTATCTGGTTACACCTGAACCCAAGCGCATAGTGCGCTTCATTGGAGGTCTGGCTCCGGAAATCAAAGGCAATGTTAAAGCATCTAGGCCTACCACTTATAGGTCTATGGTAGATTTATCCTTATCTCTCACACTCGATGCGATTAGACAAAGGTCGGTTAAGACTTCTGAAGAGGGAAAGAGAAAACGTGAAGATGAGAGCTCACGTTGCTCTGACAAGAAAAGAAAAGGTAACTCTGAGCATAGGAAGAGTTCTGGATTTAAGAAGGACTCCCAGTAGTCAGGTGAGAAGCCTAAATGTATAACCTGGCAGAAACACCATTTTGGGAAGTGCAGACTCGAATCGCAATCGCAGACAAAGACCAAAGTTTGTGGGATCTGCAAGTCCAAAGAGCATAGAACTTTGGATTGCAAGAAAATGAAGGATGCAACCTGTTACGGTTGCAATGAGAAGGGGCATATCAAGACCAACTGCCTCAAATTTGCAAAGAAGCCTGAAGAGGCCAAGAAGACCAATGCTCGAGTCTTCCAGATGAATGCTCAGGAGGCAGTACAGAATGATAATGTTATAACAGGTACATTCCTCATCAATGATGTATATGCTAGAGTTTTATTTGATTCTGGTGCAGACAAGTCTTTTGTAGACAATAAATTTTGTAAACCGTTAAATCTGCCTGTTAAGACTCTAAGCATAAAATATGAAGTAGAATTGGCCGATGTTACACTGCTTCAACAATCTTAGATGGATGTTTCATCTCCATTAGGAATCACTCTTTTCCGCTGTCTTTGCTTCCGTTGAAATTGGTTGGATTCGATATAGTGATAGGCATGGATTGGTTATCTTTTAACCAAGCCTAAATTATATCTGATAAGAAACAAGTTGTCATCAAGACCCCTTATGGTGAGCCACTTACTATTCAAGGAGATACGCAGTGTGGTTTGCCTAAACAAGTATCTATGCTTAAAGCATTAAAGTGTTTGAAGAAAGGTTGTGTCATTTACATGGCACAGGTGACTATAGATGAGCCAAAACCCAAGATTGAAGATATTCCTGTTATTTCTGAATATTCAAATGTTTTTCCTGAAGAATTACCTGGTTTACCTCCCGACAGACAAGTGGAATTCAGAATTGATATCATTCCAGGAGCAGCACCAGTCGCACGAGCTCCTTATCGTCTGGCACCGACCGAGATGAAAGAATTAAGAACATAATTGGATGATTTGTCGGAGAAGTGTTTTATTCAACCTAGCTCGTCTCCTTGGGGAGAACCTATACTATTTGTGAAGAAGAAAGATGGTTCAATGCGTCTATGCATTGATTATCGCAAGCTGAACAAAGTTACAATCAAGAATAGATATCCATTGCCCAGGATCGACGATCTGTTCGATCAACTGCAAGGGGAAAGTTACTTCTCAAGATTGATCTGAGGTCAGGTTATCATCAGTTGAAGGTCAGGACCAAAGATATACACAAGACTGCATTCAGAACAAGATATGGCCACTACGAGTTCTTAGTAATGCATTTCGGGCTCACTAATGCACCTGCAACATTCATGGATCTTATGAATCGCGTTTGCAAGCCGTATCTAGATAAGTTTGTCATTGTCTTTATTGATGACATACTTATCTATTCAAAGAGCCAAGCCGATCATGAAAAACATCTCCGGTGTATCCTTAAACTCCTGCAACAAGAGAAGCTCTACGCAAAATTCTCTAAATGTGAATTTTGGCTTAGAGAAGTCTAATTTCTTGGACATGTGGTGAGTGAGCGTGGTATCTAGGTGGATCCCGCTAAGATTGAAGCGATTATGAATTGGCAAGCACCAAAAACACCTACAGAGATTCGTAGCTTCTTGGGTCTAGCAGGATACTACAGACGTTTCATTGAAAACTTTTCTAGGATTGCTGCACCTTTGACTTCGTTAACTCGTAAAAATGTAAAGTTTGACTGGGGTCCCAAACAACAAGAATCTTTCGAGATTCTTAAGCAGAAATTAAGCAATGCTCCTGTGTTGACATTGCCAGAAGGGATTGAAGAATTTATTGTGTACTGCGACGCATCGCACACCGGTATAGGTTGTGTGCTTATGCAGAGAGGCAAGGTTATTGCCTATGCTTCACGTCAATTGAAAGTGCACGAAAAGAACTACACCACCCACGATTTGGAGTTGGGTGCCGTTGTATTTGCACTAAAGCTTTGGAGGCATTACCTATATGGAACCAAGTGTATAATCTATTCAGATCATAAAAGCCTTCAACTCTTGTTTAACCGAAAAGATCTTAACATGAGGCAGCGTCGTTGGATGGAAACATTAAACGACTATGATTGTGAGATACGCTACCATCCTGGAAAGGCAAATGTGGTCGCTGATGCCTTGAGCAGGAAAGAAAGGATTAAACCTATAAGGATCAACGCCAAAAGCATTGAACTAAAGAATAACTTGAATGAAAGACTGTTAGCTGCCCAAAAGGAAGCTATACTGGAACCAAACTTTTCAAATGAGAAGTTAGGTGTGACTGCTGATCAATTGTCTTATGGCAAAGATGGAATCCTTAGATTGAATGGACGAATCTGGGTTCCAATCCATGGAGGACTTAGAGATGTAATCCTCCAAGAAGCACATAATTCTAAATATTCAGTCCATCCAGGCAGTGATAAGATGTACCAGGATTTAAAGGCAAATTATTGGTGGATAGGTTTGAAGAAATCTATAGCCACGTATGTGGCTAAATGTCTGACGTGCGCACAGGTTAAAGCTGAGCATCAAAAGCCGTCAGGTTTACTGCAACAGCCTGAACTTCCCACTTGAAAGTGGGAAATGATAACTATGGATTTTATCACCAAGTTACCAAGGACAAAACATGGGAATGATACGATTTGGGTTATAGTAGACAAGCTGACCAAGCCAGCTCACTTCTTACCTATTAAAGAAACGCACAACTCCGATAAGCTAGCTCAACTGTATGTGGATAAGTTTGTGTCTCTCCACGGAGTGCCAGTATCTATTATCTTTGATAGGGATACAAGATACACATCTTATTTTTGGAAAAGCTTTCAGCAATCCCTAGGCACTCGTTTAAATTTTAGCACTGCTTATCATCCTCAGACGGATGGGTAAAGCGAGCGTACGATTCAAATGCTTGAAGATATGCTCAGGGCTTGTGTTATTGACTTGGGAGGAAGTTGGGATGACCATCTTCCTTTGGTTGAATTTTCATACAACAATAGTTATCATCCGAGCATCCAAGCCGCACCTTTCGAGGCTTTATATGGAAGGAAGTGCAGAACGCCAGTTTGTTGGGCGGAAGTTGGAGAAACCCAACTGTCAGGACCTGATATAGTCCTTGAGACGACGGATAAGATTGTTCAGATCCGTGATCGTCTCAAAGCTGCTAGGGATAGGCAGAAAAGCTACGCAGATATGAGGCGTAAACCTCTGAAATTCGAGGTAGGTGATAAAGTGCTACTCAAGGTGTCACCCTAGAAAGGAGTGATGCGCTTTGGCAAAAAGGGCAAGCTAAGCCCAAGATACATAGGACCATTCGAGATCGTTGAATGTGTCGGAACTGTAGCTTACAAGCTGAATCTGCCATTAGAGCTTAGTGGAATTCACAATGTATTCCACGTCTGCAATTTAAAGAAATGTCTAGCCGATGAGTCGCTAGCAATGTCGCATAAGGATGTGCATATTGATGAAAGTTTGAAGTTCGTTGAAAAACCTTTGTCGATCGAGGATCAACAGGTTAAAAAGCTTCGAAGAAAGAATGTGCCAATTATGAAAGTAAAATGGGATGCCCGTAGAGGCCCAGAATATACATGGGAAGTTGAATCCACGATGAAACATAAATATCCTCATTTGTTTCAGTGAATCTCGAGGTCAAGATTTCTTTTAAGGGGGTGAGGATGTAACACCTCGCAAAAACATGTCCAATATAATGATGACACGTGTCATAAGCCCTGGTTATGTAAAAAGATAACTTTGAAGGACTAAAGTTGTCAAACAACGTAAAGATGTATATGGAAGGACTAAAAGTGTCAACATGCCAAACTTGTGCCTCTGATTGACCTCACACGACGCTCGTATTCTTTAATGAATAAATTGTCGGACGTGGAAAGCCGTTATGCTTAAAAATTTAGAACTTTACAAAGCATAGGGGTTAAATGTGTCAACATGTTAAATGTTACCTCTTAGTGACCTTTAAGCGATCCCGAAAGCATTGTAATATTTTTATTTATACTCTCGCGGAGGTCGGATATTGAATTCATGGAGTTTTGATACAAACAAGACTTTTCGAGTGATCTCATAACTAACCGGGAGCTTAACGAAGTTAATTTTATGACCCATGACACTTAAAAGTTAACTATGGGGGTTAATAATGCAATAAACGAAAGTTATTTAAACTTAATTTGGACCAGGGACTGAAAATGCAAAGTTTACAAACTTTTTACCGGAATCAGAGGTCCTCGCGGGCCGCGAAGACTCCCTCTGATGTCTTCGCGGGCCGCGACAGAGTCACCAGCGTCAGAAAACTGGCAGATGCATGTTGCAGACTGTTCCACCGCCATTGCATGCTAGTTTTCGATACCAGGGACTGTGCAAATGGTTTTTACTGCCCTAGGGAGACTTGGGATCATCTGGTTACTCCTAACACTCCAGCAGCAGCACCTACTTTCAAATGCAGTTTATGAAGTCGACTCTGCACCAGTCGCACCTGCACCACCCATGGGTTATGAACACCCAATTCCATCTTACCCAGGTGCAGCTGGGTACAACCCGTTTGAGCAGCAAGCTTATTCGGGTTATAACTATAACAATGCACCTGCCGTTGACCCGTACATTGAAGCAGTAAACTTCAATGCTCTCTACCCTAGGCCTTTTCCACCTACGTACCCAACTGGGTACCCTACATATGGGTCTCAATACCCACCGCCTCCTCAACCTCAGCAGCAGCAGCAGCCACCGCAACCCCAAATCCAGCAACCTCAACAGCAAGAAATTCTCCAAAGGTTGCATGAGGTGGAACAAAGGGTAGACGAAGAGCGTAGAAGTCGCCGCAGTCTTCTAAAGGGTTTGGCAAACCTCATTAAGGGGAAGAAGAAGAGGGATTATTAGAAATCCTTATTTATTGTTTTGTAATTTTATTTCAATTTAGTCCCTGCGCGGACAATGTTATTTCCTTAAAAGTCCCATTTAGGGAAACTATTTTACTTTTTAAGACAATTTATTGAACGTTTCTTTATGAATTCATGTTTATCATTATATATATGAACATGCCATATAAAAACAAATCAAAATATCATTTCAATTTACAATTGAGCTGCCATTAAATATTAAAAGAAAATCTTAAAGGTATAACCTAGTTTATATGTCATTTTAGACATGGCTAGGATGGTAAAGCCTTTTTAAGATAATAAAACATTGTTAATACCTAAGAACGTGTTAGCACTCTTGGCAAATGTGATTCGATAAAGTCACACTAGTCATCCTTGTATTGAATCTTTCCAATTCCTTATCTAGCATAATGATCTAGAAATTATGGCTTATATCATCAATTGAGATGATTATATTATAAGCATCCATTAGTGATGAAGTGCCTACGGGCCATATATATTGTCCAATAAGACAAATGACAGTTATAGTCTATGACTCTCTGTTAAGAAAAGGTGATGAACTACGTTCAAACCTTAATGTCTCGATCCTATAAGATCATGGCTTAAAACTGTCCTTGTGACTAGGCCATTTTGTGCCACCTTAATATCCATATTAGTTTATAACTGGGTTTAACTATAATGAAAAATTTAGATAAGTTAAATTGTCAAATTAACCAATATGGTCTATGTTTACCATGGTTAATGAATCATCGAAAATGACGATTCCATAATAAACTTCTGAATAAATTATAATCAATTGTTTTATAACAATCAAGCTCCAAAATGGCTGAATCAGAAGAAGTCAACAGTTACCCAAGGGAAAGAAATGATAACACCAGAGTAGATGTAACTGGTATAGATCTACAAGCAATGATAGATAATGCTGTCACTAGAGCCATTGACAGACAGTTCAAGGAACCAAGTAATACTCGCACAAAGACTCAATATGTGGCTCATATAGTAAACCCCCTTCTAAAACACATGAGTCAAATAAGGACGATTCTCGTCACTCGTCGAACCAGAGGAGTCTCCCATCCAAGCAAATTGTGCTTAATCAGGAACCGCGTTCAAAGACTTGTTCTTACAAATAATTCGTCTCTTGCAAGCCAATGGATTTTACAGGCGAAAAAGGTGCCATTGACTGTATGACATGATGATATCAACTACGTCAGACTTTATCCAAGGGATTTTAAAGTCTGTCGAACAATATTTTTCTTTATTTTTTAGATCCGCCTGTGGATCCACTCACAATCGTTTGTATAATATTTAATTATACTTGTGTTTCGATTTGTAATAATATTTTACTTTCAAGACTTCCATTGTGCATTAAAATGTGATTATTGACTATGATGATATCAACTACGTCACGATACTCCCCACCGGGCCCATCGGTAATACGTGGAAATATCGGGGTGTGACAGTTATTGTCACACCCTGGCTTTTGCGGAAGCGTGGGTTTATTTGGTGTGACTTCTTAATACCATAGCAACAATCATAACAATGCTATATGATAAAAACACAAGATGTCCATCCATTCATTAAGCTTAATAATACCACAACATCATTGTTTGAAAATGTCGACACTTAAGATAAGTTACAAACCATACTTGTTTAAAACATGTTCATAAGACCCAACAAAACACTTTAAATAAAACGTGGTTTAAAGACATGATACCCGTCCAGGTAAGGGTTACACCTCCTAAACCTACTACCCTGGATGACATCTTTATTCAACGCAGCTAAACACATGCATACCCCGCCAGATCCGCTAGTTCCCTGAAATACATGTAGTTTGAAAAATCAACAAAAAGTTGAGCGAGTTCATGTGTATGTGAGTATGTATAAACCTTTGTATTCAATGTATGTATGTATGTATGTATGTATGTATGTATGTCCTTGTATGATTGAAAACAAGGAAAATATCACCAATGGTTTGCAAGGCCACGGATATGTGTGACGATGTAGGAAGACTCAAACCTAGCAAAGTTGTACCGGGCTCCCGGCTGGAAGACATAGTCACCACTATGGGCCGCCCCGGCCTCATGGGTGTGGGCTCGCTACACCCAAATAGATCTATTACTCATGCCCCTCGGTCCTGATACGAGGATTAATGGTCCCAAGTATCCGCCTACCCTATCACATGATCTATGGTTCTTTCCAAGGCTAATCATACCAATAGTATTGTAAGTAATCCTTTTGTAACATGTATTTTACCCCAGTCTCTAAGGCTGAACCTCCCCAGCCTCTAAGGCTGAACCTCCCCAGCCTCTAAGAATGAACCTCCCCAGCCTCTAAGGCCAACTCCCCAGTCTCTCTATATTATCACCAGACGATCCATCCCTAGTCATGAAAATCATTCACATTTCGATAATACACATTTGTTTTGTAAAAACCGGTATATTTAATATGATTCATTCGTAAACCATTTGAGTTCCTTGAAATCCATTCGTAACATGTCTTAAAAATATGAGTTTTCGTTCATTCAAAAACCACGTATGTTCCTGCAAAACGTGCTTTGTCTAAAATATGCGGTCTTTGTTCATCGAAAACTTTGTGTGTTTTCTGCAAAACGTGCATGTCTTTCCACCCCGAAAACACTTATAAAAAGTAAAACCGTAAAAATGTGGGGTTATGAACTCACAGTAGTTCGTCTCCTGTATCGTACTCAAATCTCCGGTCTCGTTAGCAAACACGACTCCCTACAACGTACTAATGTCTATTAGACGATCGGGTCGTGCCTTGCCTTTGTATTTATGTTTGAGTTACGATTTCTTGACATTATTCCAAGTTATAATCATTTGTTAAAATAAATTATTTTAACTTAAATTATTTTTAAGGTTTTGGAATAATAGTTAGACAACTATTTCGTATTCATACTTCTCAAGTATTTTAACTCCGTATTTCCTTCCCAAGGATGAGGGCATTTATACATGTCTATTTGTAGTTTCGTAAAATATATTTTAAGTCCCACTTAGGAGAATATATTTAACTTATTCCCAAAATATATGTATTTTTTCCCAAAAAATAATATATTTTACTTCTTTAGCTTCCAAAATAATATTTTACCAAAAACATATGTGTAAGAGTATTTTGCGGAATATTTCGTAAGTTACGTTTTCGCGTTTGGTTTTACAATACCAAGTGTGTAACTTAAATATTTTATTCCTTGATGTTTTTGGTATTATTTTGGAGTTGTAAGTGTCAAGGTATTTTGTTAAGTTATATTATTTTACCCTAAAATAATGTAACTAGTTCACAAAATATACAAATGCTCACACAAGTGTAGTAGTATAAAATATACATTCTAAATATATATTTATCCATTTTATTTGTAAAAATCAACCTTCGATACTTTGTATTTTTGTGACAAAACCCATGACGAAGTTTATATTCGAAACACAAGTTGTAAAATATACTTGTAACATTTGTTAGAAAAAATATTTTCTAAGTGTTGGAATTTTATAAAAATTTTGCCAGAGTTTCCTTTGTAAATGGAGGCGTCCATGCTTATAAGCATATCATTTTCTTTTCAAGAATTCATTCAATCAATCAACAACAATTTATTAAACCACATTACACTAACCAAGTGCAAAAACAATGCACTTACATAATAACATGAACTTAGTTTTTCATAAAAACGCGTAGTAACTTAGTGGGGTGTTTAGTGGGTTTAGTTACCCTCTAAAGTGTGTTTACTTTTGTTAAAATCTCATTCTCGGGATTTTTAGATGTTCACAACTTGTTATCATATTTTGCAAAAACATTTGCTTACAATATTTTCTTGTTCCAACAATATTTCTACACTTATTTTGTTACTAAAATAGTGTAGTTTTAATAAAAATCCTAATCTTTCAAATATCATCTTTTATTCTTGGTTTATTTAGGAAAAACCATTCTCAAGACTTGGATTTACAATATTACTAGTTTACTTGGTTTATTATTTTTCAAGAAAAATCATCCTACTTTCAAGTCCATCTCTTCACTAGTGGATGATTATTTCATGTACACATAATCATCCTTAACTTGTTAAGCCATGTTTTTAATCATAACTTAACAAGCTCCATATGGTGTCTAACCATCATATTACTAGTAATCATCCAATAAACAACAACAACATCAAAACAACTTTATTTTATCAAGAGTTCATCTTATTTCATCATCATGTTAGCTTTATGTGTAAGACTTTTGTTTATGATCTTTTAGTGTTCATGTATTTTCATCATAACATAACTATTAACCAGCATAAATATGAAGTAAATGAGGATCAAGAAGCTTACTACTAGCTTTTAAGCTAGGGAAGAAACACTAGAGAAAAACGGGTGGATAAAAGCACACAAGGGAGATCCTTGACAATCCGTGAGCTCCACACTCCGTGATTCACCTTTGTACACCTTGGGATGGTCTTGGAATACTTGTATCAAAATCAAAAGAAAAATGGTGGTGATAAGGGGGTTCGGCCGAAGCTTTTAATGGGGAGGGAAGAAGGGAATGTTTTGTGTGGGTGAGTAATGAAACTGGTGGTGGTTATTAATATTCAAATTCTATTATCCATAGGATCTTGTGTCACCACTAGTACACACATAGTCACTTCACAATCTCTAAAGAGATTGCATGGGGATTGAGCAAAATTTAAAAATATCTTGAGGGGCCATGCTTTGGTCCGAAAATTCAGCCATGGGGGGGGGGGGGTTAAATGCAACATTTGATGGTAAGGAGGATGATTAATAGGGTGCTAAGTGTAAGTGTTAGGGTTTAGTGGAAGTACTTGCATGATCACATCACAATCTCACAAAATCCAATGAGAGATTGGTGAAGATATTAGAAGATTAGGTGATTTTGGTGGGTGGGGCCATGAGAGTCGATTACTTGCAATGGGGGGGGGGGGGGGTAATTGTAATTTAAATGGGCAATTGGTAATTAGTAAGATTTAAGATGTAAAATCTAATGTGTATTATGTACCATGTAATAAGTAGTGTGTTTCAGTGTTCGGGAACCAATACTAGCTCAGAAAAGTGAAATAATGTTTTTTGATAATATTTTTGTGTTCCGGGTAATGTCCGGTTGCTCGGTTTGATACCGTTCCGTTTAAGTGCTAGGTGCTATCGTAAAGTGTCCTTTATGTAACTTTTAGTGACCCTTTTAATTCCCGACACTTAGGAAAGCATACAGGACCATTTTGCCATATTTTTGAAAGCGACTAGCATGTTTAAATGCTGAATTTTTGTTAATAAATGCAGAATTTTGCATTTTAAGTAGGTTCTAGGCACTTTCCGGTACCTAAACTATCACCTAGTGACGCAGTTTTATGGTTCTTACTTCCCTACACTCCCTACTAGCGTAGTACCTTGTCCCTGGCTCACACTGGGCCTCAATATATTGTCTGTCTATGTGCTGGCATTTTCAGCATGTTTCTGAGTTATCCGCTCACTGTGCTAACTGTGCTTTGTGCATCAAGTTTGTCACTGAGGGTTGTATGTAATAAATGGAGTGACAGTATGAAATGTGATGCATATGTATGTATGATGCAAAAATCATAAAGCAGTTTAATCAGCAGTTGAAATTAAGCACAATCATTAAGCACAAATTTAATATTAATTAATTGCACGGATACCTGTAATTTTGAGGGTTGTCACATTCTCCCCCTGTTAGAGAAATTTCGTCCAGAAATTTAAGTTCTGCTACTAGATGCAGGGGTCTTGGGGAATAAATGTGGGTACTTCTCTTTCATCCGATCCTCACGCTCCCACGTGAATTCTGGCCCGTGTCGTGCATTCCATCGAACTTTGACGAGTTTGACACTACTCCGGCGTGTCTTGTTAACCTTCCAATCCGTAACCTCAACGGGTTCTTCAGTAAAGTGGAGTGTGTCGTCAATATGAACTTCATCGGCAGGAATGACTACTGTTTCTTGAGTTGGACTCTTTTTCAGATTGGATACATGAAATGTATCATGAACGCCATTAAGTTCAGCAGGTAAGTCCAATTTGTATGCTACAAGCCCAATTCTTTGCAGGATTCTGAATGGACCAATGTATCTGGGGTTCAACTTCCCACGCTTCCCAAAGCGTGCCACACCCTTCCAGGGTGAAACTTTCAACAAAACCATATCTCCCACCTCAAATTCCAGAGGTTTCCTTCTCAGGTCCGCATAACTCTTTTTTCGATCCCGAGCCGCTTTAATGCGCTCTCGGATCTGTATAATCTTGTCAGTCGTTTCTTGGACCAATTCCGGACCAACTAACTGTCTATCACCCGCGTCGGCCCAACAAATCGGTGATCGACACTTGCGTCCATAGAGAGCTTTGAACGGTGCGGCTTGGATGCTTGCATGATAGCTGTTATTGTATGAAAATTCAACCAATGGTAGGTGAGTGTCCCAACTTCCACCTAAATCCATTACGCAAGCTCGCAACATGTCTTCTAATGTTTGAATCGTCCGTTCACTCTGTCCGTCTGTTTGCGGGTGAAACGCAGTACTCAGATTTAACTGAGAACCAAAAGCTTCTTGAAAGGATTGCCAAATCCTTGACACGAAGCGTCCATCTCTATCAGAGATAATTGAGAGAGGCACTCCATGACGTGCAACAATCTCCCGCATGTATATTTCAGCAAGTTTACTCGTGTTGTCTTTTTCCTTGATTGGCAAAAAGTGCGCAGACTTCGTTAGACGGTCTACTATTACCCAAATCGTATCATGGCCCTTGGGTGTCTTTGGCAGCTTCGTTATAAAGTCCATGGAAATATGTTCCCATTTCCATTTGGGTATTTTCAGGTTGCTGCAAGAGACCTGAAGGCTTTTGGTATTCAACCTTAACCTTGGCGCAAGTTAAACACTTGCCAACATATATCGCAACATCGCCTTTCATCCTTGGCCACCAATAGAAATCCTTAAGATCTTGGTACATCTTATCCGCTCCTGGATGAATCGAGTACCGTGACTTGTGGGCTTCATCAAAAATAACATTTCTCAAACCACCAAACAAGGGAACCCATACTCGTTTCATGAAGCACAACGTTCCTTCCCCGTTGGGTACCAACTGTTTCTCCATCCCACGGAGATATTCATTCTCGATATTCCTTTCCTTAAGTGCTTCTCTCTGCGCGGCACGAATGCGCAACGAGAGGTCTGTTTGAACAATCATTTCCAAAGCCCTGACCCTTATAGGCTTGATTCTTTCCTTTCGACTCAGGGCATCGGCGACCACATTCGCCTTCCCTGGGTGATACTTGATTTCACAATCATAATCATTTAGCAGCTCTACCCAGTGTCTTTGCCTCATGTTAAGCTCTTTTTGATCAAAAATGTGTTGCAGGCTTTTGTGATCAGTGAAGATTGTACATCGCGTGCCATATAAGTAGTGTCGCCAGATTTTCAAAGCAAACACCACCGCGCCCAATTCCAAATCATGCGTGGTGTAATTTTTCTTGTGGACTTTCAACTGGCGAGAGGCATAGGCTATAACCTTCTGTCGCTGCATCAACACGCAGCCTAGACCTTAACGCGAAGCATCGCAATATACCACGAAGTCGTCCGTGCCTTCGGATAGAGATAAGATAGGTGCGTCACAAAGCTTGTTTTTCAACAGCTGAAATGCTTCTTCTTGCTTGTCTCCCCAATCAAACTTCTTTTCTTTTTGTGTGAGGGAGGTCAAAGGTTGAGCGATTTTCAAAAAATCCTCAATAAACCTGCGGTAATAACCAGCCAGACCTAGGAACTGTCGAATCTCGGTCGGCGTCTTAGGAGTTTCCCAGTTCTTGATTGCCTCGATCTTTGTGGGATCCACATGAATTCCATTTCCGTTAACCACGTGACCAAGAAACTGAACTTCACGCAGCCAGAACTCGCACTTCGAGAACTTCGCGTACAACTTTTCCTTTTTAAGTAGCTCTAAGATAGCTCTTAAGTGTTGCTCATGTTCCTCTTTCGTCTTCGAATAAATCAGAATATCGTCTATAAACACAATCACAAACTTGTCGAGGTATGGCTTGCATACTCGGTTCATCAAATCCATGAATACTGCTGGCGCGTTTGTCAAACCAAAAGGCATAACCAAGAACTCGTAATGTCCATAACGAGTCCTAAAAGCAGTCTTGGGAATACTTTCCTCTTGTATCCTTAACTGGTGATACCCTGATCGTAGATCGATCTTTGAGTAAAAACTCGAACCTTGTAACTGATCGAACAGGTCATCAATCCTTGGCAAAGGATATCTATTCTTGATTGTCAACTTGTTCAGCTCCCGGTAGTCGATACACATGCGAAAACTACCATCCTTCTTTTTAACGAACAAAACTGGAGCTCCCCAAGGCGAGAAGCTTGGTCTGATAAATCCCTTATCTAACAGCTCCTGGAGTTGTGTTGACAGTTCTTGCATCTCAGAAGGTGCAAGTCGATAAGGTGCCTTAGCCACAGGCGCGACGCCTGGAACTAAGTCAATATGAAATTCGACTTGCCTTTGTGGCGGCAATCCTGGTAAGTCTTCTGGAAAGACTTCAGGATACTCCTTCACGACTGGAATATCTTCTATTTTTGGCTCAGCAGCTTCCTTATCCACGATGTGTGCCAGGAAGGCAATGCATCCCTTCTTCAAACACTTTCTAGCTTTCAAACAGCTAATGATTCTTAGAGGCGTATTGCGCTTCTCTCCGTGTACCACAATCATTTCTCCATTCTCCCTTGGAATGCGAATGGTCTTCTCGTGACATACAATTTCTGCTCTGTTGCTTGACAACCAATCCATCCCTACTACCACGTCGAAGCTTCTCAACTCGACTGGCAGTAGATCCAGTGTAAACTCGTGTTCTCCCAGCTCTATTACACATCCTCTGATGACTTCATTCGTTTCAACTAGCTTTCCATTAGCCAATTCAATTGAGTACGGAATGTCTAATTTACTAGCAGTTAACCCAAGCATTTTCTTAAATTCTAGTGATACGAAGCTATAGTCGGCACCAGTGTCAAAAAGTACAGATGCAAAGCGTTGATTAATAGGGAACGTACCAGTAACGACATTTGGATCTTGGCGTGCTTCCCTTGCACCTATGTTGAAGACTCTGCCTTGTGCTTGGTTGAGTTTTGGGCATTCACGCTTGAAGTGCCTGATGTTTCCGCAGTTAAAACATCTCGGTCCTCGACCATTACCATTACCACCATGAGCGTTGTTTTGGTTGCGATTCCCACTGCCAGCTTGATTCGCAAGGTTACCACTGTTTCCATTTCCTCCATTATTCCCTTGCGGACGGTTCCCATTTCCATTACCTCCACGGTTGTTGTTTCTTGAGGTATTCCCGCTGGTCTCAGCGCGGGAAGCCTCCTAATCAACAATGGCCTGCGAAATTCTTGCTTGAAGTTCTGCCTCAGTGGTAGGCAAACGTGCGTCTCGTCGTGGAGGCATCTTCTAAAAGAAGATCATATTGGTCAGGTCATGGTAAGTTTAGTAAGTAAGTAATATGCGTATGTAATAACATCCATCAACCTCATAACACATAACATCCCATGTTATAATATAAAACAAATAATTCAACAATGCATGTAGTGAGAACGTTTCCATTGAGCTTTCATATAATCATGACCACAATATAGTTTTACATGTTTCACATTACATCATACATCAAAATGAGATCATAGAGTTACATCACCCCAAAATACAAGTCAATCTACACAAATCATATACAAAAACCTGGTCTTCCAAAAGTCTTCATATGTTGGCCCAATTGCAACTCTCTCACCAAAACAATCTACCTGCACCAAACCAAAAGTGTAGCTACGCTGATGGCGGAGGAGGAGGTGGAGGTGGAGGAGAGAAAAGTAAACGACGCATTGTAACACCCCGAAAATGTAAAACTTTATATAAGAAGTATAAAGTATAAATAACAAGAATATACTAACTAGGAATTTTAACCTAGTTAGCTAATAGCCTAGAAACAACTTATAATAGGGTTAAAAATAGCCAAACTATAAGTTATTCAAAAGAGGAGGGGTTAATCTTGTAGAACTTGAAACTAGAGTTTATTAAAATAAATTAAATAAAAACCAAACACACAATTTAGTGTGCTTAGTCGACCAGAAACGCAGGGAAGCGACCAGAAGTTCTCACTAACCCTAACTCCACAAAATCAATCAATTGAAGGTTAAATTATGTCCCAAATCAAAATCCGAGCATAGATTATTGATCCTCATCGCAAGAGGATTCCAAGGTATGTAAAATTTAAGGAAAACTCTCAACTTGAAATTCTCATGAAATTGGGAAAAATCTGAAATTCTAGTTGCATGTGTGTATTATGATGATTAGGAACAACTATAGTGTCTAAGGACAAAACCCTAGACAAATACAAGTTGAAATCATAAGAAATTTTAGTGAAACCTATGAACACCATTGTAGGTGATTAGTGGGTTATGTGTAATTTGATGAACACTAGGAAATAGATTGTTGATCTAGTGTAATTTGGCAATTTTGAAGTGATTCCAGAAAATTAGAAGTTATCAATCATGTAAAAAGGTTGAATGATGTGAAATTAGGGCTAAATAATAAACTAGAGATTTGATGTTTAATCATGTAAAAATCTGCCCATGAAGTGTTTGTTGAAATGCCTCTATGAAGGCTTAAAAACTGAAATTCCAAGTTTAAACGCATAATCATGATGTTTTGGTGTATTATGCAAATTATGATTTAAAGAGAGTTCTAAACATATCATAAATGAACTCTATAGGAACGGGCGCAGGAGCGTCAAGTGGACAAGCGGGTAGCGAACCACGTTTGAAAGGCCTACTTTGAAGGTATGTAACTTGACCCGTTACATTGGTTAAATTTGATAACTAGTATATGTGTAGTTGAGTCGTAGAATAAAAGTTATGTTGAGGTAAAGTGATGTTGTCGCTATATTGAATAATATGACAAGACTTGGTTAATTCTCGTTGGTAGTCATCATAATGGAGGATTCCGTAGATGAGCTAAACGGGTCGAATAATCAAGTAAGACATGGTTAATGCTCCGGAATATGATGGATTGATCTTTGATATTGGTTAATATATAACATATTAGAAATACGAGAATTTAATGTATTGGTATGTTAGAAAAGCGAAATCCGAGATTTGGGTT
Source organism: Helianthus tuberosus (assembly GCA_030545235.1). Classification (NCBI taxonomy): domain Eukaryota; kingdom Viridiplantae; phylum Streptophyta; class Magnoliopsida; order Asterales; family Asteraceae; genus Helianthus; species Helianthus tuberosus. The sequence continues at coordinate 45,410,971 of CM060368.1, read as the reverse complement.
TGAGTGTAATGAACAAATCAAACAAAATATGGATTTCTAGGGACTACCGTAAGTTACGGTAGTACCGTAACTTACGGTAGAGGTCAGAAGCTTACGGTGGTTTACCCCTGTTTTACGGTAGACCAGAAGTTTCCAGGACCTACCGTAACTTACGGTGACACCGTAAGTTACGGTGGAACCAGAAAAACTAGTATTTTATTATTCACAATTTGATGTTGGATCTTGTGTTTATGTACTATATAACAATGTCAAAACTAATGTTTTAATGGTTTTGACCCTAGGTGACGAGGTGGATCTTACGGATGGCGGTCAAGCAAATGTCGAAGAACCGAACACGACTTTTGAAGCTTCCGCAATATTTTAACCTTTAATAGACTATGTTTATGGGATGTAAACAAAATGTTAAACAACTTTTGAATGTTTTTAATTAGTCTTAGTTGACTAATATTTTGAAACTTTTGAACTTAATTATGAAAACTATGTTATAACTAGACATCTTTATCTAATTGGTGTGAATTATTATTAATTTCAAGTAAAATTGATACGGGTGTTACAAGTTGGTAATCAGAGCTTAAGGTTGTCAACAAGTGTTCGGTTCAAGCTTGATCGATCGTCCGGTAAGAATTAACTTATTATGTTAATAAATTATGTCTTATGTAAGGAATGAGAAACGAATTGATATGCATGGGAAGAGCGTGTTAACACATTCAAACCCGGAAAGTGCATTAAATATGAACGGTTAAAGCAAGTTAGGAACTTGGCTAAACCGAAACAAACGAAGCAATGTCATGAATGAAATGTTTAACGTTTGATGTAAACATTTCAGTTTCAAGATGCCGAAAGGAAGCGATAATGATCCGGTGCCGATAAGCACCGAACAAATGAAAGAAATAATTGCCGAGGAAGTAGGAAAGGCAATTGAAGGCAGTCTATCCGGGTTTATAGACAAGATTCAAAGCACGGTGTTGTCGCTCGTAGAAGAACGAGTTAAAAGGTTGGAGGATACTGTCAACCTTATGAAAGACAAAACTGGAGAACGTAAAGGGTGCTCATATAAGGAATTCATGGCGTGTAAACCGCCAATCTATAACGGGGAAGTCCCGATAATTTGTCAAAGATGGTTGGGCGACATTGAAGGGGTGTTTGAAAGGACCCATTGCGACGAAAGCGACTTCGTTGCTTATGGAACGGGTCAGTAAAGAGGACAAGCCAAGGATTGGTGGGATAACAAAAAGAATGAAATAGGGGCCGAGGCAGCAAGGGCCATGACATGGGAAGAGTTTAAGACACCATTTCTTAAACATCATAGTCCCAAAGCGGTCATTAACAAAATCAAGGAAGAGTTCATGCAACTTAGGCATAAGGGTGAAACCATAGACAAGATCACGGCGATGTTTATGGATAAAATGAAGTTTAGTAGTGAATTGGTGACGAACGAAGAACAGAAAATATACTACTACTACAATATGTTGAGCGCTGAATATAGGGAGTTTATGACTCCTTCAAAATACGAGACCCTTACCGAAATTATAAACGTTGCTCGGGAACGGGAAATCGAGTTGAAGAAACAAGTTGAAAGAGGTGAACGAAGGGCACATGATGTGAATCCAAGCCCTACAAAGAAAGCCCGAACTGGAGAATCGGGAAAGAAGGTGGATACTAAAGGTGGGTCGCCAAGTTGTAAAGTGTGCGGGAAGGGACACAAAGGGGAATGTCGGTTCAAAGACAAGCCATGCCCCATATGTAATAAGACGGGGCACACAGCCTCGCTATGCCCGGGAAAAGTCTCTGTTTGCTACAAATGTTATCAACCCGGCCACAAAAAGTCCGAATGTCCGGACTTAGTTGGAAAGAGAGATGTTAAAGAATCTCCGACAGAAGCTCCCAAAGCGAAGGCTAGGTCCTTCCAACTTACCGCGGCTGAAGCGAAGACAGAACCCGATGTGGTTTCAGGTATATTCACAATTAACTCAATTCCAGCACGTGTATTGTTTGATACGGGTGCGAATAAATCCTTCATTTCACATGGATTTATTCGACATCCTTCATTTGTATTGACGAAATTACCTGTGCCCTTAGAAGTAGAAATAGGGGACAACAAAAGTTTTATAGTTTGTGATGTTTGTCGAGGCTGCAAATTAAGCATCGACGATGAGGAATACTTGATAGACCTAATCCCGATGTCAATGAGGGAATTTCAAGTAGTCGTTGGGATGGATTGGCTATCCCAGCACCATGCAAAAGTCGTGTGTTTTCGTAAAGAGATAAAACTAACATCTCCGAGCGGGAAACACGTCACCATTTATGGCGAAAAAGGAGGTAACCCCATAGTGTGCTCAATGTTGAAAGCTCACAAACTTATGAAGCGAGGATGCAAGGCATTCATGATATACGCAAATGAGCCCGAGAAAGAATCACGGAAGATTGAAGATGTACCGGTAGTACGAGATTATGAAGATGTGTTTCCGGAGGATTTACCGGGGATACCGCCTGAACGGGAAGTAGAGTTCGGGATCGAATTGATTCCGGGCGCAAAACCCGTAGCTAAAGCACCGTACCGACTCGCGCCGTCGGAATTACAAGAGTTGATGTCCCAAATTCAAGACCTGCTTGACAAAGGATTTATAAGGCCGAGTGTGTCTCCTTGGGGCGCACCGGTACTATTCGTGAGAAAGAAAGACGGGAGCATGCGGATGTGTATCGATTACCGGGAGTTAAACAAACTCACGGTAAAGAACCGATACCCGCTTCCGAGGATAGATGATTTATTCGACCAATTACAAGGTGCGAACTGGTTTTCAAAAATTGACCTTAGATCTGGGTATCACCAACTAAAGGTCAAAGAAGAAGATGTGCCTAAAACGGCTTTCCGCACTAGATACGGACATTACGAATTCCTCGTAATGTCATTTGGGCTAACAAATGCACCCGCGGCTTTCATGGACCTCATGAACCGGGTTTGCATGCCAATGTTGGATAAGTCGGTCATCGTGTTTATCGATGATATCTTGGTGTATTCGAGAAGCGAAGCTGAACACGCACACCACTTACAAGAAGTGTTGGAGACACTTAGACGAGAAAGGCTGTATGCGAAATTCTCTAAGTGTGCCTTTTAGTTACGAGAGGTACAATTTCTTGGCCACGTCATAAGTGCCGACGGAGTATTGGTGGATCCGTCCAAGATCGAGGCTGTGTCAAAATGGAATTCCCCGAAGAACCCTTCGAAAATTAGAAGCTTTTTGGGGCTTGCGGGATACTATAGGAGATTCATTCAAGATTTCTCCAAGATTGCGTCATCGCTAACAAAGCTAACCCAAAAGAAAGAAAAATTCATTTGGGGTGTCGATCAAGAAAAAGCGTTTCAAACGCTAAAAGAAAAGTTAACTCAAGCTCCGGTACTGACATTTCCGGACGGAGTCGAAGATATGGTGGTTTATTCGGATGCTTCACTATCGGGGCTCGGATGCGTTTTGATGCAACGGGGCAAGGTTATAGCTTATGCCTCGAGACAATTGAAGATACACGAGAAGAAATACCCCACGCATGACCTCGAGTTGGCTGCGGTGGTATTTGCGTTAAAAATATGGAGGCATTACTTATATGGGGTAAAGTGCACCATATTCACCGACCACAAGAGCTTGAAATACTTCTTTGATCAGAAGGAGTTAAATATGCGACAAAGGCGATGGCTAGAAACGGTGAAAGATTTCGACTGTGAAATACATTACCACCCCGGAAAGGCAAATGTGGTAGTGGATGCTCTGAGCAGAAAAGCGGACTACGTCCCAATACGAGTAAAGTCGATGCAACTCGTGGTGACCTCGGGTATACTTGAACGTATTCGAGAGGCGCAATTAGAAGCAGTAAAAGAGGAGAATTGGAAGAAGGAAAGAATAATCGGTCAGTTGAAAGATTTGACGGATGGGAATAACGGGTTGAAGACTCGATTCGGGAGAATATGGGTTCCAAATACTTGTGGGGTGAAGGCGCTTCTACTTGATGAAGCTCATAAATCCCGATATTCAATTCATCCGGAAGCGACCAAAATGTACAATGATTTAAAGCAAAACTATTGGTGGCCCGGGATGAAAAGAGATGTGGTGAAGAACGTAGAAAAATGCTTGACATGTTTACAAGTCAAGGCGGAGCACCAAAAACCATACGGTAAACTTCAACCGTTGGGTGCATGAGGGGGAGTGACTGGTATAACATGTGGGGGATAATCGTCATCATCGACCCACCCATTGTGGGTGTCAGCATATCTAGGGTCGATGTGGGCGGCAAACGGAGCATGATCATCAAACACAAGTACTGGATCAGGTAATATCGGTGCAATATCAGGTATCTCAGCAAAGACAGGGTCATGACCTGGCGATGGAACAGGGTCAGCTGGGGCTATATCTAGATAAGCGGGTACAACAGAGGGCTGATTGATGTGTTAAAAATGCAACATATAAATTTCATCAAATGAGGCATAAAACTAACCACTTTTTAGTACTAATATTGGAAAAAGTGTGCTTTTGTCTTCCTTTTGTATTTTTAGGATTAAATGAGCTCAAATTAACAAAAGAAGCAAAAAGACATCAAAATCCAACATAAATACAAGAAAAGGAACAAGACGTAACATGCCCGACCCCACGACAGCATCTTCCCAAGCCAAACAAGAGATCAGAAGCCTGAACACGCCCCGTGCTCAGCCAGCACAGGGGCGTGCCCAAGTGTCAGCAGATAAGACAAAGTGGTAGAAGCTTCTATTGCCCACCATGGGGCCGTGCTCAGCGGACACGAGGTCGTGGTCAACTATAAGATTCGCACAATCCAGCAAATCTGCATAGTACAAAGATTCTTCTGCACCACGGGGTCGTGGTCAACTAAAAAGACAAAACTGCATTAAATGAAGAAAGAGAAGGATGTGGACACGGGGCCGTGCCCACTGGACACGGGGCCGTGCCCGAGCTTCTGTTCAGCCTATAAATAGAAGTGTTTGGCTCAAGCTCAAACCATCCCTTGGCACACCACCTTTCTCACACTTCACCCACCACCCACCACCACCATAACACCATCATCCACCACCATCATCCATTGTCCATCGTAGAGTGTGTGAGTCGTCTCGGGATCCAAGATTGATCGTAAGAGTTCTTGACAATCAAGGTCATGTTTGCCTAAGTCTCTTACATCACTTGGTGAAGACAAAGTGTCTAGTGTAGTACTTTTTATTTCTAATCTTTTGCACTTTTTACTTGGTTTTGTATTAATGACTTTAATAACTAGTTGCTTATGTTGTAGGTGATATTTCCTTATCGTTTGTCCGTGGTGTCTTGGCATTATTTTACTGTCTATATAAAATAAAAGATTTTCACCATTCATATCTCCACGGTCTATATGGAGGTATGTTGGCTACCTGGTCGGGGGTTAAGGGAACGGTTTGGTAAAGGTCTTGCCATTGTTCAGCGTTTAGAGGTCCTGCAATGGACCTGGGTCAAATTTAGTAGGACCTCCTTCAATACTTAACGGTATTGGATGGCGGGGGTCCAAACTCTTTGATCCCCTCATAAGTTAACTACTATTAATACTATAACCCGGCTATTTAGGACTGTATCCCTGCTGACTCAGACTACTTAGTCGAGGGTAACGTCACCTCCAAAAGAGGGGCCTACCATAATTTGCATTAATAACTTAATTAATTATCTTCCAATAATCCACCCTTTTAGGATTGTATCCTTGCTGACTCAAACTACTGGGGTGAGGGTAACGTCACCTTCAAAAGAGGGGCCTACTACAATAACTAAGATAATCTCTTAAATATGTGCAAAAGTGCGGAAATAATCAAAGGTTACACTAGATACGAGTCGGAACCAAGTGATTCATCTTGTCTATCTGTTTTTTTTCTTTTATTTTTATTTTCAGCATTTTAGTTAGTTCTTATTTTTCTTAGTTTAAAACATTTTTCTAACTTTTTATTTTAATTAGACGCTGAGGATGAACCGGTACTAAAAGCTCTTGTGTCCTTGGACGACCTCGGTATCTTGCCAACACTATACTACGCTCACGATGGGTGCACTTGCCCATATGTGTGTTTAGTGTTAGTAAAATATCGTGTTTTATAAATTTAAAACTTGGCTAAAAATAAGTGTTAAAGGGGCTTAAAATATACACCTAATATATATAACACTTCACACGCATCACTGATCGATAGGAGCAACAGGAGCCTCTAGGGGCTGATCATCCTGCACAAGCCCAATCTCGTGATCTGGGTCGAAATCGTGAGGAGAAACAGGGGCCTCGAATGGCTGCTCATCAGGAGCATAGTCTATCTCATGCTCGACGTCATCAGCAAGGTCAAACTCACCCTCAAACTCTTCATCCTGATCATCGTCGTGTGGAAAGCCAGAGATGAACCCAAAACCCAGCGGCGGAACGATAGGATCCATCTCATCATCAAACTCAGGATCAAACTCGAAATCGTGTGGTGAATCAGGGGCTGCTGACATATCAGTGTCGGAATCTGAGTCGGTGGGGTATCGCTGTAACCCCAGCGCATGGAGGGTAGAAGATGCTACTGACTCAAAAGAGTCTGGACCAGAAGAATCAGAAGGAACCTCCTCAACAGGAGCCTCAATGACAGGAACAACGACATCATCATCAAGTGGCAGATCCTCAACAGGAACTGCAGCGAGGGGAACGGGAGCAGGGATCTCAGCAAGAGGTAGATCCCCGACTAGAATACCATCAGCGAGCTGAACATTGTCTCCGACATCCGGCAAAGCAAAAGGCTGGAAATCGTCCTCATCTGTACTCGTGGTATCCGATGTATAGACCTCATCCTCAGAGACAATCTCGTCGTCTGACACAATCGCCATAGGATCCAATGTGTCTGACACTCTGGTATCAGAAGATGATGGCATGGTGTATGTAACACAACCACACATATGCACATATATCAACATGTAATCAAATAAGCATGTAAGTCACAATAATGTACGCAAGTAATCATCCTAGTCTTCCCCAGACTATCCCACCCAGTCTATCAGACTAAACTCCCTAGCCTCTTAGACTAACTCCCTGGCCTCTAAGACCAACTCCCTGGTCTCTAAGACCAACTTTCCCAGTCTCTAAGACTAAATCCCTGGTCTCTAAGACCAACCTCCCAGTCTCTAAGACTAAATCCTCCCTCAGTCTCTAAGACTGATCATCCCTCAGTCTCTAAGACTGAATTATAAATATAAGTTTGGAAATGTGTATTTGTGCCTTTTTGTTTGTAAAAATGTTTGTTTCCCTGGATCTGGACGTTTAGTGTATGCAGTGTAAAAATGTTTGAAAACATTTTCGTGAGAGCCCTGATGATCATAGTCTAGACTCGAGAAAGAATCCTAGTTCGCTATGATCGAGGCTCTGATACCAAGCTGTCACACCCTGGCTTTTGCGGAAGCGTGGGTTTATTTGGTGTGACTTCTTAATACCATAGCAACAATCATAACAATGCTATATGATAAAAACACAAGATGTCCATCCATTCATTAAGCTTAATAATACCACAACATCATTGTTTGAAAATGTCGACACTTAAGATAAGTTACAAACCATACTTGTTTAAAACGTGTTCATAAGACCCAACAAAAGACTTTAAATAAAACGTGGTTTAAAGACATGTAACCCGTCCAGGTAAGGGTTACACCTCCTAAACCTACTACCCTGGATGACATCTTTATTCAACGCAGCTAAACACATGCATACCCCGCCAGATCCGCTAGTTCCCTGAAATACATGTAGTTTGAAAAATCAACAAAAAGTTGAGCGAGTTCATGTGTATGTGAGTATGTATAAACCTTTGTATTCAATGTATGTATGTATGTATGTATGTATGTCCCGGTATGATTGCAAACAAGGAAAAGATCACCAATGGTTTGCAAGGCCACTGATATGTGTGACGGTGTAGGAAGACTCAAACCTAGCAAAGTTGTACCGGGCTCCCGGCTGGAAGACATAGTCACCACTATGGGCCGCCCCGGCCTCATGGGTGTGGGCTCGCTACACCCAAATAGATCTATCACTCATGCCCCTCGGTCCTGATACGAGGATTAATGGTCCCAAGTATCCGCCTACCCTATCACATGATCTATGGTTCTTTCCTAGGCTAATCATACCAATAGTATTGTAAGTAATCCTTTTGTAACATGTATTTTACCCCAGTCTCTAAGACTGAACCTCCCCAGCCTCTAAGGCCAACTCCCCAGTCTCTCTATATTATCACCAGACGATCCATCCCTAGTCATGAAAATCGTTCACATTTCGATAATACGCATTTGTTTTGTAAAAACCGGTATATTTAATATAATTCATTCGTAAACCATTTGAGTTCCTTGAAATCCATTCGTAACATGTCTTAAAAATATGAGTTTTCGTTCATTCAAAAACCTCGTATGTTCCTGCAAAACGTGCTTTGTCTAAAATATGCGGTCTTTGTTCATCGAAAAATTTGTGTGTTTTCTGCAAAACGTGCATGTCTTTCCACCCCGAAAACACTTATAAAAAGTAAAACCGTAAAAATGTGGGGTTATGAACTCACAGTAGTTCGTCTCCTGTATCGTACTCAAATCTCCGGTCTCGTCAGCAAACACGACTCCCTACAATGTACTAATGTCTATTAGACGATCGGGCCGTGCCTTGCCTTTGTATTTATGTTTGAGTTACGATTTCTTGACATTATTCCAAGTTATAATCATTTGTTAAAATAAATTATTTTAACTTAAATTATTTTTAAGGTTTTGGAATAATAGTTAGACAACTATTTCGTATTCATACTTCTCAAGTATTTTAACTCAGTGTTTCCTTCCCAAGGATGGGGACATTTATACATGTCTATTTGTAGTTTCGTAAAATATATTTTAAGTCCCACTTAGGAGAATATATTTAACTTATTCCCAAAATATATGTATTTTTTCCCAAAAATAATATATTTTACTTCTTTAGCTTCCAAAATAATATTTTACCAAAAACATATGTGTAAGAGTATTTTGCGGAATATTTCGTAAGTTACGTTTTCGCGTTTGGTTTTACAATACCAAGTGTGTAACTTAAATATTTTATTCCTTGATGTTTTTTGTATTATTTTGGAGTTGTAAGTGTCAAGGTATTTTGTTAAGTTATATTATTTTACCCTAAAATAATGTAACTAGTTCACAAAATATACAAATGCTCACACAAGTGTAGTAGTATAAAATATACATTCTAAATATATATTTATCCATTTTATTTGTAAAAATCAACCTTCGATACTTTGTATTTTTGTGACAAAACCCATGACGAAGTTTATATTCGAAACACAAGTTGTAAAATATACTTGTAACATTTGTTAGAAAAAATATTTTCTAAGTGTTGGAATTTTATAAAAATTTTGCCAGAGTTTCCTTTGTAAATGGAGGCGTCCATGCTTATAAGCATATCATTTTCTTTTCAAGAATTCATTCAATCAATCAACAACAATTTATTAAACCACATTACACTAACCAAGTGCAAAAACAATGCACTTACATAATAACATGAACTTAGTTTTTCATAAAAACGCGTAGTAACTTAGTGGGGTGTTTAGTGGGTTTAGTTACCCTCTAAAGTGTGTTTACTTTTGTTAAAATCTCATTCTCGGGATTTTTAGATGTTCACAACTTGTGATCATATTTTGCAAAAACATTTCCTTACAATATTTTCTTGTTCCAACAATGTTTCTATACTTATTTTGTTACTAAAATAGTGTAGTTTTAATAAAAATCCTAATCTTTCAAAGATCATCTTTTATTCTTGGTTTATTTAGGAAAAACCATTCTCAAGACTTGGATTTACAATATTACTAGTTTACTTGGTTTATTATTTTTCAAGAAAAATCATCCTACTTTCAAGTCCATGTCTTCACTAGTGGATGATTATTTTATGTACACATAATCATCCTTAACTTGTTAAGCCATGTTTTTAATCATAACTTAACAAGCTCCATATGGTGTCTAACCATCATATTACTAGTAATCATCCAATAAACAACAACAACATCAAAACAACTTTATTTTATCAAGAGTTCATCTTATTTCATCATCATCTTAGCTTTATGTGTAAGACTTTTGTTTATGATCTTTTAGTGTTCATGTATTTTCATCATAACATAACTATTAACCACCATAAATATGAAGTAAATGAGGATCAAGAAGCTTACTACTAGCTTTTAAGCTAGGGAAGAAACACTAGAGAAAAACGGGTGGATAAAAGCACACGAGGGAGATCCTTGACAATCCGTGAGCTCCACACTCCGTGATTCACCTTTGTACACCTTGGGATGGTCTTGGAATACTTGTATCAAAATCAAAAGAAAAATGGTGGTGACAAGGGGGTTCGGCCGGAGCTTTTAATGGGGAGGGAAGAAGGGAATGTTTTGTGTGGGTGAGTAATGAAACTGGTGGTGGTTATTAATATTCAAACTCTATTATCCATAGGATCTTGTGTCACCACTAGTACACACATAGTCACCTCACAATCTCTAAAGAGATTGCATGGGGATTGAGCAAAATTTAAAAATATCTTGAGGGGCCATGCTTTGGTCCGAAAATTCAGCCGGGGAGGGGGGGGGGGTTAAATGCAACATTTGATGGTAAGGAGGATGATTAATAGGGTGCTAAGTGTAAGGTGCTGTTTGTTTTTTCAGATGTAAAATGTCTGTAGTCTGTGGACCACATCTGCAGGCATCTGCAAGAGAAGATGTGGCCCAAATGTCTGCAGTCTGCAAGGAGAAGAGGGTTTGTTTTTTTTTTCTTCAAAAACAACTTCACAGTTCACACACACACAATGGTCTCTCTCTGCTCTCTCTCTCTACAAACTCTCTCTCTCTACAACCACCACCACCTTCACCACCACCATAACAATCATCCGCCACCACTCCTCCACCGTCCTCCACCGTCCACCTGCCACCACCACAACCAAGAACCCACCGCAAACCCTAGCCCCCTGTCTCCTGCCGCGAAACCACCACCACCGCGAAACCACCACCACCACCAAGAACCAAGAACCCACCGCAAACCCTAGCCCCCTGTCTCCTGTCTCCTCCACCGTCCACCTGCTACATCAGATCAAACCACACCCGACCGCACCACCATCTCTCTCTCTCTCGTTTTTCTGGTGGCTGCCGACGGATCTGATGATGATGATGACGATGTAACTGCTGTGGATGATGTCAGTGGTGGTGGAACGACGGTAATCAGGCGGCGGAGCCGTCCTCCGACAGAACCAGGTAAGATGTCACCTCCTAGTTTCGTTTCACCTCAGATCTTTTAGATCCCCTTTTTTCCGGTCGTTTTGGTGTTGTTTCAGGAAGAGAGAGAGAAAACCGGCGGCGCCGGCGACGACTGTTGTTGTAGTGATGATGATGTTGCAGGAAGAGAGATGGCAGGTGAAGATGTTTTGTGAAGATTGTGAAGCAAATGTTCTTATCTTTTTTTTTAAGAAGAAAGAAGCTATTTGTAGATCTGTTTAAAAAAAAAACAAACACTCTTCAACATCTTATGTCTGCCCGCCTGCAGACATAAGCAATTTTCAGATGTTTGAAGCAAAAACAAACAGAACCTAAGTGTTAGGGTTTAGTGGAAGTACTTGCATGACCACATCACAATCTCACAAAATCCAATGAGAGATTGGTGAAGATATTAGAAGATTAGGTGATTTTGGTGGGTGGGGCCATGAGAGTCGATTACTTGCAAGGGGGGGGGGGGGGAGGGGGTAATTGTAATTTAAATGGGCAATTGGTAATTAGTAAGATTTAAGATGTAAAATCTAATGTGTATTATGTACCATGTAATAAGTAGTGTGTTTCAGTGTTCGGGAACCAATACTAGCTCAGAAAAGTGAAATAATGTTTTTTGATAATATTTTTGTGTTCTGGGTAATGTCCGGTTGCTCGGTTTGATACCGTTCCGTTTAAGTGCTAGGTGCTATCGTAAAGTGTCCTTTATGTAACTTTTAGTGACCCTTTTAATTCCCGACACTTAGGAAAGCATACAGGACCATTTTGCCATATTTTTGAAAGTGACTAGCATGTTTAAATGCTGAATTTTTGTTAATAAATGCAGAATTTTGCATTTTAAGTGGGTTCTAGGCACTTTCCGGTAGCTAAACTATCACCTAGTGACGCAGTTTTATGGTTTTTACTTCCCTACACTCCCTACTAGTGTAGTACCTTGTCCCTGGCTCACACTGGGCCTCAATATATTGTCTGTCTATGTGCTGGCATTGTCAGCATGTTTCTGAGTTATCCGCTCACTGTGCTAACTGTGCTTTGTGCATCAAGTTTGTCACTGAGGGTTGTATGTAATAAATGGAGTGACAGTATGAAATGTGATGCATATGTATGTATGATGCAAAAATCATAAAGCAGTTTAATCAGCAGTTGAAATTAAGCACAGTCATTAAGCACAAATTTAATATTAATTAATTGCACGGATACCTGTAATTTTGAGGGTTGTCACAGTTATAAAATTTGAAGAATTTAGAGTTGTTATATTCTAAATTAATTTACTTAGGTTGAAAAGATGCACAAACTTCGTGGCAAGACAACTGTAGAGGATAACCAACCTGTTGATAGACCATGTAAAGTTCAAAAGGTTCGTTTAGGATCATCCACTTCAAAATCAGTCTTACATTTCACCACACATGCTGAAGACAAGCTTGTAAGCTTTTGCAGTCGTTACTTTGTTTCGTTATTTTATCAATTTCATTTATATATCAATATTTTATAAAATTCAGTATTCAATTTTCTGTTTTTTAGCATCTGCCATCAGATGTATCTTCTACGTTGGATCTGCATATTGATAATCCTAAGCGTATCAAGATCCAGAATCTCAAATGTGAAGTCCAGGAACTGTTTACAACCTCTCAAAACACCAATACCGGATTCAACTACGCTATTGTTGGATGGTCTTCTTATCTGAGATCTTGCAATATTGCTTTTGGTGATGAACTTTCGTTAGAGTTTCACAAGTCTACTCAATTGCTGAAGTTAAAAAAAGTTGTGCATTTCGTAACAAAGATAAAGTCCTCTTAGTTTCATGTCATGATTGTTTGTGGTTGTACATTTGGTTCGTCGGTGGTACTAATTTTGCTTCTTAGACATGTTCTATATGTAGTTATGTCTATAAACAGGTTTCATTGTCAATGGGTGGGTGCTCCTTTTTGTGTGTGTGGATAGGACAATGAAAATACTCATATATATCTTATATATTAACTGATGATGCATGTTTATAGTTATCTTTTAGCTATAATAGATAACACCTTTTGGTACAATATCTATACATGTATCTATATGTTCTATCAATATGTGTTATGCATGGCCGGTAATAACCAATGTTCAGTTCTGGCCGGTAATTTGGTGGATAAACCACCGCCACGTGCTGCTGCAATTCCGTTTCATTCTCCAAATCACTTGATACAGTGGTTGATGCATCTGTTGAAAACCATTGTTGCTGATACATCTGTTGATACAGTGGTTGATGCATCTGTTGACTTTGGTCAACAGATGGTTGAAAACAGATGTTTGAAACCACTGTTGGTTTAAAACACTATTTTGTGGACAAAAAGTGGTTGCTTTTTTTGCAAACAGTGGTTTGACTTTGGTAAAACAAACTTTAGTCAAGACAGATTTTTGAAACACTAAGGATCAGAGTTTTGCAAACAGTGGTTTGACTTTGATCAAACAGACTTTTTGAAAACAGTGGTTTGACTTTAAGCAATCATCAATGGAATTGGTCAACTTTATTTGAAAAAATTGGTTTTAACTTTATTTGAATTACAAGTACCGTATAATTTTTATTCTTATTGCAAGAATTGGTTTGGATCTAAAGTTAATACAATATAGTATGCATGGTTTTCTAAGAAACGACAAGTGGTTGGTGGAAGTTTATGACTGAGAATAAGTTGAGGTTTGGTGACATGTTGCACTTCACATACGTGTCTTCGCAGCAGAAGATCGTATTGAATGACGTTACTTCAGTTTAACAACAATCTTTAAGTATGTTCTGATATCAGATATTATAACTATGAATTTTTTGATGGTGATGTTTCATGCTTTTTTCAACTTATTAACTTGATGTTTTGTTGATATGTATGGCTAACATGATAAAACACTGTTATTAGCACTTTGTGTTTTATATAGATGATATCATGCTTCTTTTTGCTAATAGTAACTGCAATTAGTAGAAACTTGGTTTATTAAACGCAAATGTGACATTCTTCTGCATTTATGGGTTTATGAATTCAGAATAATGAATGGATATATATGACTGTATTTGGCATGATGATGTTGTGTTTCATGTTGTAAAAACCAGGGAATAGTCAGATAAGAGATTGTTTTGCCCGATTAGATTTGGTGTTAAATTATAATTCTTTAAGTCATTGTTTCGTTTTCTTGAATTCTCTGTAATTTTGTAAAGAAGTACAATAACAAACAGTGGTTTGAACATCTGTTTGCCTTTTCGTCAACAGTCGATGGAAACCCATGTTAGGTTGAACAGTGTTTTGAAGAGGAAAACAGTGTTAGAATATAGTAGATTTGATTAAGTTAAACATCTGTTCAAGGTTAAACAGATGTTTGGCTTCTATATCAGATGTTTGGACTTAAAAAGATGTTTGACCTTGAACAGATGTTTAGCCCTAAACAGATGTTTGACTTTAAACAGATGTTTGGCCATAAATAGATGTTTGACCTTAAACAGATGTTTGGCCATAAACAGATGTTTGATGTTAAACAAATGTTTTGCCTTAAACATATGTTTGGCCTTCTATATCAGATATTTGGACTTAAACAGATGTTTGACCTTAAACAGATGTTTGGCCATAAACAGAGATGTTTGACCTTAAACGGTGATTTGAAGACATTGTTGTTGAATCCAATGAGATATTTGATGTAATTAGGTCGTATTAATAACAAATAATAATTAATATAACTAAGTTTCCCTAGTCCGGGAAGCAATCCCGGGTAATAACCTAGTACCCTATATACAGTTTGTAATTTCTGTGCCCTTTACCCGTTTGGGTCGGGTGTAACGTCCGGCTCTTTTGTACTTTCCATTTATAGAAATTTTTGTTTGTATTTCTATTTTTGGAAATCTTGTATTCTTGTAATCGACTTTTCGTGGTAATTGTTGTAAAATCTAATACTTGGATCATAAATAAAATTCGTATTTCTTTTCATACATACTCATACGATCGAATTCATTGTACATCGAATCCTTATTCGTAATTCATACGCATACGGTACTTATTTGTGATACATGTCCATGCTTGTCCTTAAATGGTTGATACTTAAAAACCCCCCAATAATATGCGTATTTACACAACGATTAATCATCTAATATGTGACATATACTTGTCACTTACAAACATATTACATACTTATACATCACACTTTTTACCTAGTTAAATCATGTTTATTTCATATTATACCTTGTTACAAGTTAGGGGAAACATTGTTGCATATTATTACACAACTTAATTAACAAAATTACTCATTATAATGTTAAAAAAATAAATAAATAAAGAAATGTGGCAGCCCCAAATCAACAAAATTCAGCCCCATATGGTTGGGTTTTGTGGGCTTGTTTAAAGGTTTAACCCATTCTAAACACTTCCAAAGCCCAACCCATTGAAACCCTAATCCCTTCCCTATATAATAAACACTTCCCCACTCCTTATTCCACTTTTACAAGCCTCCAAACACTTCAAAAACATCTCAAAACCGTAGCTGAGTTTCCACTTTCGGCCAGATTCAGCAAGCTTCACAAAAGTGAGCATAACTCACTCATTTCTTGTCCGTTTTAGCCCATTCTTTTTCCTATGTGCTTGGATTTTCCTTAGCTTCGATTCCATGGGTTTTTTCACAGTAAATAAGTCCCTGGAACTCCGGCAAAAAGGCTCCAAAGTCCACTGATTGTTTTTGTTTTCATGAAATCTTTGTTAAACTTAACCAAACTTGAGTTTTCTCATCTCAAACCTATGTCCTAATGCTTACAACCTCTCTTATGGTTGGTTAAGCTTAAAAACAAGGTTGAGACACTATAAATCAGAGGTTAAAACCTCAAATACTTTCTGTTTTGTTTATTGTATTTCACCCACAAGTCATGTTCAAGCTTAGTTCTTGATGAGAAGTGATTATGGAACAACTTGGGTTGTTCCAGCATAAAATCCTCACATGATTTGATGATTTCTCTTAGTTTAGATTAGTTACATACTTGTGTTAATCCTAGTTCTTGACCCTCCTTGGTTGTTTTTACATCAAGTGAAGTGGTGAACATTCAAGGGGTCCCTAAATGGAAGCATGTTCTTCCTACCCCATACATGACATCCATGATAACTCGAGGTGCCTAAATGAGGATTCTAATCTTCTACCTCCTACATGAATTATTGGACTTAATAATATGTAATACTTAACCTAAATATGTATACACACTTATTCGAACCTTTAATGTTAAACTTGTGTTTATATGTTAAAGTAGTATGATACCATCTAAGACTTAAAACTCCAAGTATGATTCTAATGGGCACATTACCCATGAAATACAATATAACCCTAGTGGTTACATAGTGTTATATAAGAGTATAAGTCAAAGATGATTATTTTTAATATCCTACTTTATGTTATGTTAACTCCAAATTTATAATCTTCCGTTGTACGCCAAACTCACACACCTACGTTTCCTCGTGTAGAAGGACTAGGTGCTCCAAATTAATCCATCCACCAACTCACTCGCGGGATTTCAAGTAGGAAAGCTTGCAACCACCGTGAGTATACTCGATCCCTTTTTCCCCTTTTTATTTTGGGATGCAACATGTACATTATGTAAACAATCTTTGAAACTAGAAACTAAACATACTCAATCCTTGTACAAACATGAAACTAATGTGCTTTACTTATGATTCTTGTATGCTCTATTTGAACGATTTGGAACGTATATGCTCATTAACTTTGCTAGCCCACCTTAACAATTATAGCGCTATAGGATTTACGCACCGCCCGTTAAACTTGGGGTATTGTTAAGTTAAACATTTACCATCCCGCTATCAATTGGGATTAGGCTATTTTATGCGTTGGATTCTTGGGTTTGATCATAGTGTACGCCAAAATTGCATACTAGTAATTCACATATTATGAACCATGTTGGATTTGAGTTTTTATCCTATTATGCTATGTAAACAAACTTGTATACTCGCTCATTGCCTTTGCATTGAAACTCTATTTTAATACATGTTGCAGGTTGATTAATGAAGTATGGATGATTGATGAAACAAGTGTAGGGTGGACTAGATACACACCTTTAATCTATTTATCTTTTGTTGATTTGAATTTGAACAATGTTGTTATTGCCATTTTTAAATGTTGTATGACAATTTAGTTCTTGCAATGAAATTCGAGTTTAATTAAATATTGTCACATAGTGTTATGATGTTTTGAGCAATTTGTTCGTCTCATCCCGATGTTTCCGCCATCGGTTGGGGTGTGACATCGGGGGTGTTTTGTTTGTTTGGCTTTTTGCCTGTTTGGGTCGTAGGTTGTTTAATGAAGTTTAATTTTCAAAAAACAATCTAATCTAATCTAAATATTAATAAAAGACTACAAATAATGTCACATGACATTCTCTCTTTCAAGCTCATAAATTTTATTTATATTTGTTTAATATATTTCTTTTAATGTTAATAACCAATATATAGATATCACTTATCTTTATCCTTATCTTTATTTTAATATTAATAAATTCAATTAATAATATTATAAATATCTAAATATAATATCTAATAAATTATTAATATCTCTTGAACTAATATGAAAATAATTAATTCATAAATATTAAACTAATCAAAAAATAATAAATAGTTTGAAATCATATTGTGTATTATGCAGATAATAAATAATTATTTAACTATTAACTAGAGTTTACTATATTAATATAATAGTTTATTCAAAATTTACAAAAACTAAATTTTTAACTTTTTTTGTAATTTATGGTGTTGTAACTCATATATAGAGTTTTTTTTCTTTTTTTCATTTCTAACCCAAAATTTTTTACTCTTTTGCAATTTAGACCCTTTGTTTTTTACTTTTAACCTAAAGTTTTTCATCTTTTGCAGTTTAACCCCAACTCTTTTTATTTTTCAATTTTGGTCCACCATATTTTTCATCATTTCCAAGTTTTCCGTTTCGTTCTAAATTTGGTGAGTTAACGCACCGTAACGTGCCTGTAGGATTCAATATTTTTTCGTGTATATTTTCTCGTTTGCCCTGTCGCAACACATCAATATTTCTCCATTAGAAAGGTTCGTCGCAACACGCGGGTCCTGGATTGACTTAGTTATTTTTTCTATGTTTTACGTTCCGGTTTAATTTCTTTGCAACGAATGTGCGTGATTCAAAGATTTTACGTCTGCTTTTCGCGTGACTTTATTTTTTTCCATTTTTTTTTTTTTTGTTTTACGAGCGTTTCCGATGTTGGTGATTGCTAATAGTAGTATAGCATTGATACTACTTGACACAGTTTTACGACAACCGCTGCAACGCGGGAGCTTAATACTAGTGTTAGGCATAATTGAACGATAACATACCCACAATCAACAATCTCAACAAATTACCTCTTAACCACAACACTATTTAGGCACGACGAAAGTTGTGCACATAACAAGCAATCAAGAACTTTACATATAACCCAAGTGGCCATTCCATAAATGAGCCTAGCTTTTAAAGCAAGCTTCAATATGGCAATTGGATTTCACAATAAATGCAAATACATCTACAGACATAAATATTGTAACTTTCATCACGTACGCCCAGGATATCATACGAGATGAAAGTTTAGATAAGTGATCGATAAGTTCTCGTTGAAATATGCACGTGTAACAAAAGAGAAAATAACTACACTTCTTACCACCCAGTGTAGCAGAACTTCAAATGATGATAACAAAATTAGGCAGCTTTCCCAAGATATCATACAATATGAAAGTGCAGTTGTTAGAGCACACTCACTGTATTTTTTTATAAACTTATACCTGCAAAAATCAATATTCATAAAAATTAATGGCATAACATTGAATGCTTGTGTATTATGAAATACCTGGATCTGAGGGTTTACATTATTAGCAGCAGGATATCTAGTCTCCATAGTCAGCATCTTCAAGGATATCTTCCGTAAATAATCAGACTGCAAACAACATAACATACATGATTTTAGCCTTTTAGGTCCCACAATGAAACATGATAGCACTTTCTTGTGTTATTTCAAATCATCTGTACATAAATACTTGCAAAATCTTCATTCCACAAAAAGAAAAAACTACAAAACCATTAATAATATAGAGAACACAACAAACCTGGCTTGTGCACTCAGTATACATCCTCTGTTCAAACTTCATAGCCATTTTCATAAGTTCCTGTAGTCCCTCGGGTCCATCAAATGGAACATGCCTCTTCAAGGTATCCATTCTACACAAGGTCAATGTATGTCAGTCAAACATAATGCAAAAGGTTGGCAAAAATATTAGGAGGATAACCAATTTTTAGAGCACAAAAAATAAGAAATTTAAAAGAAGAATATAAGTATATACATCTTGTTCACGATCCTTTGTCGTGAATCTGCTTGCACTGTAGCCCTCCAATCACCAGGTTCCAAGGTGGGCTCACCAAAAGCACCGCTTGCACCCTGAGTAGGCCTCAAATCTAGTAGATACAGATCCTTCATAGTTTTTATCTGTCATCAGAAGAAAAAAAGATCACGGTCATAGAGCCAGCAAACGGAAAAAAATTAGTGTTACCACTCACAGTTAATCAAAAACACTAGTAAAAATACATGATTCCCCTTTAAATGCTTATCATTTTTAGTCATAATGTCCATGCTACTCAAACTAATAGTACAACTAGTAAAATTACCCGCGCGTTGCGGCGGGAGTTTGGTCGGCATCGGTTCGGTTCATTACGGTATCGATACGATACCGGCACCCGGTATAACAACCGAAAGAGAAAAACATAAAAATAAAGTTGAAAGAAAATTTTATTGAAGTTTAGGGGTTGTTTGATAACTTTATTAAAGTTTAGGGTGTAAGAACTAACCTGAGTAAACTACATGGGGTGAAAGTGAAAGATCACTAAATGACAAAAAAAGGATCTGATATAACAACCGAAAGAGAAAACACAAAAACAAAGTGGAAATAAAAGTTTATTGATATTTAGGGGCTGTTTGATAAATGATAACTTTATTAAAATTTAGGGTGTAAAAAGTAAGTTGAGTAAACTACAGGGGGTGAAAATAAAAATTCACTAGTACACCTTTTAATATATATTTAATTTAATTAATTAATAATAATTAATTAAATTTAATTAATACTAATGGTGATGATTTTGTTAAACTCAATGGCCATTTATGACATCAGGTGCTTTCATGGTTTCTAACATACAGCACCTTTTGATACACTTCCTCTTGCCAATCTCCGCCATTTGCTGTCGTATTAAATGGTACCGAGGAGTTTACACTTATGGCAGCAGAGTTTGAGTACATGGATTCTGACAGGTAGTTTTGTAATCTAGTCTCCATAGTCAGCATATTCAAACATATCTTCCGTGAATATTCAGACTGAAAACCAAATAAATTACATTATTTTAGGTCCAGAAACACCTTACGGTGTACGCCAAACATGATATCACTTCTGTGTCATAAAGATTTGCAAACGCTTCAGTCCACAAAAGCAAAACAGGCAATAACCAAAAACTACTTGAATTATAGAGTAAAATGCCATTTTCATCCCTGAGGTTTGGCCAGTTTCGCGACTTTTGTTCAAAAGTTTGTTTTTCCGCATCTGGATCCAAAAGGTTTGAAATCTTGCCATTTTCATCCGGCTCGTTAACTCCATCATTTTTCTCCGTTAAATCAGAGATATTTCTGTCTTTTTTGCTAACTTAAAGGGCAATTCGGTCTTTTTCACCTTATGTACATATACCGAATACCCCTAAAAAAGACCGAATTGCTCTTTAAGTTAACAAAAAAAGACGGAAATACCCCTAACTTAATGGAGAAAAATGGATGGAGTTAATAAGCCGGATGAAAATGCCAAGATTTCAAACCTTTTGGATCCAGATGCGGAAAAACAAACCTTTGGACGCAGTGGCGAAGCTTGAGATTTCCGACCGGGGGGTCGAAAACGTATATACCCAAAAATTTCTATAAGACAGGGGGGTCGAAAACGTATATACCAAAAAATTTCTATACGAAAACTACATACTCTCCACTACTGAGCGAAAAGTTAGCCCCCCCCCCCCCCCCCCCTATAGAAGCTGTGCCACTGTTTGGACGAAACTCCCAAAACTGGCCAAACCTCAGGGACGAAAATGACATTTTACTCTAAATTATATAAAGAACACAACAAACCTGACTTGTGGCAGCAGTGAAAATCTCCGCTTCAACCCTATGAGCTATTTTCTTAAGTTCATGTAGTCTATCATATCTAGTGAAAGGAAGATTTTCCTTCAAGCTATCCATTCTACTCAAGGTCAACGCATGTCAGTCAAAATAAGCAAATATTTAGCACAAATATTAGGTGGAAAACATCATTTCAGAAAAGAAAAGTGTATCGAACCAGTCACACCAAGCAACTGACACAGTGATACTTGAGCAGATCAGCATAACTAAAATTTTAGAACACAAATAAACTAAGAAATTCAACAGAAAAATGAAAGTTCATACATCTTGTTGACGACCCGTTCCCGTTCCAATGGAGCCCTCCAGTCACCTACAGCGCCACTTACACCCTGGCTATTGAATGATGGTGTATTATGAAATACGATCGGCGGGTTTACACTATTAGCAGCAGAGTTTGACTGCATGGGGTCTGACATGGGATCTTCTGATCTACTCTCCATAGTGAGCATCTTCAAGGATATCTTCCGTAAATAATCAGACTGCAAACCAAATAAAATACATAAGTTTAGGTCCCGCAATGAAACATGATATCACTTTCTTGTGCTATTTCAAATCATCTGTACATAAACACTTGCAAAATCTTCATTACACAAAAGAGAAAAAAAAAAGCAAACACTACATAACTATTTTATATAAATATTAAAGGACACAGCACAACAAACCGTGCTTATGGAAGCAGCATAAATCTTCTCTTCAAACCTCACAGCTACTTTCTTAAGCTCCTGTAGTCCCTCGTATGTAGAGAATGGAATATGCCTCTTCAAGGTTTCCAAACTACACAAGATCAACGCATGTCACTCAAAACGATGCAAATATTTAGCAGAGAGCAAAACATCATTTGTTAACTCAAGAGTGCATAGAACTCAACCAAGCAATTGACACTCTAAGCACGTTTCAAATAAAACAAGAAACTTAAGAGCAATATAAGTACATACATCTTGTATCTTATCCTTTCCCGTGAATCCGCTGACACTTCAGCCCTCCAATCACCAGATTCCATGACAACAGAGCAATTTGCACCCTGAGTAGGCTTCCGATTACTCGTATCTATCTCCTAGTTGATGTTTGATTTTAAATCCTATTGTGACAGTCTAAAATGAAATTATTTCACTAAGAAGACACAAAATATAAATACTTATGACATCTTAAGCATATAGCAACACAAACATGAGATATTCTCTCTCATCTCCTTCATTTAGGGCTAGGGTTATCAAAACCCTTTTGTTTTTTGTTGTAGAAGATGACGTCACAATGGAAGTTGCTTATCATATATCAATTTAATCAAATCGAACCAATAATAATGCAATTAAAGAGCTAGCAATCAAATCAAAGCAACTGTTCTGTGAAGAATCCGTAGTTGCATGTTCATAACACTAAAATACTGGTTTTGTGAAGATTGCATAAAAGGTAAGGTCCATAACACTAAGATATTCTAAAATGGCAGTATGATTGTGAATGAGAAGCAGAACACATACCAGATGAGTAGATGAGATGCCGAATTAATTGTGTGGGAGGGAGTTAGGGTTTTGGTAGACGAAGCAATGAATCGGACGTAAACCAAAAAGTAAACGATATTGAAAGAAGAATTTACGTGTGATCCATCAAATTATAAAGGAAACTTATCATTTCTTCTTTTCAACTTCCAACAAAGGAAAACGATGTATTTAGAGTAAACTAACGTGGTTTAATCGTTTTAACAGTTTTGCTTCAATCTTTTAAAATAGTCATTTTATTCTCTGATCTTTTGGTTTTGTCGCCAGTTTGCTCCACAGCCTTAATTTCATACGTATTGTGTGTTAACTGAAGGGGTATTTTGGTAATTACAAGTATAAAATAAGTGTACTTTGGTAATTTATATTTAACATAACCATTTAACTATTTATTATCAGAGTTAATTGCTCGGATAGTCTCTGTGGTTTGCCATTTTTTTCACGTTTAGTCATCGTCTTTTCAAACCTCCCTTCCTTTCTTCATTGTGCACCCACCATGAATTCAACAAAACATCTTTGAATACATGTTTATATTTTTTATTTTTATATCAATAAAAAGACAAAACAAAAACCTGCTAACATTTTGTGTTATACTTGTTATACTTATACTTCTACGCAATCAATCTTTGAATACATGTTTTGTGCAAACTAAGACTTATTATACGTTTGACTCTCATTTATACGTAAACCGTGCATGCATTATACTCATGCAATATCTTGTTACACTTAAAATACAAAAAATTGGCTAAAATACAATAAAATTGCATAAAATAATGAACACATCAAAGTTTGGGGCCTAATTTGTGAAAAAAACAAACTTTCGGATGAAAATTAGCTTCTCATGGCCCGCGAGCCAAAACCATTCTCTACTCGCGGGTGGCAAGAAGACTCGATCCATAGAAAGTTGTTTTCAGCTCATGCATTGGTCATCTTTACCCACTTCCTTCTTCACCCAATCACTTCACAACTTCATTTAACTACAAACCCTAATCCACCATTATAAAACCAAGCCTCCTAAACCTCTATTTCACTTTTCCAACACTCTCAACTCTCTCAAAATACTCTCAAATTTGCTGGAATATCAATTTTGAGGCAAAATTCTCTAAGTGCAAAAGTGAGCATTCACCTCACTTTCTTCCACATTCTTCATTTGTTCTTCCTCTTGAAAGCTTGGAACACATCTATGAGTGTTTTCACAAGTTTACCATGGTAAACTAAGGTGGAACATCACCATTTTGAGGTCCAAACTTTCTATTTTGGAAGAACTTTTACTTACATTTTTTATAAACTTGCTTAAACTTATACAATCTTACACCTACCTTGCTTCTACTCAAGCCTATGACTAAGGAACTTGTGTATGATGGATTGTCATGAGTTTAGAGGTGCAAACACCCTCTAAACTTTCTGTTTTGATGAGGTTACAAGCAACCTTCAAGTGTGTGACCATCCAAGCTCAGCATTGTTCTTATGATGAGCCTTGTATTTTGGCTAATGTGTGTACCATGGAAGCTTGGGCTCTCCAAATTTATTCCACTACCACACTTATATGTTTTGTACTAAAACAATTTCCATAAAGTGACAAAGCTACATTTGTAACGCTCCACATTTTCTATACTTTCCATATTTAGAAAGTTGTATTCACATTTTTATTTTTAGAAACTTATATTCTTACTTCATTTCAATCCTTGTAATCTCGAGACTTTGGTTATAATGGAAATCGTATTTTTATATCAACCATGTTTAATCATACATGCATTATATGTAAGCAGTTGCGAAATACACGTTTTAATTTAAAACCGAGACATACATCGAGATTATTTTTTCTCGGAATCACATTCATACATGTATCATACTTATAATATACATGCATACATCTTTATAGCATAAAATAACCAACAATACAAGTGCAAGGACATAAAAATGAAAATTTTCATCTCCTCAGCCGCTTTCTTTAATGTCTTAATCTTCAACCAACTCATTTAATACCCCAAACTCACCTTCTAACCTCCAACAAACTCATTTAATACCCATCCTAACTCACAACCATCCTCATTTAAACCCCAACCACCTTCATTTAAACCCCAACCACTTAACTCTTTTATAAATACCAACTCTAACACCTTTCAAACACTTGCACCACCTCCAAATTACTTCCAAACTCTCTCAAATATCCAAGAATTTCAACTTTGGGCAAAAAGTTCAAGAACCAAAATTGGTGAAGATGATGCTCCTAATATAAGTCAACATATGTGAATTTGTTTTGTTCTATTTCACTCGTGTGTTCTCGTTCATCTTAGATCAAGGGAGACGATTGTTGGGATAAAAGAGAAGGCTGCTGTTCATATCGGTCTCTGGAACAAAAAAGGCATTTGGTATGTATAAAAATGAGACCTTTTATCCGGTTATGGTGATAATAGAGACTAATCTTACTTTGTTTTTATGCATTGTAAAACATGCGGGGCGGGTCAGGACGGATTTTGCCAAAATGGGTACAGATCGAAATGGGGTGTTAAGAAAATGGCCATTTTCTACTAATATGTACATCTTATGTAACACAAGTCATTGAACTTTGAACCACAATTGTTTAGTTGTGGCTGCAAATTGATGTTAAATCATAACTAACATGTTTATATGAAAGATGACATCATTTGACATTTTGACCTGTAATTATATTATATATTTGGGCATGAGAAAATCTTGTGTTTAACTACAAATGCACCGGTTTTAAGTGGGATCTCAGGGAATATATGGAAAGAACATCAGGGTGTTTTCATAATAACATATGAAGGTAATCATGAAATGTCAAGCAACAAAGCAAAGGAATTGCTAAACTGAAGTTCAATTGGACCTTCACTTTTTTTATTTTGAGTTAACTGTCATTTTAGTTCCTGTGGTTTGGGATATTTTGTCAGTTTAGTCCAAAGGTTTCATTTTTCGCATGTGGGTGCCAAAAAGGTTTCACCGTTGACATTTTAGTCAACTAGGTTAACTTCATCTATTTTTTCTATTAACGAGAAGAGAAAATCAGTCATTTTATATGTAATTCTGTTAAACTAGAAAGGCAATTCGGCCATATAAAATGACCGAATTGCCTTCTCGTTAACAAAAAAAATGAATGAAGTTAACCAGTGGACTAAAATGACAATGGTGAAACCTTTTTGGACCTGCAGGCAAAAAATGAAACCTTTGGACTAAACTGACAAAATAGTCCAAACCACATGGACTAAAATGACATTTAGCCTTTTTATCTTTTTATGGATAATATATAATTTAGTGCCAAGTAGCAAAAAAAAAAAAAAAACCATTTGAAAATGGTTTGGGTTTTTAAATTCACTGTGCTTTTTTCCCCCTAACTTCTCTTCTACTTTATGGTAGAGATGGGCATAATACCTGGTTCCAAACCTAACTCGGTAGAACCTACTTGGAACCGGTTCCAGTTCCTACCCGCTGTATATAAGAACTGGGTCCGGGTTCAAAATACATGTTGGTTCTTACTCGGTTCCACATTTTATAAAAAAATAGGGTCGTACCCGGTTCCGAGTAGTATACAAAACAATACCCGGTGCATTAAATTCTTACCTTTTTGATTTTATTACCGTTGGAATTGATTCCTAGCCGTTGCCTATTTAATGTATATAACCGTTGGAACCGATTACAGCATGTATAAATACTGACCAGAATCGATTCCAAACACCACATTGTTATACTTCTTGAATATTATTCCACTTCTTTGATAATATGGCAACCAAGAATTCCAAAACCACCAACTCTCTATCCGTCAACAAGGCTCTTCAATCGGCTCCATATGTCATTGGGACACTCACACATAATCGGAATCAAGATGTATGGTGCAATTGGGATTCGGTGGAAATGAGTGACGGCTCGCAAAAGGCTCAATGCAAACATTGTGGAGCTTTGTTAAGCAAGGACTCCAACTCAACTTTGACGAAACATATAAAGAACAAATATTGCAAGGCTTTGAAAGATGTCACACCCGGTCAAGTGCAACTCTCAAAGGATGGTTCAATATTTCGTTACGATCACATGATAGCTCGGGATAGGATGGCTAAGTTGGTGATTCAACAATCATTGCCGTTTGGACACTTCGACAACCCTCAATTAACTAAGGTTATTAGAGAGACTCTTCAACCACGCTACAAACATGTAAGTCGTCGCACTCTAAAACGTCATTGTTTAAATTTATGGGAAAATGCAAGAAAATACTTAATTGAATTTTTTAAAAATTTAAAACTAGTGTTAACTATGGCAACAGAGAGTTTGAATGCAATTAATTAATTCATTCATTAGAGATGCAACCAATAAATACACAAGTACATGAGAGTTTACAGGAGAATTATATGGATCTCTACAACTATACAGGAGAACTATATGGATATCTACAACTACTTTGACTAGTTAATGAATACAATTAAATTGAGTGATAACAATAATAAAATAATAATAGTGACTTGGTCATCCATGTTTATCCGTAATACGCCCCCGCAAGATGGAGGCTCCATTGGAGACACCAATATTGGAACGAATCTGTAGAAAAGGAACCCGACTAAGAGGCTTGGTGAGAACATCCGCCAGTTGATCTTTGGAGTTGATGTGAAAACTTTTAATGAACCATTAGAAACCTTCTCACGAACAAAGTGATAGTCTAAAGCCACATGCTTCATACGGGAGTGATAAACAGGGTTAGCACAGAGATAGGTTGCACCCGTGTTGTCACAAAATAGTGTAGGTGGCTGGCTGAGATGAATGCCAAGTTCAGCTAACAAGTGTTGAACCCATGAGATTTATGCGGTGGCATTGGCGAGAGCCTTATACTCGGCTTCAATAGAGGAGCGAGACACCGATTTTTGTCGCGTGGACTTCCATGATATGATGTTGGACCCCAAGTAAAGTATGTATGCAGTGGTGGAACGACCTCCATCATGAATGCCTCCCCAATCAGAGTCAGAGAACGCAGTGAGATTTAGAGGTATGCCACGGTGAAGGAAGAGACCATAGTGAATAGTACCTTTGAGATACCGGAGAACACGCTTAAGGGATTGCCAGTGAGATTGTTTGGGCGAGTGCATGAACTGAGAGAGTTTGTTGACAGCGAAGGAGATATCAGGTCGGGTGAAGGCAAGATATTGTAGAGAGCCGATAAGCCGACGATACGGGGTTGGGTCGACCGATGAGGATGAATCATTGGGGTTGAGAGGATCAAAGGAGCTAAGGGGAGTGAGACCTCCTTTGCACTATCCATATGGACTTGGGAAAGAAGGTCATGAATGTGGCGATGTTGGGATAGAAGTAAGCCAGTGGGAGTAGATATTACTTCTATTCCAAGAAAGTGATGAAGAGGGCCAAGGTCTTTGACCGGGAACCGACGACTAAGCATGTTAACAAAATGATCCAGAAATGCGGAATTGTTATCGGTTAGCACGATGTCGTCTACATATACCATAAAGTATGCTATAATATCATTATGGTGAAAGATAAATAGAGATGCATCAGCTTGAGACTTACGAAAGCCGGAACTTAAAAGAAAGTTGGTTAACTCCAAGTACCAAGTTCGGGGAGCTTGTTTTAACCCGTACAAAGATTTTCGAAGCCGACAAATGTGATTCGGAAATTGGGGATTGACAAAGCCGGGAGGTTGAACCATGAAGACTTCTTCTTGGAGAGTTCCATGAAGGAAGGCATTATTGACATCGAGTTGTCGCATCGGCCAATTTTTTGATAAGGCGATCGATAGAATGGTTCGAATGGTGACCGGCTTTGTGACGGAACTGAATGTATCAAAGTAATCTTTTCCGTACTGTTGATGAATGCCCTTGGAGACTAGGCGAGCCTTGTATTTGTCAATGGATCCGTCTGCATTACGCTTGATGCGAAAGACCCATTTGCAACCAATGGGTGTTTGAGAGGTATGAGGGACAAGCTCCCAAGTTTGGTTGTGGATGAGAGCATTGAATTCAGAATCCATTGCTTGTCGCCATTTTGTATCTTTGAGATGAGTGTGAGTGGTAGGTTCCAAGGTACTTGGAATAGGATGAAAGGTGGTGGTGTTGATAAACTGTGGGTTGAAGTATTTGGAATTTGGTTTCCGTTTTCGAGTGGGAGAGGTAGGTAGCGGGTTGGTGGGTGTCGGTGAGACGGTCGCGGATGAAGAGGTGGTATGCGATGAGTACGAAGAGGAGGTGGGGTGAGTCGGTGAGGAGGTGGGACTCATTGTATCGTTGGGTGATGAGGGTGTAGGAGATGCTACAAATGAGTGGGATGGATTAGAGGATTGAGAATTAGGTGAAGGATTGAGGGTGTTGACGTGAGAGGGTGAACTGGACGTTACATTTGGGTTGGGTTCAAAATGAATGGGTGTGGTTTGAGTAATAATATGAGATGTAGGTGGTTGTGAGTGCATGGCAATATTGGGAGTGAAAGTAGTGAAAGGGGGTGGTAGTAGTAAGTGGGTAGAGTTTTGTAGGGAATCTGTTGGAGTGACAGTATCATTATTTTGGGTTATTGGGCATTGTTTTTTTAGATAGTATTAAGTCCGCAGTGGGTAGATTAATAGGTGATAAGTGGGAAGTTGTTTTATAAGGAAAAAGGTGTTCGACAAACTCAACATGCCGAGAATGGTACAATTGCGAGGATGCAATGTCAAGGCATTTATAGGCTGGTTTTGATGGAGAGTAGCCAAGAAAAATGCATCTCGATGACCGCGGTTGTAGTTTAGATGTGGTATAGGGTTTTAGCCACGGAAAACATAGGCAGCCGAATGGCTTTAGTTTGGAGTAGTGAGGAGGAGAATTGTAGAGCCGTTGGTAAGGAGATTGAAAGTCTAGAATGTGAGTTGGTAGTCTATTAATGAGATAGACCACGGTTTGAAAAGCATGAGACCAAAACGACATCGGAAGATGAGCGTAATGAAGGAGAGCTAGAACGGTTTCAACAATATGGCGATGTCGACGTTCGGCTATACCGTTTTGTTCCGGGGTGTGAGGTGGTGTAGTAAAGTGAGATATGCCATGCGTTTGAAAATATTTTTGGAGGCCAATATACTCACCACCATTGTCACTAAAGATAGAGATTAGTGGTGTTTGAAAGAATTTTTCGACCAATTTTTTGAATTGTGGAAATAATGTAGCGACATCGGACTTTCGGTTCATAGGATATAACCAAACATACTTCGAGTAGTAATCAACAAAAATAACATAATAAACAAAGCCGTCAATAGAACGTTGAACCGGTCCCCAAACATCCGAATAAACTAATTGTAAAGGTTTAGAAGCACTAAACGAGTTTAGGCCAAATGGTAGCTTATGGCTTTTATTAATAGAACATGAGTCACAATGAAAAGAACAAGATGACAAGGACTTAAAATTAAAACCAACATGCTTGAGAAGCTTATTGAAAACTCTTGCAGACGGATGACCAAACTTGTGATGCCAAGCGCTTATAGTGTTGATGGTGGTAGAGTTGACTTCCGGTAAGGATCGAACTGAAGCGTAGTAAACATCATTGTGGTTCATTCCTCGCATGAGATGCGCCCCCGTGCGAAGATCTTTGATCAAAAAATGAAACGGAAAAAATTCAACAGAAACGTTATTAGATTTACATAATTTTGCAACGGAAACAAGAGTATTACTGTAATACCCAAAAATTTGAAAACTCTAAGACAATAAATATCTATTAATTACGTCGGTTCTAAATGAATAAAAAAACATTTTAAAATAGAGTAAAGCATTTATCACTTTTAACCTTTCTAATTATTTAGTATAGAGATGATTTTGTAAATCGTTTTTATAAATAATAATATGGTAACTATACCAACTGAAATTGTTACAAAATATATGTATGATTGACAGTTCATACTATTTGTAGATATAAAACAAATAAGTCTGACAGGTTAAAAAAAATAATAATAATAATAATTAATCAATGCCTATTGAATTGTTTGTTATAATTCCGATCGGATCGCCGAAACCGTGTCCAAATTGATTCGTCATTTATTTATTTATTACACAATCTTGCAACAAATTAAAAGAACCGATTTTCCTTTATTTCTAAACTCATCATTTTGTATAAATCAAATGGTATAATTATTATCAAGTTCCGACCTTCTTTTGCCTCACTCCGTCCGTTCAGAACCCGGAGTCAACCGTATTCGTCCGCCGGAGATTGCAAGCTCGTCACAGCCACACCACCTTCGTTGGTCACAACAATCACAGCCGCACCGCCGTAGTGTTCCACCGTGACCACTTTCGTTCGCCGGTGCTTCTGTCCGCGGCCGTTAGATTTGTCGTTCGAGTTCCTTGACCCACAGCCACTGTCACACCCTCCTAGTCGGACCGCCGCCGTAAATCATTGTCGTACCCTTAGCATTCTGTTCGAGTACGTCGGGTTCACGATTTAGGTTCACAGCGATTCGCGAGCATCACGGCTGTTAGAAAGTTTGAGCCGTTGGCCTCCGATTGGTTCTGTTCGACTAGTAAGGTACCCAAATCGAACTCCTTGTGATTTAAATATAGATATACGAAATCCATCTCGTTTCGATTCTCCCGACGACTAAGTAAACTTAAAAAAAAAAAAAAAAGATAAGCGTACAAACCAATAGTTTCGGATTGTTTCCGGCGAGTTACGAAGAGAGTGAAAGTTGTTTTTGAAATCTGGTACATATGTATGTGTATTAATATCGATTTGGGTGTGTGTATCTTAATGTATGTATGCTTGTCCGATCTGAATCTTGCATGAGATGTGCATGAGTTTGGCTGTGAGTTGTATGTGTGTGTATTTATTTTGATGTGTGTGTCTGTGTGTTTTGCGTGATCATGATGTGGGTATTAATATACATATAATTAGGTTGTGGAGGTGTGTTACATGGTGTGTGTATGTGTTGCATGGTGTGTGTGGAGAAAGGTGATGTGTGTGCTAGTATGTACGTGTGTTTGTATTTACAATGCATGTGATTTGTTTGTGTGCATATGTCTATGTATTATGAATGTTATGGTATGTGTGAGTTAAGTGTATGTTTAATATGTGTGTTCTGTGTATATGAAATTTCATAATTGTTATGCTATAAAACCTATCCTATGAACAGATTGGTATCGGTTAAAATCCATATTTTGATTGTGTAAAATTTGGTTGGATTATATTATTAAACTACACTCGTTATCAACATAATATCTTATATTTTATAGATTGTGACGATTAAGAACTCGTTGTGAGTATTGAACCAAAAAGCATATTTTATTTGGAATGTTTAGTTTGCGGCCGTCGGGAAATTCAATGAACGATGTTTTAGCTTACATGAATTTTTAACAACACTAATCAAGATAAAAATATAGGGGATCTAGGTTGGCAATATAATTAAGGAAGAATCGGTTTTGGATTTTGCTTTGCTTTGCTGAATCAAGGTACGGATTCTTTGGTCTTCTCATCAGAGTATTTATTTTTTTATCATATCCGTTACTTTGCAGTACGGATTTTGTCTGTTTCCGTTAGTTGTTTCATTTCACATTTATTATTTGATAAGTTCATAGTAGCATGCAATAGACTTTAGCAATTGTAATCATTGTTGCATGTTCTCGTTAGCATTATGTTCAGTTGCCTGCGAATGGCTTTAGTTTTTGTACTCTGTCACCCGAGCATGTTTGGTTTGGTTTGGTTCGGTTTGGTTTGGTTTGTGGAGATGGAACAATGGGTGTACGCCACACTCACCATGTCATAGGTGCATGGACTAGCTAGCTATGTACCCGTCTGTTTAGGCTCGTGGGTGCTTCCGTCTCACGTGACTTGGTTTGTTATTAATTGTAGTCACGTATTCTGATATCTGTTTCTGATCTGACATGTTTGTAATATTGTCTGATATGCTTTGTATGTCTGATTATGTTCTGCCTCAGATTATGTTCAGTATTTGTTCAAGGGTCAGTTTTGGTTTTGTGTTCAAAAATTTCTTATTTCTTTCTTTATATCCTTTCTTTACTTGTACTATTTGATTTTTCCGTTACTGGGCAACCTTTGGCTCAGCCGTAGTTTTCTTTGTTGTGTTTTCTTTTTGATGACAGGTAATCCGGGGAACGTTGGGAACTAGTGATGTTTGAGAGTAAAATGCGGTTCGAGAATAAAGACTTTTATTTATTTCAATCATTTTGAATTAATTAATACTTAGGATTCTTGATTTGTTTTAAGACTTTGTTTATCTTTCGAATTCTACTTTTCTTCGTTAAATGGATTGTGTTTGGTTTTTGATATCTATGATAGTGACACGTCAGCCCTATCCGGGTTGGGGTGTTACAATTACGAATGTGTGGAACACAAAGAACATTATTTAACGAAAGAGACCGAGATGAAGTGGGAATTGTTGTGTGACCCGTGTGAGAAATAGAGAGAGTTTTACCATCACCGAGGACAATCTCATCTGGTCCACCGTACTCTGATAGCGTGTGAAGCGATTCTTGATTAGGTGTTACATGGTTTGAGGCGCCCGTATCAAACATCATCCATTGAGAGGGTGACGGGTTAGTTTGAGTTGAAGTGGTATTAACAATAGGAGGCGTGGATGGTGGTGTAGCCAGTGGCATGTTGTTCTCACGTAAAAAACGCGCAAGTTTGCGACACTCCTTAGTGTCGTGACCCGGAATGGAGCAGTATTGACAATAGAGCGACGGTCTTGAAGAGCGATTGTTGTTGAACTGATTTGGTGCGGGCCAGGCGGGCCGATTTGGTTTCAGCGAATCAGTTTGCATGGAGCGGCCAGATCTGTTTTCATGATGGTTGCGTTGTGAAGGTCGAATGGTGCGGTGAGTATAGTTCACAGTAGCCATGACCGGAGTGGGTTCTGATTCTTTAATGGACCGTTCAAAATCGACGAGTTTATCAAACAACTCGGGATAGGAAATAGAGTTGTCGCGGGCTTGGATTGCGGCAACCATATTACTGTATTCATCCCCTAGTTGGTTGAGGATGTGTACAATAAGATCTTCTTCTTTGACGGGACTTTGGGCAAGAGCAAGTGCGTCTGCGACGTTCTTCATGTCATATAGGAATTCTGTGATTGTTCGAGTTCCCTTCGGGTTTTTTGCTATTTGATTTGAGAGATATAATCCGGGAGCGGGAGGTACTAGCGTAGCTAGCGTTGAGGCTGTCCCATGCTTGACGGGCCGTCTCCGCGGAAGAGACGATTGGTTGGATGGTTTCAGAAAGGCTTCCAAGGAGAGCGCTGATGATGATTTGATCTTGTCGGAACCAGATGTTGTACTCCGGGTTCGGTTTTGGAACATCACCTGCTATGAATTTTGATGGTTGATTGGTTGAGCCGGTTATGTGCTTGTCGAGATCAAGTCCAATAAGTGTGGATAGGATCTGTTTTCTCCATGTGGGGAAGTTGGATGGTGTGAGTTTTATGGGAAAGTGTTGTGTTGCAGTGAGTTGAACAATGGAGTTTGAAGATGACATGGCTGAAGGTTTTAAAAGGATCGAACACAGAGGAGTATTTTATTGCTCTGATACCATATGGCAACCGAGAGTTTGAATGCAATTAATTAATTCATTTATTAGAGATGCAACCAATAAATACACAAGTACATGAGAGTTTACAGGAGAATTATATGGATCTCTACAACTATACAGGAGAACTATATGGATATCTACAACTACTTTGACTAGTTAATGAATACAATTAAATTGAGTGATAACAATAATAAAATAATAATAGTGACTTGGTCATCCATGTTTATCCGTAATATTAACTTAACTAGTGATGTGTGGTCGGCTCCACATGGTTTACCCGAATCGTACATTTGTGTCACCGTCATTGGGTTGATACCCATACGTGGCAAATGATGAAGCGTATGGTTACTTTTGACGAGTTTCCTTCTCCTCGTACCGGTGAAAATATTTTTAAAATTATAAATGCCACAATTATTAAATATTGTTTAGAGGATAAAATTTTTTCAATTTCATTTGATAATGCTTTAAACAACACAACGGCGATTGATAAATTAAAATTAAAGTATAAACCGGTTATTGATGGGGCGTTTTATCACACAAGATGTGTTGCACATATTATCGATTTAGTTGTGCAAACGGGGCTAAAGGATACTTTTGTTTCGGATTTTGTTAAAGCTTTTCGAATTATGCTTCATGACATTTTCAAAAGTGGGAAAGAACGATATCAAGAATATAAAAAACTTTGTAAGGATGTTAATCAAAAATTAATTGGACCTAATTGGGATATACCAACTCGTTGGAATTCTACTTGTTTTATGTTCGAAATGGCTTTAAAACAAATGGGCACGTTAAAATCTTTTCATCACTAAGTGATGATTACTTAGTCGGCCCTTTTCCCGACATGGCTTGGGGAAATATTGAAAAACTAAGTACTTTTTTAAAAGTTGTCAAAACAGCAACAACTAATATTTCGGGTGTTTATTACCCTACTAGTTCTCTTGTTCTTTCGGAGTTGTATATGACCACTACGGATTTTAAAAATTTTGAAAATTCTAGTGACATGTTGAGAAACTTGATTAAACAAATGATTGAAAAGTTTAAAAAATATTTTTTGGATCTACCACCCGTTTTTCTATGTGCCGCTGCTTTAAATCCAATTTTAAATGTGCCGGGTGTTGAAGCTTTGATTGAAGAAATATACGTCAAGTTGGATTTGCATGAGGAGGATCCAAGGTTAAAAGAAAAAATCAAAAAGATTTTTAACACTAATTTATCAAAACTTTATGATCATTTTTTACAAAATATGGGGAAAATAATGCAAGTAATGTGTTTGAGTCTCGATCGTCGGCCACTAGTCGAACGACTACTGATGGAGACCCACTCATAACGATGTTGAATGTCGTTAGAGATGAAATGGCTAAACAACAAAGAGGTAACGCCCCATCAAGTGAACTTGGTAGATATAAAGAAATGTGTTATTCGCGTACTATGACCGCCGAGGAATATAAAAAGTTTGATCTTTTGTCATGGTGGAAATCAAAAGAATCGGAATTCCCGATTCTAGCCACCATGGCTCGTGATATACTAACGGTCTAAGCTTCCACCGTAGCTTCAGAAAGTGCGTTTTCTCTTAGTGGCAGGGTATTGTCCATACGAAAAACAAGACTAACACCGGAATTAGAGAACAAGATTTGGATGTCGTGGACCGTATTTAAGATAAGACAAGTCTAGAAGACGAGGTGGAATTAGAGAACAAGATAGTTGATGAAGAGGATGATGAAGAAGTACAAACTAATGATTCGGAAGACGATTGTACCGAAGTGACACCACCAAAGCGAGCCGCAAGTCAAATGGAAGCATCCACGACATCGACAAGTAAACGGTCAAAGAAATAAACCGGCTTCAATATGTTTGTATGTGTTTTGATCAATATAAGGAATTTTTTTTAAGAACCGGTTACCAGTATCATTTCAGCGATTTTTTAGACATACCCGGTGGAACCGGTTCTTCAGAGAACCCGGTTCCAACCCTACCCGGGATCGGTTACTATCGGTTCCAGTATTCAAGCTCTAAACCCGGTTAGGAACTGGACCCGGTTCCTACAAGAACTGGTTCCCCTACGATATAACAAGAACCGGGTCCGGGTACAAAAAAATACCCGATATGCCCATCTCTACTTGATGGGCAGATGGTACGGACTGTTTGCAGTAATCCCCTAAAAAATGGACAAATCCTATCACTCGAATCGTTAAAATCAGTTAATTCTAAAATTTGTCTTAGCCAAATCACTAATTTTGTCTGTTTCTTTCTCATCTGGTCATTTCTATAGGCCATTGCTTGTGTTTTGACTATTTAATGATCATGTGTTTTAGTCCATTTCCGACTACCATGACCATTTCTGCAGGTGTAACTGGTTACATGGTCAACAGTATTTTATTTCTAATTGCAGTTTGGAACCAACGGTCAAGTAGAATTACCAGGAACTAACATAATTTTGATGTATCTCTGTCGCCTATTGGTACCAAAACTGGAAAGTCAATGAACATGAAAATAGGAAAGTCAACAGCAGAAATATTCTAAATGATGTAAAGTACCATGAGTATCCAGCTTTTTCAATGGTCAAAATGGCAAAGAAGATGAAACTCATTTTTGTTTATCTATTCAAGAAAAAAAAAAAAGATGAATGATTAGTATTCATTTATTAAGGAGTAAACTGTCAAAATGATCACTGTGGTTTGGTCACTTTTGTTAATTTAGTCCAAAACGCAAACCTTTTGAATTTGGGTCCCTGTGATTTCAATTTTGTTGTCATTTTCATCCAAAATCAAAGCCTTGTCAGATTTTTCAGTTAACATCCAGTTTTTTTTTTTGTCTTTTTTCTCTCTTTAATGAAGGGCAAAATAGTCTTTTAATGTTTTATTATAACAAATTAAAAAAATTTGATCATTTTGCTCTTCATTAAAAGGAAGGAAAAAGACAAAAGAACTAGATGTTAACTGAAAAATCCAAACTAAATTTTGCTTTTGGATGAAAAATTGAAAATAACAACAAAACGAAAACTGCAGGGACCCAAATTCAAAAGGTTTGAGTTTTGAACTAAATTGACAAAAGTGACCAAACCTCAGGGACCATGTTGGCAGTTTACTCTTTTATTAAGATATATTTATACATAAGATAGTTTAAATGAGAAATAAATATTTCAATGTTAAAGTCCGATAATTTTACTGTATCAAGTAACATCAATACCACACCACTACCAACGATCACCAACACCGGAGAAGCTTGTAAAAATAAAACAAATAAAAAAGGAAAAAATAAGACCGAACGAAAAAAGTTACAATAACATGTTATGTTTAACTAAAGAAAAAAAAAAGTAAAACTGGAACGAGTTCACACACCACCAATTTAGTACTGCTTAACACTTCCTCCCAACTGTGAAAGAATTTCATTAAATATCCTGTTCCCTCACCACACCACACCACACCACCTCAAACCTAAATCTTTATAATATTAAGAAACCAAATGTGATCTATTTCTTTAATCAGTTACAAATCCAAATGCTTTCAAACTCCAAAAACAAACCTCCTCGAATAAAAAAAAAAAAAAAAACTACTACAAAATTTACTTAAACACAGCATAACTTCACAATTTTCATGACAGAACGACTAAAGATGAAAAAAGCTAAAGCGAAATTCCCAAACGACTAAAGTTTATAAACATACACGACGGGTATATCATACAATATGAAAGCTTAGATAAGATTTTGTTTAAATACGCAAATGTAAAAGCATGGAAGACAACAACTATACTTGGTAAATAACTTCCAAAGAAGATAAGATTAAGCGGCACTTAAGCAGTTCTCCCAGGTACCATATTTAGAGCTGAAGGTACCACCGCCACTTTGCTGAGCATACTCTGAGATTACACCGCGTGCACAAACATCCCAAGTTCTTGCAATGTCTTTAAGTGACATTGGTTGTGTAAGGCTTCTGAGAGAAATACTAAATCTTGATTTTGTTTTTGTTGAAAGGTCCTCAAACTCCTTGCTGTAAACAAAGATAAAGAGTCAAAAGACAATTATAACCCTCACTTTGACTCCATCCCATATAAATCGCCTCTTATGTTCTTTACTTTCAACTGCAAAGCTTGTATATTATGTTTAGTTTTTGCACCAAATGACTAAAGTGCCCTTTACTATTGACAAACAGGAAAGATCTACTTTGACACAACAAGCATCATAAATGCGGTTTAAAGGTCAACAAACATAAAATCAAACCTAAAATCACGATTTCAAATATTTAGAAATGAAAACTGATTGATTTTGGTCAACGCTGGTTCAGTTTTTCGGTTAATTGGTTTTGACTTTTGCCCATTTTTTAGGATATCCACTAACAGTGGGCAAGCTGGTTGTTTCCAGCTCAATAGTGTAGTAAAATTATCAGAAAAAAAAAAAAAAAAAAAGCCTAACAAAGATAGAACCGTAACATATACAAGTAATTTATTGGCCCACTAGTTGTTCAACCAAAAATTAAAAACATAAAGAGAGAAGTACATTAATTTTAAAATGGGGAAGTTTGGTTAATTTGACCCGGGTTACCATATGAAACTAAAACCGAATCACACATTTGGTTTTTAAGTTCTTAAAAAACCGAATCATTGGTTAATTATATGGATGGGGTTTCTGCTCACCCTAAAAAACACAGGCAAATAAGGTAAATTCATATTAGAAAAATTCCCCATCAAGAAAAGATTGCAACAAATAAGATAGGATTTTTCCGAATTTACGCTATCTTACTATCAGAAAAGTCGGTAGTCAGATCATTGAAGATATTTATCATAGTAATTGTAGCGATACCTGACTTCAGCGGGGAACTTATCCAAGAGCATCGGGGAGCAATTTGGATAATTTGCAGGAACAAGCAGCCTTAATGGTTGGATAGGCGACTATACATTATTTGAGAAAAAAAAAATGTAAGCATGAAAAATGGAGAGCAATAAAGTATGTAACCAAACATAAAATATTATCATATAGTTAATTACACACCATTTGTGCTGAAGCATATTGCGACTTCAAGTTTGGACCAAGAGCTACAGCACTGAAGGAGCATTTAACCACAGTGCCGTCACCGCCCTCTGAAGCCGCAGTGGCTGCAGCCGGATCAACATCTTCCTCACTAACAGCTACAACAGTATCAATGAGTCCCCGGTTTATCTCCTTTATTTCTTCCAAAAGAGCATGATTAGTCTGTAGTACAAAAAAACCTTCATCTCCAGGTTTCGTTTATCAAGTAAAAATGTTATAACGGGATAAAGTATACATCATGGTTGTCAACTCATAGTTCAAAATCCTAAATCTTCAACCATAGTCGTGATATCATCATCATTATTGTTACGGTTATTACCATATGTATGAACAAGATATAAGTAGACCGCTAAAAATTTATAGCAACGCCCCCATTCGTTGATTGTGTATTTATAAAAACATATATATTTAGAATCCTAAAAAATATACATGGTAAATACATCGAGTATATATAAATGAAATTTGAATAACCAATAAGATATAAAGCTGAATTTATCGTGCACGACTAACAGAATTGGAGATATGGGAGCAAACGAGCCGAGAGGCTCGAGAAAAAGCTCGAAACGAGCCGAGCTTGAGCCTAAAATAAAGCTTGTTTATTTATCAAGCCCAAGCTCGAGCCTGGCATGTGAAGCTCGTCAGGCTCGCCAAGCCTTATCGAGCCTTGGTGTAATATTAGTTTTTATTAATATTTAGAGTAAAATGCCCGCATAGTCCCTGTGGTTTGGTGAAATTTCACCTTCAGTCCCCAACTTTTGGAAATTAGACCCGTGCTCCCCGTGGTTTGTCAATTTGTTACTCGGATAGTCCCTAGAATGGATGGCAGTTAGTTTTCACCATTAAGTCCATATAAAATTACTAAAATGCCCTTAGTCAAGAAAAACAATAATCTTCTTATTTATTTGTGGGACCCACCCACCACCTACTTCATCTTCAACCCCTATTGACCAACTTCAGCTTACTCTGTGCCGCGCTGGCTGCTTCCCAAACCTCCACATACGATCAACTCTCTTGGATTCCGGCTTCTCTTTCAACTTCTGCAGAGTCTGCTTTTCAAGACTTACAAAAAGCTTATTATGATTATCAAATAAGGATTTGTTCAGGGAGTTGATGCCCATAGTTTTGCCTTTGCTGAAATCGAGTATTAAGGAGAGTTCAATTGATAATGATGGTGATGAGGCTTCAGCTCGGGTTCCGGTTGCTTATGCCGTTGTTGCTGCTTATCAGTTTAAATGGTTTGTCCAGTCAATCTCGGCGATATATCGGTGATATATCACTGATATCTCGGTTATCAGACCTTGGCTAGCATATTGGTTTGAAATATCGGTAATAATATCAGTGGCGATAATATCGGCGATATATACCGATATATCGCCGATATTTTGTAATTCTGATATTGGTCATCTCGCCTAGAATATCGATAGACCCAACTAAGAAGTGAAAATTGAACAAATAAGCTGAAAACAGAAGAAGCATACATGTTGGCATTTTACTCTAATATTTAATAACATTTAACGGCAAAAGGACTATCCGAGTAACAACTTGACACACCACGGGGAGCATGGGTGTAATTTCCAAAAGTTGGGGACTAAAGGTGCAATTTCATCAAACCTCAAGGACTATGCGGGCATTTTACTCTAATATTTAATAACATTTACCCCTTATTTAAAGTTGTTTACGAGCCGAGCCTGAACCTAAAAATAAGCTTGTTTAGTAAACAAGCCCTAGCCTGAGCTTCACTTATCGAGCTCGCGAGCCTAAACGAGTCTATTAATTATATTACTTTTATTTAATATTTTAATTAATAGATAACGAACAAGCAGAGCTTGAGAAATTACCAACAAGCTCGAGCTTTGAAAACAAAGCTCGAACCGAGCCGAGCTTTCATAAAAATCGAGCTTGGTTCGGCTCGTTTGCACCACTAATTGGAGATTTGGGGTAAAGTGTGAACCAGGGAGAGAGCAAAGATAGTACAAATTGGTTTCTAGCCTCCTGCATGCATATAGTAGAGAGAAAATACAAAAGTTGTTGCAAAGATAGTACCTCAGTCCGGGGCCTTTTGATCGCAGAAGATGCAGTTGAATCTAGTTCTGAAGTCTCAGAAACATTCAATTGCTTAAAACTATCATTTACACTGCCAGCAGATGATACAACATTTAATGGCATCGCACTTGTAAATCGTTTCATCTTTCTGATGCCATTTGTTCCATCTTGAGTGACAAAGTTTCTAGCCTGAAGACGACATTTTGTCATGGCAACCAAATCCTCACCAACTGCAGCTCTTGACCCGTTACCTGGTGCTGACCCTGCAATCCTATCAATCATACTGACAACTGAACCAATGTCGCTAACTGAAGCACTCAAAGCTGTAGGCGAAATCGATTTCACCTATGAAGATAAATGAGTACAAGATGTTAGTCTATACCTTATGCCAATAGCCAAAAGCATCTAAACCCCACGTCTTGGTGACAATTTCGACCAATTTACTTCAAAAATGTATTGAGTTTTGGTAGTGTTTTAATCTCAAGCGGGTCAAATAAGAAATTCAGCTATACGGGGAACAGGACAAACAGGTTACATGTATGCTGAAAATCTGTTTAGTTAATATTGGTGATATATCACCGATATATCAGTTATCGGTCCCCATGTAAAATGTCAGTGTCAAATATTGGTACCGAAATTATCTGTGATATTGACCGATATATCACTGATTTTCCTGATATCAGTACTTTCCTGATATCAGTACCTTTCTTCTTAGTTCTACCATTCGTCTTTCTTCTTATTGATGCTATTAGTGTTTTAAGTCTTAATTGTTAATTGTTAGTGTTAAATGTTAGTGTTTTAAGTCTTAATCAGTTCCTACTTGCTATTGTTAGTGTTTTGCCAGTTGCAAAAGGTTAATTTGTGAATGGTAGGAGAGTCTACTCAATTGTTAGTGTTAAATTGCTATATATTTGAATTCTACATGATATTAAAATTACCAATATCCCACCGCAATAACCTATATCTCAAGTATCTGTCCTTGACCGATATCCGATTTTTTACTGCATTAACTGCTTAGTTTTAAACCCTTACCCAATCTGTTCTAACCTGAATTGGTTCGACCCATGATCCTTATTATTTTATATACAAAATGTAAATTAAGAACTGACCGCTTTGAGTAAGCGTTCTAGAGGCTGTTCTGTAACAGTGGACTTTCCGGGTCCCATTGGCGGCAGAACTCCATGATTTCCATCTGGGCTAGTGAATTCCGCAAGTAAAGGAGATGCAGATATGCCAGGTGTACCAATTTGATTAGGTGGTTGTTGTTGATGCCCGATGTTCCCAACATTAGATAGTGAAGAAACGCCATTTATTCTCTCAAACTCCCCTGGGAGAGGAGATGCAGAGGAAGTTGAAGGAGACGGTACAGCAAACGGTGAGTTGGCAGATTTGAACATGTTTGACTGGTCAATCTGAGGAGATGCATGTTGCGACATTTGCGGAGAAGCAGCCGAAAGGAGTTGAGGTGAAAACGGAGCACCTGGCTTTAACTGTTGGTGATAAGCTGACCGCTGGGCGGCGACTGCCGCTGCATGATGCTGCTGTAAACCACCTGGTTTTACATTCATCTGCTGCTGTCGGAGTTTAATATCACCACTATCACTTATCTGAGGAAGCTGAGATAATTGATTTCCTGGCAGCTGCTGCTTTGTTTGTTGGTGAAATTGATGTTGTTGTTGCTGTTGCATAAGTTGCTGTTTATGCAAAAACTGTTGCTGCAACTGGCGTTGTTGAAACTGCTTCAGTTGCTGGCTTTGAAGCAGTTGTTCCTGCTGTTTAATATGCTGATTTTGAAGCATATTGGAGTTCGCCTGTAGTGACATCGGGTTCATGTTTACTTGTTGGGTCCCACTCACTGTATTTTGTTGAAGAGAGCCATTCGAGACATGCTGTAAGGAGTTCATACCGATATTCTGACCCGGGTCAAGATTAGAACTGGGCTGTATGGAATTCATCATGTTCTGTTGAGCATTTGAACCCCCTGAGAGAGAAACGGCAGGATTTTGCTGCAAAGATCCAATATTATTCTGTTGCATTGTTGCCATGGAACCATGTAAATTTATCTGATTATTATCATGCGACGGAACTTGTGTCAATTGAGAATGTGTTTGTTGTGATTGCTGCAAAGATTGCATGTGTTGTGGAGGAAGTGCTTGTGATTGTGCTTGCTGCTGAGGGGCTGCTGGTTTCCTCCTATTTGAATTGATGACGTTAATAATCTGTTTCTCATAAGTACCCAACTTCTCTTTATAATTAGGTAATATTCCATGCTTAGGAATTTGTAAGAACTGCATGAAACGCTCCAACATATTTTTGAACACTTTCAGCTTCTCAAGTTGCTCGTTTTTTGGTTGCTGAGGAAGAGAATCGTGCTGGACAACAAAAGATTTTCATTAAATCAAAAAAAGAAAATATTACAGTTCGCTGTATGCTTTTGCAAGTTAACATATTATCTTTAAATGATTCTACATGCTTTGACACCTAAAAGATTTCCAATTTTGATATGAGACGCTAACTTACCTGCTGCAATTTGGAAAGAATTTTCTGGTGCATGTCATTCAAATCTAGTAGATACATGTCCTTCATAGTTTTTATCTGTAATCAAAATATATACAAATCCAGGTCATAATGGTGGCAATGCTATTCAAGTAAAATAGTACAAACTTCATAAACAAGAGAATGACAACGCATGGATGATTACAGGCAAAAACCCTAGCATTTGATTAATATTTATCAGTAACAATTCTTTCACTCCGAGTCTCAAATAAAATTTATTTTTGAAATCGATGCGAAGCAAAACAAAAGTAAACTTTGGTTTAGAATAATGGTGATGATTTTGTTAAACTCAAATGCAAATTGGGATGCCAGGTGCTTTCACTACTTCAAAAGAAATGTACTATATAATATACAAAACCTTTTGATACACTTCCTCTTGCCAATCTCCGCCATTTGTATTGCCAGCTGTAGAATCTAATGATGCTACAGAAGAGCAGAAGTTTCATGCATTAGC
Organism: Helianthus tuberosus; assembly: GCA_030545235.1. Classification (NCBI taxonomy): domain Eukaryota; kingdom Viridiplantae; phylum Streptophyta; class Magnoliopsida; order Asterales; family Asteraceae; genus Helianthus; species Helianthus tuberosus. The sequence continues at coordinate 45,366,415 of CM060368.1, read as the reverse complement.
TCATTATATATAGTTCAGTAATTGAAAAAAGAAACAGATACTAGAAAAAAAAAAGAATTAAAAACTCTACGTGAAGAAGCCTCTGGCATAGCTCTCTGTTGCTGAAATAGCTGTTTCTGCTGATCAATCACGTTTTGCTGCTGAAAACCACCTGCTGTTGGAAGCCTTTGTTGCATACTATTTTGCAGCAGATTCGGCTGTTGTTGCATACCCATCTGCTGCTGCTGTAACTGTGGTTGTGATTGCATGTGTGGCATCACCGGCTGCTGTAACTGTGGTTGTGATTGTTGAACTTGTGTCGGCAACAAATTCGCTGAACTCTGCTGATTCTGTTGCTGAATAGGCATCTTATTAGATTGTAACATTTGTTGCACTGAATGCTGATTGGTCTGCATGCTGGTGTTACCGGATTGATTTCCGAGCAACTGTTGCTGTTGACCAGATTGCTGCTGTTGCATGCTAGAAATATTGTTGTGTTGACCATTTAACTGCTGTTGTGGCTGCTGTAGACTTGAAAGCTTATTTTGTTGGCCCATCAACCTCTGCTGTTGCATGTCAGAGTAGTTGTTTTGTTGCCCTATAAGCTGGTTTTGTTGCATGTTTGCCGCATTTGTCTGTTGCCCCATTGAATTCTGTTGTGTTGGTTGTAGTTGCTGCTGAATTGGTTGTACTTGTTGCTGCCTTTGTGGTCTTAGAACCGATTGTTGAAGGTTCATTAACGGTTGTGACGATTGCGGTACTACAGGCTGCTGATTTTGTACAACTGTAGAGAGAGAAGATGTTTGCATCACTGTTGGTTGCATAACAGATTGTTGAGATTGCTGCAGATGACCTGGCTGTAACATGTTATTCTGTTGTTGCTGTTGCATGTGTGGTTGCATTGACGGTTGTTGCAGTTTCTGTTTTGCCATTTGATGCAACTGCTGTTGATAAAGATACTGTGAATTTTGAGTTTGTGTTTGTTGCTGCTGCTGTTGCTGTTGTGGAACAAGTTGTCGTCCAGGAATTTGCCTTTGATTTGCAAAATTATTGTTCCCCATTGGGTTTCCTACAGTATTTTGTTGAACACTAGACATGTTTTGCATGTTCTGCAAGTTTGAATTTTGACCAGCAACATTTGTCATGGGGGTTTGTTGTAAGCCACTGCCAGGTGGCAATGCAGATGATAAACCAGAAGAGCCTTGCATTCCGGTTGAACCAATGTGATTGTGCATGCCCTGTGACATCATTTGTTGTCCTTGTTGCATATTATTAGACGCAACCGGAATAGGAAGCTGTTGCCCTTGGTTGTTCACTTGCTGCATCACCTGAGAACCTATCCATTGGAGAAACATTAATAAATTTACTAAAAAATCATTATCTTTGTAGAAATAATGACGAACACCGAATGATACTGTATTATGAGATACCTGGATCAGAGGGGTTTACACTATTAGCAGTAGAGTTTGACTGCATGGGGTCTGACATGGGATTTTGTGATCTAGTCTCCATAGTCAGCATCTTCAAAGATATCTTCCGTAAATAATCAGACTGCAAACCCAAAAATTGACATGGTTTTAAGGCCAACAACGCAAAACCGTAGATGATATAGAGAACACAACAAACCTGGCTTGTAGCAGCAGTATAAATCTTCTCTTCAAACCTCACAGCTATTTTCTTAAGCTCCTGTAGTCCCTCGTGTCCAGAGAATGGAAGATGCCTCTTCAAGGTATCCATTCTACACAAGGTCAACACATGTCGGTCAAAACAATGCCAGATATTTACAGCACAAAAAATAAGAAACTTAAAAGAATAATACAAGTACATACATCTTGTTCACAATCCTTTGCCGTGAATCTGCTTGCAGTTGAGCCCTCCAATCACCAGTTTCCATAGTGGGGTCACCAATGGCGCCATTTGCACCCTGAGTAGGCCTCCAATTATTCGTATCCATCTTCTATTAGATGACTGATTTTCAATCCTGTCGTGTAAGTCTGAATAAAAAAATTATTATAAGAATAAATGTCATAAAGATGAATCCTATTTTTTGGGCAGTACAGCTTAGCAACACAGGATTTGAACACATGGTAATTTCTTTTACCAGGCCAGTTAGCTACACGATAACTGAAAAACAATAGAAGTATAGAACCTACTGAAACAATGTACTTTACTTGCATGATACTATTTTTCATAAAATTCAAGATGTCCAAAAGGTCAACATCCAAATATGAAGAACCCGTTTTATCATTTTTAGTTCATGTTCCACGCATACCAATGCTTCCAATACCAAAAAGATATACAAAATTGATATAATTCAACATCTTAAGCATATACCAACACAAAAGATAAAATCTTCTAATTATCGCCCTCCAAGTAATTAGGGTTTTGATAGAATTTTCTTTCTCGAGTCTCGCCTCCAACCATAGAATTCAAGAAAACCCGCCCCACCTACTTTAACCATTGTCTTTACCATGTTTTTCAGAACCCCCCCCCCCCCCCCCCCCCCTTCCGTGTATTTTTTTATTTTGTTTTGTAATAACCATCGCCCTTAGTGCTATGGTGAAGAGGTAAGGTTTCACTACAGCTAAGAGGATTACATTAGTTTCATCCAATCAGAATCATCGAGTAGTTATGAAATTCTAGTTTTTATATAAATCAATCAAAATTATATAGTGGTTGGATATTAATCTCTCAACCATATCCCAGCTAAGAGGATTATAACAATTGGTTTCATCCAATCAGAATCATCAGGTATTTATGAAATCCTAGTTTTTATATAAATCAATCAAAATTATCTAGTGGTTGGATATTAATCTCTCAACCATATCCCTTGGTGCTTACTTTATGACTTTATCAAGCCCCTTCTATTTATTTTACTCCATTTCATTGACTTTCGTATTACTTCAAGGCCAGTAGTCTGTATTCATAGAATATGGCATGACAACAGAACTTGATCAGTAAGTAGTTCAACAGATTATTTCAGATGAGTTCATATACTCTTACGATGCTTACCTGAGTAAATATTTTCTTACAGTGATCCATATATGATTAGCAGTCTCATGTATTAATGTCTGTTTGCCACACAAATTCATATTTCATTAAAAAAATATTAAACAAAATAATCAGGTAACCCATTCCCTTCCAATTCATGTGGTTCCAAGGCTCTTATTCTCTGAACTTCGAAACTGACTCACTCATCCCACCCTTCTTTAATTTCCAACTTCAAAATAAATATGAATTGCAATTGGTGCAGATAAATAATTGCTATACAAATAGTAAGACCGTGGGGTATGGTGGGGCGTGGGTTGGGGGCATGGTGCGACACGTAGAGTATGGGGCACCCAAGACCAAAAGCCAATTTCAAAGGGGTATGGTGGGGCGTGGAAAAAAAGCCAATTTCAAAGGGCTAGTGCTCTTGGCCAATGAGGTTCCGCCATGTCATGTGGGTAGCCCCGCCCAACGCCCGGGCTGAAACCCCCGCCCAAGGGGACACGCCCAAACCCAAGCCAACCCGGGGTGGTGACTTGGGCGTTTGTACCCAACCCCCGCCCCATACCCCATAGTCTAAAGTTGAAGAGCATTGGTATTAAATACACATCAAAATCATATCAACTTTGCAACTGAAGAATACAAGAATTAACATTCAAAACAACTGCAACTATTCTTAGTTTGTTCTGTGAAAATCCTTAGCACCATAACACTAAACTAGTTCTTTAACATTTGTGTACTTCTAAAAATGAGGTGCTGCAGCTATTCTTAGCAGTGGCGGATCCAGCCCTGTTTTGCGGGTTCACATGAACCCACTCGGTTTGGAAAAAAAAAATAGTAAGAACTTTGTATGATTTGGAAAAAATAGTGAGAATCTACCAAAACGAACCCACTGAAAGAAGTTCCTGGATCCGCCATTGATTCTTAGTCCGTCCTCAGAAAATCTAGGGCTGGCTAAACAAGTCTAATCATGTTAAACAGGTCAGAGACAACACAGATTAACACAAGTATCAAACATGAAAACGTCTCGTTTAACTGCTTTATATCTATTGTCATTAACTTTTTTGAGTTTAATCATGTCATAGGTCAGAAATTGACGTCCCCTAAACACTAAACTAAACTTTCACTTTTATGATTGTCTACTTCTAAGTTGTAAAACTGCAGTATGATTGTACAAAAAGTGAATCACAAATGAAATAGCGTACATACCACACAGACGCCCAATTCTCAGAGTTAGGGTTTCAGCAGGAAGCAATTGGAAGTAATCGCTGTGTCTCCGTCTTCTCTAACGAAACCTAAACCTACGACTATTCAAAAGTAAACTATCGAGTGTAAGAAATTGAACGAGTTTGCGTGTGATCGGGTGGTGAAAAGAGTGAAGTACCATTAGGTTACCATTAGACGGTGGCCGGTGACGTGAACGACGATCGCTAGTTCGACGAGACGGTGAAGAGTTGAAGACGAAAACGATCGGGAGAGTTGCAGATTGAGTGAGAGCACCTGTAGAAGCAGTAGGCTTTACAGTGCAGACGAAGTGATGCACAAATGGTGTCTAATAATGTGTTGTGTAAACATATCTCTGATTGTTTGTTTGGGGACCACAGTTGTGTAGCAATTATTGCTTCTATTTTCAGAAGAAAACACACCAATTAATTAATGGTTTAAAACTTACACTTGTTTCCGAGTCTCATTTAACAAGAAGGGAAGGGAAGGAAAATAGGAAATAGAGATGAAAATATGAAAAAACCATGTTATCGAGTTTCATTAGGGGGAGGGGAGGGAAAAGAGAAGAAAATATGACCATATATTCATCCTCCCAAATTGGAGAGATTAAGAGAGCCTAATCTCTCTAATTTGGGATGATGAATATATGGTCATATTTGATTCCCTTTTCTCTTCTCTCCCCCTGTTAAATGAGACTCGGGAACATAGTGTTAATGGTTCAGACTTTTAAAATTACTATTACAAACCGAAGTGTTCAAAGTTCAAAATAATATATACAGACGGTTGTAATGAAAGATCCACATGTGGATCAAATAAATGTACAAAAATGATGTTCAACAGACTTTAGGCATTCTAAGGATTTGCAAGATCCTCTTATCAATACCAAGCAGCTTCCAGCCTATTTCGTATAGTACTTGTAACTTAGTCTTTTGAAAATACGTTAGTTTACACTGGTAAATACAATTAACCGACACATTTTGAAAACATTTTCAAAATTGATTTAAGTGCACAAGGCACATGAAAATCTTTTATAACTTGGGACAATTAAGAATTTTAATCTTGTATACAGTTTTATATGTTTGTCAATACATATGGGGCCCAGTATAGAAACCGAGACATGATTAACTGACTCGCCACTTATAAACCCACAAAGGAGTTATCCCCAACATGTGGGTAAAAATATTTTAGCATTTCGCATCTGTCAGGTGTATGCTTACACTCCGTGCTTAGGTCGTGGCCATTAGTAACTTAAATGAGTCGAGGATATCCACGACACAGTCGTTAACCCCCCAATGTTTAAGTTATCAAACAAAACAGATTAAAACGGGTTATGCAGATTTGATAGCCACAATCCGGCTAAGTGATCCCATACCCGACCAAGCGGTAATAATTTACCGTATCCCAAGCCCGTATAGGGAAAATAAGTTAAAAGTATTTACCTGAGCTATAACTCGATTCAAATGCAAGATTTAAATAACTCAGTCGTATAATTCACTAGACAAGTGTATGTAGCTTTTACCGGAAGGCTCTAGTCTGGAATGATGGTAATATTAACCAATTAGAATGCTAACGGGTCCTATTTAAGTCATAGACTTAGACCGGCTAGCTTAAAGAATGAAATACGGTACAATGCGCTAGACTAAGCGAAGATCGGATTAGAATGTAGTTTCCAACAAGTGTGAACACTTGTATAATATGGGTAAACTAATTACATTCTGTAAATTGAGATTAAAAAGATAAGGTTAAACCCGTTTCGGTAAACTTATGTAAACTAGTTACATAAGTCGAACCGAACGCGTATAAGCATTAACGGGTAACGGATGAGTCATATACAAGTTCCATATATTATTATACTTAAAATATGTTATAATATTAGTAGGATATCAACATGTATGCCCGTTAAGGTTTTAAAATCGAATTACGCCCCGTAAGGGCGTTTTGGTCATTTTATGTCTTATAAAAGGAACTTGCAAGTAAACTGATGTTATGTTCATAAAAATTATGTAAAAAAAGTTAATTTATGATATAATATCAGTAAGATATCAAATATATGTGTGGTTTATGCTTTAAGACCAAACTATGCATCGTAGGGGCATTTTGGTCATTTCACACATAGTTTTGAGAACTTATTTGAGATTATGAGTTTATGACTTATACCTACTATAAAAATATTTAAAATGATTTATAAAATTAGTAGGTAATAAGTCTTGGTTAATAAATATGATTTAAAACCATACTATGCGCCTAAATGGCGTTAAAGTCGTTAAATGACGATTTATGTGATGGTTTATGAAATTTGATGTTATGACCAGGTTTAAATAATTAAAATATGTTATTTATCATCATATATCAGTAAGTAAAAGGTTTTGTATGATTATCATGTTTAAAAACCATTTTAAGTGCCATAAGGGCATTATCGTCATTTAAGAACATTTAACAAGAACTTGAAGTTAAACTCATAATATAAATTGACTTAACATCTCAAATAATCCTAATTATGATATCACATCAGTAGGTAATGAGTTTTGCCAAGAAACTATGCTTAAAACCATTTTTAATATCAAAAGGGCATTTTGGTCTTTTAAAAGCATAATTTATGCAAACTCAGTTTTTGATCAGAATGTTAACATCAAAATATGCTAAACATGTTAAAATATCAGTACCTAATTCATTTGCATGCTCATTAATGGTTAAAACCTTATTTTTGAACAAAAAGGGCATTTTAGTCAACATTGTGTATAATAACGGAACTTGCAAAATAAACTCAGATTACTATATGACCATGTAATATAACCTCAGAGGGTTATATTACAATATAATATGGTCATAATGGAACCTTAAAACAAAATGAAACTAATTTAATTCGGGTCAGAATCGAAAGTCAAAGCAGAAGTCAAACTTCGCGACTTTCGGTTGTGAACCGACCCTAAACCTGGAATTGACGGGCTGAACATGTTTACACATGTTCTAATAATTATTACCAAGTTATTAGAGTGATGAAACATATTTTATAACACCTACATTATCAGTTTTGAATTATTTTAAAAACTAACCCGTTTGACTTTTTAATTTAATAACTTTGACTCGTCAATTGACCAAGCAAACGTGATTCTTAGGAGGTGCCCATTTAAGGGATTAACACCTACCTAGTTACAATCACGTAGCCATGTTCGCCTCGAACAATGGCTGGACCATTAAGGTCTAAACCGAAAGTCAAAGCTTTTATCGAAAAAGCTTGACTTTTGGCTTGAAAGCCTATAAAACGAAAAGCAGATGTTAGGAACACTTACAAAAGGTCCTAGCTCGACTTTGGAACTGGGGTGGAGTCTCAGCTGGGAATCTCCTTAGAGTGAGAAGAGTGAATTTTAAGAAGGTGCAAGGAATTATGGGTGATGAACACCTCTATTTATAGTGAAATGGGATGTTCTTGGATCAAGCCAGGTGTTTTGAGAGCTCTAGAGATCACTTCAGGTGTCCCAAGATGTGTTTAAAACAGGCAATGAGTCCATGGTTTCGAATTTGTGAGTGAAGGTGGTAAGAGTGGTAGCCAAGCATGCAAACCTGCAACTGGCAATTACTTTCTACGCAACAGGTGCTGTCGCGTCACGCGACGGAGATGGGGGGTGGGGTATCGCGCGACGCCAAGCCTCCATCATCTTTCAAAGTTTGTCATTTTTAGTCCCTGGTCCCCAAAACTCTTATAAACTTCCATTTTTTGACACATTTAGCCCCTCTAAGCCAGTATTAGGCACACCCGGGTTTATGACCAAACATCAATAGGCTCCGGGTTCGTTAAAAGGTCACTCAGAGGTATAAATTAACATGTTGACGCTTTTAACCCTTCAATTCACAAACTTGTAATTTAAATCACAAGCGATTTCGTACGTCCAACATGTGGCTCGTTAAGGATACGAATACCGTAAAAGGTCATTCAGAGGCATAGTTAAAGCATGTTGACACTTTTAGTCCCTCCACATACATCTTTTCATTGTTTGGCAATAATAGTCCTTCTTAGTCAATATTTAACACAATTAGGGTTAAGGATACGTGTCGATACATTATTAGACACGATTTTACGAGGTGTTGCAAATTTTAACCTTTGACTTTGTTCTTTCACTCAACAGTGATGCAAAGGTTGCACTCGACAATTTGTCATTACAACTCATTGCTCCGTTAAATTCTCGTGTCGATCATTGATTTACAACCCCCCCCCAATCAAGTTTTATCAAGGAAACCCTAAGAAATTGGTGTCTTTTTCCACTTATATCTTGTTTTCGATTAATTCAGGTTTGGTTTCGCGTTCGGGTTTAGCTTTTGTTGTGTTTTCAGATGGGGGCAGGGGCGGACTATAACAACCCTCTAAACCGCCGTGAAATACCCTGTATATGCGAAACCAATCCCGGATAACATTACTTTTAATTAAAAATAAAAAAATTAGATTTCTATACCTGTCGCGCGGTGCGCCAGGATTAGGATGAGCCGGCACGTGGCGCGACAGGCTTGTGTCTTGCCGATCACCCAGGGCGCCACGTGTCGGGACAGATGTTGGACCTACTCGTTGATTGGTCAAACCTAGCCGTAGCTAGGTGGCCCTCGCGGGGGGCGCCAGGATCAAGTGGGGCTGTCGCGTGGCGTGACAGGCTCCGAAATTTCGTATAAATAGAGCCTCAGTTTAGTAGTTTAAACCGTTCAAACTTCTTCTTTATCTCTGTCTCTATAAGTGCAAATATTATAAGTCAAATACCCCCTAAAACACGAAGCTCTGCCCCGTTGTAAGTATTTTAACCCCCGATCACTAATTCGTTACCCTACCCAATTGATCTAGGACCCAGCAACGCATGTCAAGGCTCTGCCTGACTAAGTCCGTTTGAGTTCTGTCTCGTTATGTATGGCTAATGTGATTTGGGTTATTTTACTAACACGCGTGCATTGTATGTTTTTAATAGAAACTCAGGAGATATCAACAGGAAGCCCGTAGAAAAACATAAGTTACAATGTGAGTCATTCTTTTTTTTCTCACAGTTTGTGAGCCATTATTTCAAATGTTTTACAAAACCCTAAATGTTTATCAGTTATAATTACAGTGATTAAGTCTTTGTATTCTACAATTGCTGCCAGTATTATGGGGTTTGTATACAGTACTTGATAATCTTCACAATTGGACATGGGTAGCCAATGTGTGATATGACCATAGTTACAGATCTGTCGAGTGACAAGTACTGAACGAGTAATTGGGTAGATATAAACATTGTAATCGCTCTTAATACTGTAAAGTTATAATAGGTGATGTTTTATTAAACTGGAATGTACTCGCCAGTATTTCTTGCTGATAAAATATTTTTAAAACGCGTTTCAGGTAACTTGATGTGAAGTTATTAGAAGCCAGCTATGGAGCACTGAACGCTTAAAGAAAGTGGCTATAAAGTTACCTAAATAAAAAGTTTATGTTTTTCAGCAAATAGGGTTTATCCCTATAAAGATATTATGAATAAAATGTGGATTTTATTCTATTTGTTTTATATAAAAGTTTGGTGTTTTGAAACTCTGAATTTTATTTTCTAACTACGATCTGGATGTCTAATTTCCGCTGCCAAACTAATAAACACCGATACCACCAGTTCGTGTTCGCGGCTCCCGCTCCCGGGGTGGGGTCGGGGGTTGCTACAGAAGGTGGTATCAGAGCCACTGGTTTAAGCCATTTAGGTGTTCTTTTATACCTAATTTTTAACCAATTGTGTTAGGAAATATCTATAATTCCTGTGTTATTCTGTGTAAATATGTATATTATTATTTTATGTCATTTTGACAATTTCCTTAGTTTACAGTATGAGTGATCAGGGTACTTCTGACGCTTATCGTCACCTACCTCATTCTCCAATAGATGAAGGAACTTCCCAGCCAACCTCAGGATACGCAGCCGATTCCGAGGGAATCTTTGTTTTTAAAGCCCAATCCGAAAAACCTTTTCCTCCTAAGAAACAAGGGTGGTTTAGTAGAGCCAAAGTAGAAAGACGAAAAAAATGAGAAAAACCCAACAACAAGCAAGAACAAATATAGCTAATAGAAATACCCAAAATATAGAAGCTAGACCTATATGGGAAGAAGAATTAGACAGGGAACTAGCCAACTTTCATATGTTTAGAAATGCAGAAGCAGAACTTGATCTCAACCAAGTAGTAGTACCAGAACTACAATTACTACCATTATTCCCTGACCAACCCATGAACCTAGAACAAAACCAGAAAAACCCACTTCCAATCCCAGCCTTTGATCCAAACGAGATACCTACCTGTATCTCTACGGAGAACCAGTACCAGTTTACCCTGAACTAATACCAGCCCCAAATCCTTTAGAACAGTGGTGGGCCAACGACTGGGCATTTCAGGAAGTAATGAATAACCTGTATCTCTACGGAGAACCAGTACCAGTTTACCCTGAACTAATACCAGCCCCAATGCCACCAATGAACCAGGAAAACGTAGAAGAACTTCGCCGATATGGTGAAGAGTTAGTTGAGGAAGGAAACCAGATACACCAAATCGGGGAGAATCTCGTCTGAAAGTACGACGAGAGGGAGATGCAGTACTAGAAAAATTAACGCCTAGTATACTATATATGTGTGTGTGTGTGTATGTGTGTTTGTGTAATTTCTGTTATTTAGAGAAAAAAAAAGAAACTAAGATAGAAATAAATTAATATATATATATATATATATATATATATATATCGATGCATAATTACTAACGTTTAAATTCCAGTTATAGTTTGTAATAGATGCATATATATATATGGGGATGGATCATGAAAAAACTAGTTTAAATGAGAAAACCAAAAAACTAACTAAAAAAGCCTAAAAAACATACCAATTTTTTTTACAAATTTTTATAAAAAAATCGCTAGTTTTTATGCATGGAAAAAAAATTCAAAAAAAAAAAATAAAAAATCTTTTTTTTTGTTGTATTGCACATGTGCACTATTACGGATATAGTGCACATGTGTAGTACACATATAATGCATATATAATGCACATGTGCAGTACAACAAATTTCTTTTTTTGAAATTTTTTTTATATATATAAAATAGCGATTTTTTTATAAAAACTTGTAAAAATAAATTTGGTATGTTTTTTTTAACTTTTTTAGGCTTTTTTTAGTTAGTTTTCTAGTTTTCTCATTTAGATGTAGTTTTCTCATGATCCTCTCCCATATATATATATATATAGGACAAAGATCCGTTAGGAACCACCTCTTATTGCGAGAACCGCGAGAACCAATGTGAACACAACCAAAAATGCCTAAAAATAGCTAAAAATCACATAAATTTTTTTTTTAATATTTTTTATAAAAAAAATCGCTACTTTTCGAAGCCAAAAAAAAAATTAAAAAATTTTTTTTTTTTAAATTTTTTTAATTTAAAAAAAAAATTTTAATTTTTTTTTGGCTTCTAAAAGTAGCGATTTTAATATAGAAAATATTAAAAAAAATTTAGATTTTTTTAAAGATTTTTTTAGGTTTTTTGGGGGTTTAGTTTTTAGCATTTTAGCTTGGGGGGGGGGGGTGGGGGGGGGTGGGGGGGTTTAGGTTTTTTTTTTGGGGGGGGGGGGGTGGGGGTTAGGTTTTTTTAGCTATTTTAGGTTGTGTTCACATTGGTTCTCGCGGTTCTCGCAATAAGGGTGGTTCTCGCATGAACCTTACCCTATATATATATATATATATGAAACGAGTAAAAGTCGCAATGATCGACAATTTTGGTTCAATGTGCTTGAGTGTTTGTTTAATTTATTCTGTGATATTAATACCTGATAAATGTTTACAATTCAGATGTCAAACGAAGTAAATCAGGAAATCCAGAATAACAATAATAACGAGAACCCAGTGGATAAAAGTGCTATCGAACATATAGTAGCTCAAGAAATTATAGATGCCATGCCCTATATTGCTAACACTATTAAAAAGCAGAAAATAATAATTCTATAATCGGAAGTAAACGTGCACCCACTGAGCCAAGTCACCTCGTGAATGGAAATCACGAACCACTTATCCAAGCTCCGATTCCAAAAAGAAGAAGGACCATCCCATATGGTTGTTATTGTAAAGAATTTTTATCATGCAAACCGATAGAATTCTCGGGCAATGAAGGAGCCATTTCAGCGTTGCGCTGGATAGAAAAGACAGAAGCAGTCTTAAAAATAAGTAAGTGTGCAGATGAGGATAAAATCATGTATGCTTCTAATCTCTTTAAGAATGCAACCTTAGAGTGGTGAAATACCATACTTCAGTCTAGAGGAAGTGACAAGGTTTACAGTATGGAATGGAACAACTTTAAGGGAAATAGTTGAAAGAAAATTCTGTACTCCTCTTGAAAAAGAACAGATTGCTAATAAGTTCTTAAACCATAGAATGAGTGGGGTAGATTGCAGGGAATACACTACCATATTCTTTGAATATGCAAGGATAGTACCAACCCTAGCCTCACCAGAACCAGTGTTAATCTCCCGTTACATCTGGGGATTAATCAGTGAGATTAGACATGTGTTCAAGGCAGCTAGACCACAAACTATAGAAGAAGCGGTAGAACTTGCTAAAACCCTAATAGATGAGTTGGTACGCACACAAGAGGAAAATCAGAAAAATAACCTAGCTCAAAAGATTTCCCAAGAATTACGTTATGGTAATTCCTATCACGGGAAAAGGACAGGTTCTTCCTCTTCACCCTACTGCAAGTTCTGTAAAAGGAAGCACTCAGGAAAGTGTGTTGTGGCCTGCAACTTTTGCAAGTTACCAGGACATAAGGAAGAAGATTGTAGAAAGAAAGCTAGTGCCAGAATATGTTACAACTGTGGAGAAGCTGGTAATATCAAGCCGAACTGTCTGAAACTAGCTCTAGCGGCAAACAACAAAGCAAAGGCAGTAGAAGGACTTAAGAAGAATGCCAGAGCATTCGTTCTGACAGCCGAAGAAGCTAAGATGATTCCAGATATGATTGGCGGTACGTTTTTAGTTAATGATGTTTATGCTAAAGTATTATTTGACTCTGGTCTAAACCAAAGTTTCATAGATACTTCTTTCTGCAAACTTCTCAATCAACCATTAACTAAACTTCACCAAGCCTGTCTGGTGGAGACTGCAAATGGAGATTCTATCAAGATAAGTGACATCCTGCAGGGAGCAAGGATACAAATTTTAAACCATAACCTTACTACTAACCTTTTACCAATGAATCTAGCCGGATTTGATGTTGTATTAGGAATGGATTGGTTGGTAGCCAATCATGCAAGTATTTTATGTGATCAAAAGTCTGTACAAGTAAGTACGCCAACTGGCGAAAGGATCACAATTAAAGGAGATAAGCCAACAAGGGCAACAAAATTCATCTTTGTGAAGAAAGCTACAAGTTATGCACGAAAAGAAGGAATGATGTATATGATTTCAGTAATTAGTAACACTAAGGGAAAAGAACTAAAGGATATTCCCGTAATATCTAAATTCTTAGATGTTTTTCCAGAAGAGTTACCTGGATTACCTCTAGATCGAGAGGTTGAATTTAGAATTCACCTAATACCAGGAACAACACCGTTTGCCAAAGCACCCTATCGCCTAACGCCAACGGAGATGCAGGAGTTGAAGAAACAGCTTGACGAATTACTAGGTAAAGGTTTCATACAACCAAGCCCATCGCCATGGGGAGCACCGGTGTTATTTGTCAAGAAGAAAGATGGGACGATGCGCATGTGCATTGATTACCGATAATTGAATAAGGTTACGATAAAAATAGGTACCCACTACCGAGAATCGATGATCTATTCGATCAACTTCAAGGAGCCCGATTCTTATCTAAGATCGATTTACGCCCAGGATATCATCAATTGAAAGTACAGGAAGAGGACATTCCTAAAACTGCTTTCAGAACGAGGTATGGTGATTATGAATTTACAGTCATGCCATTTGGTCTAACCAATGCCCCAGCCGCATTTATGAACATGATGAACAGGATATGTAAACTATACCTGGACAAATATATAATTGTCTTTATAGATGATATTCTAATTTACTCTAACAACAAAGAAGAACATGTGGAGCATTTGCATATGCTTCTAACATTGTTGAGAAAAGAAAAGCTTTATGCTAAATTCTCAAAATGTGAATTCTGGTTACAAGAAGTACAATTCCTTGGACATCTAGTTAATCATGAAGGAATTCATGTGGATCCAACAAAAATCGAAGCGATTACCAAATGGAAAGTGTCACACCCCAACCGATGGCGGAAACATCGGGGCGCGGCACTGAGCGAAACAGATTGTCCAAGAGAAATTCCATAACAACTAAATTACCAGATAGTTAATATTATATCCCATACCAAAACCCATCAAGCATTTAATTATTACAGACGTAGATATCTCAAAACAAGTAAAACTGTTCCGACAACCCAGATTTAAATAAGTAAATTGTTCGTTGGTTTCTAGACTCTCCTAAGCTCGATTCCATCAAATGGCAAGCAAGCTTCCTAAGCATTCAAACACCTGTCACATACGTTAAAATAGAGGTCAATACACATAGTGTAAAGGTGAGCATACAAGTTTGATAGTATAGTAGAGTTCAAAATCGTTTACGCATAACCAGCATGTGTAACATATAATGTGAAGCATGTAAGTTATCGACAAAGATCCTATCAATACCAATGACTGCGATTTGACTGCGAGTAGCGAGTGCGCATCACATGTTCACCACTGCGAACACGTGAAGTATTGTCCTTAACAACCCCTGAGTGAATAGGTGCTGAGTCCAAACTATAGTACTATCGTTGCTAAGGCAGGTAGACAACAGTCAATGTGTAAACATAACAAACAGGCATTCATCGAGTCACGTATAACATGCAATAACGGCCAGCGTATAAATAGTGTTTGCGTTGTGTGTTCGATGTGATTTATAATAAGTAACATATGTAACACCCAAAAGTGCAAAAAGCAAAAAGGGATCGAGTATACTCACAACGATGGTAGTTAATGGATTGAAGGGAGCGCTAGAGTGAGATTAGCCTGATCAGAATGATAGCATAAGCGATAAGCGTCACGTAAAACGATGCATGGGGAAACAGGTGTCGAGTGGTCATCCGGCCGGATGGCAATCCGAATGGATGGCCATGCGATCGGATGTCAATCCATTCGGATAATCATCCGTTCGGATGGCCATTCAGTCAGATTGACACCTCGTTTGGGATGGATGTGTTTGTGTATGATGGCTTTGAAGTTTTCGTTGTAGCATTTTGAAAATAGAGAAGTATCTCTACCTTTCAGGTCGTTCGATCGAACAGCCGTTCGGACGGCGATCCGTTCGGCGAGGTTCTTCCCGGAGAACAAGTTCACAGCAGGATTGTCACTCGATCAGATGGTCTACCGATCGGAGGGCAGTCCGTTAGGAACTGATGATCTTTGAAAATTTGATAAAAAGTTAAGTGTTGGATACCAAGCGCAGTCCGATCGGTTTGCGGTTTGTTCGGATGGCAATCCGATCGGACGACGATCCGTCCCACAATCTGGACGTTTTGCAACTTGACATTTTCTTGGATTGGCAGTATAACAACCCTCGAAAAACACCCCTAAACGCTCCCAGATACACCCCGTATGTGAAAAATGGACCCGAATAACATTAGTATTAATAAAAATCAAATAAAATAAAGAAAACCCGTAGCTCGCAGGCCGCTACAAGCGAAGGGGGACTTATTCGCGGGGCGCAAGGTCCCTTTACATGCTGGACACTCTGACTGCCACGTGTCCTGACACGTGTCGAATCTACGTGATGACTCACCAACCCTACAACCACCTTTAGATCCCTCGCGGGCCATGAAGGAAGAAGAAGAGGCTCTCGTGGGGCGTGAGAGACCTCTGTTCCAGCTATAAAAGGGCCGAGATGCAGCATTTCAACTTGTTCAATTTCTCTAAAACTCTCTCAACTTCTAATAGGAAAAAGTTATAGCCTAATATCCCCTATAAAGCGAAGCTCTGCCTCGTTGTAAGTAATATAACCCTATCTGTTACCTCACACGATTGATCTAAGGATTCCGTAACGCATGTCAAGGCTTTGCCTGACTCATTCGTTGGAGTTCTGTTTCGTGTTACACCCGATTGATCTAGGACTCCATAATGCATGTCAAGGCCTAGCCCGACTCAGCCATTGGAGTTCTATCTCGAGTTGTACGGTTAATGTGATTTGGGTTAATTTACTAACACGTGTGCATTATATATATTTTCATAGAAACTGAAGGATATAATTCAGAACTATTACTAGGAAGCCTGTAGAAATACCTAAGTCTGCAAATGTGAGTACATATTCTTTTTATCACCTTTTCGTAAATTACTTTTGTGAGTCAAAATGCTTTACCAAAACCTTAAATGTTTTAAATTACACTTGGACAGTAAATTGAGTATTTGTGATTCTACCATTACTACCGGTAGGTTGGGGTTTTGTATACATTACTTGAAACTCGTTACTATTGGAATAGTAGCATGACCAACCAACCAGGGAGGACAATACCAGGAAAAAAAGGTAATTGGATAGATATAAGCAAATGTAATTGTGGATGCCCTCAATACTGTAGAAGTCATAAAACTGTTTTGATTAAACTGGAATGCACTCACCAGTATTTCATGCTGATAAAATGTTTTAAAACGCGTTTCAGGTAACTTAGTGTGAAGCCAATAGAAGCCAGCTGGAGAGCACTGAAGGCTTAGAAATGTGGCTATAAAAGTTACCTAAATAAAAATGAGATTTGTTTTCAATAAATAGGGTTTATCCCTATAAATGTATTGCAAATGAAACTCGGGTTTTATCCCACTTGCTTATTATAAAATATGGTGTTTTAAACTCTGATAACTATTTCCTAACTACGGTCCTGATGAAAGTTTTCCGCTGCATAATTAATAAACACCAATACCATCTGACTGGCTCGCGGCTCCCGCACCCAGGGTGGGGTCGAGGGTTGTGACAAAAGGTGGTATAAGAGCTATGCCACTGGTTTAAGCCCTTTTGGTGTTCTTCTAATACCTAAACCTTAAACATTACTGTTAGGAAATTTATACCTTATGTGCTATTCTGTGAAAAGGAAATCATAATATAAATACTAAGTTAATACAATACAAGCATGATATCTGAATGATTTTATGTCATCCTCAATATGTGTAACCAATATCTGTATCTTACAGTTATGCTATGTTTAAAATTATATATATATATATATATAACGGTGATATATATTAATAATGTTAGGTCTTATAAAATTTTGTGATATATTATATATCATACCCATGTATTTATATGAGTATAACTAGGATTGCGACCCGCCACAATGCGGCGGGGATTCTTTTGTTATAACTAAGTCAATCTAGGACCCGCACGTTATGTTAGACCTGTCAAGCAGGGAAAAATAGACGATGTAAAAACGTTCACCCACAAACGCACATTGCGTCGTGTTAACTCGTAAAATTTAGAACAACACGTAAAAACGTTAAACCAAAGACGCACGTTGCAATGTGTTAAGTCACAAAATTTAGAATTAAGCATAAAGCGAAAAATTTGCGGAAAATGAAAACTATAAAGGATCAAAGTTGAAAGTAAAAAAAATTATGAGAATAGATTACAAAAGATAAAAATTTTGGGTTAAAAATTAAAAAAACAAATAGTTTTGGGTTAAAAGTAATTTATGAAATACTTTTGGGTGAAAAGTAAAAAAAATCAATCATTTTTGGAAAACCCCCAAAGCCAACGTTACGACAACCATATGCATAACCATTTTTTCTTTGAAAACCCCCCAAAGCACACCCCGCGTTGCGGTGGGGCGTAAAACGGTGTGTCAAATAGTACTAATGTCACACAACCGCCATCGACCACCAACACTGACTCGACCTAGGATATGCGTGTTGCGACGAATCTGTCAAACATGGAAAAATAGAGGTAAAAACGTTGAACCAAACATGCACGTTGCGTCATATTAACTCGAAAAATTCAGAACTATACGTAAAATGAAAATTTGCGAAAGATAAAAAGTGTAAGTGACAAAAGTTGCGAAGTTAAATTGCAAATAATGAAAAGTTTTGGGTTAAAGTTAAAAAATAAATTATGTAGGGTTAAAATTAGAAAAAGGTAGAAACCTTTTGGTTAAAAGTAAAAAATCAACTTTTTTTTTTGAAAAACTCATAAAGCACAATGTACAAGTTGTTATGCATAAAAAACTTGCAAACTTATATATAGAATAATTCAATATATTTTTTTATAATATTATTATGATATTAATATTGATATCTTAATAAAAAATATTAATATAAGATAACACAATTTAGGTATGATACCTCTAAAATATCATAATATAAAATGTTGTTTGATACGAGTAATATGATTTATGGTTTATGATATAACCTAAAATTTTATTCGACATAAATATATAAATTTTTGTCGAAATTTTGACAAAACATATAATTATAATTTTGTTAAAATGTAATATCTTAGCATACTTAAAACATGTTTATTGTTTAAATACAATAATTAAAAACAGGATTTTCATTATAACACTATGAATATATTATATTACACATGCTTTTCTTATATCCACATAAGCAATTATACATATACATATACATATACATATATATATATATGGAGCCACTAAAATGAAAACCACTCCCAGGTGTAAGAACCATGAGAACCAGTCTCCACCAATCAGATTTTGCCAACAATAAGGGTATATTAGTCATTTACCCCAAATGTCATATCATTCCTCTTTCCTCTGTCTTTCTTTTAATGTTTCCTCTCTCCTCTCTCTTTCTTTTATATTCATTAGTTGCAGAGTATCTCTCATTCATCTCTCTCTCTCTCTTGAAATCTAACCCCCACTCCCATCTCCATTAGCATCTCTCATTCATCACTCCCCTTGTCTCCTGTAAATCGAAGATGATGATGACGATGACTGAACCCACCCTGTTTTCCGACGGCAACCACCAGTCAAAACACCCCCTCTCCGTCTCCAAAGTAATCACCGGCCATCCCAACTGTGGCGGTGGATCGTGATGCCGGTGACCCCAAAACAGAGGCGGAAGGCGGTGGTTTGGTGGGAGTTCGGCAGAGGCGGAAGGCAGTGGTGGTTTGTGGGGAGACCGGTGGGGGTTTTGGGCAGAGATCGGTGATGGCGGTGGTTTGTTACGAATGTGTAAGTAAAGGTGTATAACGTTTAGTTCTTTGTAGATCTGAACTTCTGGACCTTTGTCACCACTTGTTGATTTTATCTGCTTCAATCGTGTTTTTTGGTAACTGTTTTTGCTGCGGGTTTGATTCTGTTGAATCTGGGTTTGAATCTTGTGGTTTTGTCTTTCTTGATGGTTTGTTTTATCTGCTTCAATCTTGGGTTTGATTCTGTTGAATCTGGTGCTTTTTGAATCTGTTGAATATTTGAATTTGTTTGAATATGTTTGAATGATGTTCATGGTGCTTTTGAATGTTTAAATCGGTTGTATCTGGTGCCTTTTTGAATGTTTTGAATATGGTGCTTTTTGGTAGATTTCAAACATTGAACTATGTGGGTTTTGATCCGTTTGGATTTGGGCGGTGATGATGCAAAAAAAAAAACGTATATTTTTTATGACGATGGCGTGGCAAGGATGGTGGAGGGTAGGTTTTTGAACCTGCAACCCCACTTTGCAGCCTCTGATTATCGGAAAATCTGAGCCAAAACATCGTTTTTTTCAAGAATCCACTCGTTCTTTTGATTTTTGTTTGTTGGGTTTTTATATTTTTTTGAGGCGTCGATGATGATAGCAATCTATCTGAGACACCTACCGAGTAACGATTTTCTGGGTGCGTTCGTTTTGTGTAAAAAACTTTTAGATAAAACGTAAAACGTAAACAGTTTTACGTAAAACGTAAACAGTTTTACGTAAAACGTAAAAGTTTAACGTAAAACGTAAAACGTAAAATTTTTAACGTAAAAAGCTTTACGTAAATCGTAAAACGTAAAAAGTTTAACGTAAAACTTAACTCGTAAAAAGTCTAAAAAGTTTAGCGTAAAACGTAAAAAGTCCAAAAAACGGCGCGTTAAAAAAACGTGTAAAAAACGGCGCGTTAAAAAAACGACGCTTGAAAAATCCCGGCGTTAAAACGGCGCGTAAAAACCGACGCGCAAAAAAAATTGTCTTTTTGTTAAAAAAATCTTAATTTGAAAATTCTTTTAATAAAAAAATTATGTTTAAAAAATAAAAACTAATATAATAATACAAAAACTAATAAAAAACAATAAAGACAAAAAGACAAAATAGAGTCATTTTACTAAATTACCCTTTTTGATTAAAATATTAAAGAAATAATAAGACAAAAAATATTTAATATTATTTTTAGTTACTTTTAATCTCATGCATTGATCTTGAAGATCTAATGGTTAGGAACTGGTTCTCGCGGTTCTTACAACTGGAGGTGGTTTTCATTATAGCGGTCCCCTATATATATATATAACCATGGAAAATATATATGAAATATTTTATATCTTATAAACCGGTGTTAATAAAACCAATGATATTTCGTACATAAAATAGAAATATGTACAAAAACATATGATATTGTATAACTATATGATTTAAAATATGTGAACGTAACATATATATAGCAACAGGAAATAGCTTAAGGAATTTAATAATTTAACTCATTTCATAAACTATGATTGAATCGTATTTATATATATAGATAAATATATTTTAATAAAGGAATATTACTCCCTGCTTAATACATTAAGAATCAAATTTAGAAACGCAAAATCTTGTATTTGTATTATCTATTATAATATTTCTTTAAATAAATAAATACGATAAATTAATAATCAAGTCCTAATATTTTTCAACCAATATGGTTCAACCCTTTGGTTAAAATTATTCTAATGAATCCATAAGATTTATATATTTTGATTTAATTTAGTTATTCACCCTTTTATTTCAAAATATTATGTTCAACAGAAATTTATTTCAATTACTATTGTTATTATAAGAGAATAGGAATAAGCAGAATAATTAATACCATTAGTTATATAATTAGATTCTTATAAAAATGATTTGGTATTATATATATATAGGAAATTGAAATGTTGTATACGATGCATATACAGAACAAAAATTCTTGATAGTATATAATAATCAAATATCTTCTGTATAAAAAGAAGCTTTTATATAACCGAAGAAACAAACCTACATGTTTATTCAGAATTTATTTTGATAATCTCTTAACCATTATCCGCATTTAACGGAAGCAATGGTAGGACCAATAACTGGGAATCTCAGGATTCAGAATTTCATACAAAAACCTTACTTCTAGCCACAACCGTAATTTCCACCATACATTCTAAATACCTATCCAGCCATGCGCTTTGAAAATATAACTAAACTAAGGCAATATGGAGACAAGCTATTACGACCAGAAATAAACAGCACATAATAGAATATATATATATATATATGTATATATATACTTTCCTTATACCTTGATAAAATATATAGTGAAAGAAAATGTTAAAATATAAAATGTGTGTGTGTGTGTATATATATATATATATATCAACGCATAATACTGATAGGTATGATTATAAATGTGCTAATGTAATATAAGCAACAAAATATGCCTATATAATTGTTTAGTGCTGTGATTTATATGTTTGCAATTCAGATGTCAAAGGAAATCGCATGTAATCAGGAAATCAGGCCAGTAATGAAAATTCTTTGGATAGGAATACTATAGAAAATGTAATAGCTCAAGGAATATCGAATGTCATACCTTCGATCATTGAAGCTATTAAAATTTATATAAACGAGAATCCTACTATACACTGTAAGCATACTCATCACTTCAAACCTAGCCCTAGTTCCAATGGAGGTCATGATATTCGTATCAAAACTCCATATTCCAAACGAAAGAAAACCATAACCTATAGTTACTCTTATAAGGAATTTCGCTCTGACAAATCCTCTAAGAATAAAGGAATTGGACCAGCAATCGCGCAACCTACCTACAACAACTATAACAAAAAGCATTCAAAAAGACACCATTCTAGGAAGACACACCACTGTAACTTCTGCAAGAAGACTGGACATACAGAGGAAAAATGTAGAAGGGAAAATAACATCTGTTTCAAATGCGGAAAACCAGGTCACATCCGTCCCTACTGCCCGAAACTATCTAAGGGACCCGACAACAAGGCTAGAAACCCAGATGAAGCTAAGGAGAACGCATAAATACTTACAACGCAGGAGGCAACAACAACTTTTAAAATAAGCACCCGTACGTTTTGTCTGTACTAAAGTATTAGTCGACTTTTGATTCCAATCAAAGTTTTATAAATAAAAGGTCTTTATTTTTTTTTCATAAAGCAAACACTTATTTTCATATGTTGCACGTGCATTGCTTGTTATGCATGTGATTTCATTTCAAAAGATCCTTTATTTACGAGTTCGGATCTTATTTTGTTATATTCATTTTTGACAATCCATATGATTGCCAAAAATATTGATTTTTGATAACCGAGTCAACAGATTTCTTTGATAACTCCGTTCCTTTTCAAAGTTACTCACCAGATTTTTCATTATAACCATTTATTGTCAAAAACATATATCCATTGTTGGAATATGTCCAAATCAAGCTCAAATTGTTTGAACTTGCTCATATATATTCAATTCAAAATTCCATATGATGCATTGAGAGCATCATATTCAAGGTAATCTCCTTTGTTTGAATCATAGTAGACTTGTTTAAAGTCTTCAACTCCATAATTCATTATCCTAAACCAGTCTTAATACAATTAAGTGTTAAGATAAAGGTACATAAATTCATATTATATTCCAATGTACCTCCAACATTTCTTTCATCTTTGATCAATCCTATGGTATTCATTTATTCCTTCATTTGAACATCCTATCTTTTGAATATCCAGATTCACTTCATTGAAACTTTCGTTAATTTCGAGAACGGTGAATTCGTTCGGTCACCGTAACCATTGAATTCTTTCAAACATTACAACACCTTGTGGTGTCTGTATAAATTTGTAGCCTGAGCTAATCATAAACCCTAATCATATCAATTCATACGTCTTTCGTCCGACTCATCAGTTAAGTAGTCATGATACAATTATCAGGACAATGATACACTAAATTCTATTGTATTTTCGGTGTATCCCTGCCATTTAAAAGTCACCGACTTCTGGTTTGATAGTTGACAAATCATTTTTCATACTTCTATTTTCAATTGAGATTATTGATTCAGAGTCTTCCTCAATTGACAATCAAAGTAAGTTCTCATCTGACATCAAATCCTATTATTTCTAAAAGTCATTGCATCTCGAATTTCTATGCCTATCTCTCTTTTGATTTGTGAAACTCAGTCACCCTGATGATTGTATTATTTCATCTCGTTCGATTAATATCGATTCCTGAAACTAAATTTTAGGGACCATTGAAATCCAATTATCATATGATATCTTTATATTCATCTTTTGATCCTATCTCAGATACCTTAATATACTGTTTTTACTGACTGAAAGACGTGTCGTAACCCCACGAAGATATCGTAGCCCAAATCTCGAGGACGAGATTTAAAACAAGGTGGGGAGGATATAACAACCCTCGAAAAACACCCTTAAATGCTCCCAGATACACCCCGTATGTGAAAAACGGACCCGAATAACATTAATATTAATAAAAATTAAATAAAATAAATTAAACCCGTCACTCGCGGGCCGCGACAAACAAAGGGGGACTCCTTCGCGGGGCACGAGGTCCCTTTACTTGCCGGACACTCTGACTGCCACGTGTCCTGACACGTGTCGAATCTACGTGATCACTCATCAACCCTATGACCGCCTGTAGATCCCTCGCGGGCCGCGAAGGAAGAAGATGAGGCTCTCGCAGGGTGCGAGAGACCTTTGTTCCATCTATAAAAGGGCCGAGATGCAGCATTTCAACTTGTTCAATTTCTCTAAAACTCTCTCAACTTCTAATAGGCGAAAGTTATAACCTAATATCCCCTATAAAGCGAAGCTCTGCCTTTTTGTAAGTAATATAACCCTACCTGTTACCTCACACAATTAATCTAAGGATTCCGTAACGCATGTCGAGGCTTTGCCTGACTCAGTCATTGGAGTTTTGTCTCGTGTTACACCCGATTGATCTAGGACTCTGTAATGCATGTCAAGGCCTTGCCTGACTCAGTCATTGGAGTTCTGTCTCGAGTTTTACGGTTAATGTGATTTGGGTTAATTTACTAACACGTGTGCATTATATATATTTTCATAGAAACTGAAGGATATAATTCAGAACTATTACCAGGAAGCCTGTAGAAATACCTAAGTCTGCAAATGTGAGTACATCTTCTTTTTATCTCCTTTTCGTAAATTACTTTTGTGAGTCAAAATGCTTTACCAAAACCTCAAATGTTTTAAATTACACTTGGACGGTAAATTGAGTATTTGTGATTCTACCATTACTACCGGTAGGTTGGAGTTTTGTATACATTACTTGAAACTCGTTACTATTGGAATAGTAGCATGACAAACCAGTCAGGGAGAACAATACCAGGAAAAAAGGGTAATTGGATAGATATAAGCAAATGTAATTGCGGATGCCCTCAATACTGTAGAAGTCATAAAACTGTTTTGATTAAACTGGAATACACTCACCAGTATTTCTTGCTGATAAAATGTTTTAAAACGCGTTTCAAGTAACTTAGTGTGAAGCCAATAGAAGCCAGCTGGAGAGCTCTGAAGGCTTAGAAAAGTGGCTATAAAAATTACCTAAATTAAAATGAGACTTGGTTTTCAATACATAGGGTTTATCCCTATAAATGTATTGCAAATGAAACTAGGGTTTTATCCCACTTGCTTATTATAAAATATGGTGTTTTAAAATCTGATAACTATTTCCTAACTACGGTCCTGATGAAAGTTTTCTGCTGCATTATTAATAAACACCGATACCATCTGACTGGCTCGCGGCTCCCGCACCCAGGGTGGGGTCGGGGGTTGTGACAGGCAGGATATTATAGACGTTTTATTCGGGATTTTTCTAGAATAGCTATTCCATTAACCAAACTGACTTGCATATCAGTTAAGTTTGAATGGGGACCAAAACAAAAGGAAGCATTCAAGATGCTGAAGCAAAAGTTAACCAACGCACCAATACTTGCTTTGCCTGAAGGAACTGAAGACTTTGTAATATATTGAGACGCCTCCAAATTAGGATTTGGATGTGTGTTGATGCAACGTCAAAAAGTAATTGCTTATGCCTCTAGACAACTTAAGAAGCATGAAGAGAATTACACAACACATGATCTAGAGTTAGGAGCAATAATTTTTGTCCTTAAGATTTGGAGACACTATCTCTACGGTAGTAAGTTTGTTGTTTTCATGGATCATAAGAGTTTGAAGAAACACGGAACTAATTAAGGGACTAATCAGTTTGGTTTATGTTTCTACCATGATGGTTAATCTTCTTGTAAGTTTCCTGAGCTCCTAATGATTGTGTTTATCTGCAAAACAGAACACCGTTACTCGTTAAGAGGGGAATGTGGGGGTTTCCCTCTTAACCGGGCTCCGGCGTGAGAATAAGCGACTGTATATGGGGAGAGAACAAAGTATTAAGTGAGAGTAGAGGGAATGGAATGAGTTAACCTGTGAAGTGAAGGTCTCTATTTATAGCCGGAGAGGTGTAAGAGGGTGTGGGCTGATGGGCCTTGGGCTGGAAGGCGACAACATGGAGGATATGCTCCTTGTCTCACTGGTATCGACCGTTAGTGGCCTCTAGGAGCTTTATGGAGTTGGCGCAACGTGATTGGAGCCACGTGTCACTGTTGTCGGCCTGGTCGCCCTTCTACCATCAGCAGGTAAGTGGAGATCGTGGGGCAGTTGTCTCTGCCCTGTGATTGGTGCCACATAGGCGTCCTTAAGTACTTTTTGTCTCCTGCATGTCAGACGATCGTGGAGCACGATTGCGCAGGAACAGAAGGACCCTGATTGGCTCTTTTATTCTGCCACTTGTACCTTGTGCATTATCTGGGAAGGCCTCGCGCCGCAGTTACGCATGATTCTTGCTGAGCACGTTATCACCCCGCGCGAGCTTCATGGGCCTTCAGATGTTCTTTTTAGAATGCCAAGTGTTGCTAACTGGAGTTTACTCTTATGTGGACCTCGCGCAGTGTTACACAGATATGTTGTAGCCCGCGCGAGGTTGGCAATCAAGAAAATTGATGATTACGGAGTATGGTCCCGCGCGACCTTACAGGGGGTTGCGCTGCTTTTTGGGACCATAACCCTTCAGAGTTTAAGATACGTCTTCGAACAAAAAGAATTAAACATGAGACAGTGACGTTGGATGGAAATTCCCAGTGATTATGATTGTGATATACAGTATCATGCCAGAAAAGCAAACGTAGTAGCTGATGCTTTAAGTCGAAAGTATCATGAGAAGTCAAAAAGAGTACGTGCTCTCAAACTAAACCTACAGATCGATTTAAAAGAGCAAATTAAAAAGATACAGGAAACAGCAATGAAGGATGATGCTGAAAGATTAAAAGGAATGATTAAGGAATTAGAAAAAGGAACAGATGGAATTTGGAAATTCCATAAGGAAAGAATTTGGATACCTATTCAAGGAAACCTATGCCATAGAATTCTAGAAGAAGCCCATAAGTCCAAGTATACAATGCATCTTGGAAGTGACAAGATGTATCAAGACTTAAGAAAGAATTTATGGTGGATAGGAATGAAAAAGGATATAGCAAATTATATTGCTAAATGTTTAACTTACTCACAAGTAAAAGCTGAACATCAGAAACCTTTAGGGTTACTACAGCAATTGGAAATGCCAATTTAGAAATGGGAATTGATAACAATGGACTTTGTTACCAAATTACCCAAGACACGAAAAGGTAATAATACAATCTGGGTGATTGTAGACAGATTGACCAAATCTGCTCATTTCTTACCAATAAAAGAAACTTTCAGTATGGAACAGTTAGCCAAGTTATATGTAAATGAAATAGTTTTATTGCATGGAATTCCTTTATCTATTGTGTCTGACAGAGACAATCGTTTCACTTCTCATTTTTGGACAAGTTTCCAGAAAACAATGGGAACTAGATAAAATCTTAAGCACAAGAGATTAGTTTTGGTTAAAGTGAAATGTGATTCAAAGAGAATACCAGAGTACACATGGGAGTTGGAATCTGAAATGCAAAGGAAGTATCCACACCTATTCCAGTGAATCTCGAGGATGAGATTTAAAATAAGGTGGAGAGGATATAACAATCCTCAAAACCACCCTGAAATACCCCGTATATGCGAAAACAGACCCGAATAACATTACTTTTAATTAAAAATAAAAAAATCAGATTTCTATACCTGTCGCGCGGTGCGCCAGGATTAGGATGAGCCAGCGCGTGGCGCGACAGTCTTGTGTCTTGCCGATCACCCTGGGCGCCACGTGTCAGGACAGATGTTGGACCTACTCGATGATTGGTCAAACCTAGCCGTAGTTAGGTGGCCCTCGCGGGGCGTGCTAGGATCAAGTGGGGCTGTCGCGTGGCGCGACATGCTCCGAAATTCGTATAAATAGAGCCTCAGTTCAGCAGTTCAAACCGTTCAAACTTCTTCTTTCTCTCTGTCTCTATAAGTGCGAAAATTATAAGTCAAATACCCCCCTAAAACACGAAGCTCTGCCCCGTTGTAAGTATTTTAACCCCCGACCACTAATTCGTTACCCTATCCGATTGATCTAGGACCCAGCAACGCATGTCAAGCCTCTACCTGACTAAGTCTGTTTGGGTTCTGTCTCGTGTTGTATGGCTAATGTGATTTGGGTTATTTTACTAACACGCGTGCATTGTATGTTTTTAATAGAAACTCAGGAAAATAATCAGGAGATATCACCAGGAAGCCAGTAGAAAAACATAAGTTACAATGTGAGTCATTCTCTTTTTCTCACAGTTTGTGAGCCATTATTTCAAATGTTTTACAAAACCCTAAATGTTTATCAGTTATAATTACAGTAATTAAGTCTTTGTATTCTACAATTGCTGCCAGTATTATGGGGTTTGTATACAGTACTTGATAATCTTCACAATTGGACATGGGTAGCCAATGTGTGATATGACCATAGTCACAGATCCGTCGAGTGACAAGTACTGAACGAGTAATTGGGTAGGTATAAAGACTGTAATCGCTCTTAATACTGTAAAGTCATAAAAGCTGATGTTTTATTAAACTGGAATGTACTCGCCAGTATTTTTTGCTGATAAAATATTTTTAAAACGCATTTCAGGTAACTTAATCTGAGCTATTAGAAGCCAGCTAGGAGCACTGAAGGCTTAAAGAAAGTGTCTATAAAGTTATCTAAATAAAAAGTTTATGTTTTTCAGCAACTAAGGTTTATCCATATAAAGATATTATGAATAAAATGTGGGTATTATATATCCCATTTGTTTTATATAAAAGTTTGGTGTTTTGAAACTCTGAATTGTATTTTCTAACTACGATCCTGATGTTTCATTTCCGCTGCCAAATTAATAAACACCGATACCACAGCTCGTGTTCGCGGCTCCCGCTCCAGGGGTGGGGTCGAGGGTTGCGACACGGACCTATGGCCTACCGTGGGTGGGCAGGTGCATTCCTTGAATTTTTATTTTTTAGTTTTATATGTACTTCAAGATCTTGACCGCCCCCTATAAAAATTTGCAATCGCACCCCTTGAAACTGAGAAAGGAGAGTGTAAATGGCTTGATAAAAAAAGTCCGGCCAAATAAGAAGGTGTGAGTTGCAGAACGGTTCTTGTAGGGATGAAGATGAAGATGTATGAGTTGTAAAGCCAATATGAAGATATAAAGGGCAAAATCGTAATTTCTAGGTTTATTGGAATTGATTGTTTTCAATTTCTGACAAAACTCAACAAACAAAGTGACTTTACGCAGAGTTTACTTTTTCTACTTCATTAAATATTTTATCTACTAGTAAACGATTTTGTATGATGATATTAGTTCTTTAATATATATTATTAATTTATGAGGTTAGCATGGTGTATACTTCACTGTTATGTTACTTTGTATTATTTGCTCAAGTATATTAATTATTAAAAATGTTGAGTTATGTAAAAAGTTTCTTAAGAGTATAATTTAATTAAAAAACTTAAAACATTCCTTAAGTTTTTATCATATTGCTAAAAGAAAAAAAATATTGTGGAAATGTTTCTTTAAAAGAATAAATTTTGATTATAAAAGTTTATAAAAATGATCAAGTTTTTATCATATAGGCCAAAAGAAGAAAAATACATAAAAAAGGAAGTGGGCCATTGAAAGAACAACGATCAAACCTCGTGAACTTTTGACTTGACCCGATTCAACCTGAACTGAACCAAAAAAAAATATTACATAGCGATAAACAAATGGTTCCCTATAAATTTTTGCACCCCATGAAAAATATTTCTGGGTCCACCACTTGATGGGATTTTAAATGGTGGGAAATTTGATAAGTTTTTTAGTGTTGAATTTGATGCATTGATGGATAATATTGTGTCTTTGAAAGTAACAAATTTATCTGAGGTTGATTTGGGGTGGATAGTGGTTCCATGTTGCAAGTTTGGATCGATTACGAGTCGAATTCGAGGCGGTTAGAGGTTAGGTTGAGTAAGTTTGGGGGAACCTGGCCGGTTAATCCGGTGTGGTTTGCCACACCCTGACCCATGGCGGATTATCGGTCAGAGCGGGGTGATTGTCCAAAGTTTATGACAACTGTTAAAAGTTTTATTATTTATTCATGTCAAATTAAAAATGTCACATAAACATATAACTCCAAATAATCCATACATCAAACAAACCATAAAAACTTAAAATAAAATATCGTTTATTTTTTCTAAGGCAATTTTTACGCGTCTTCTTCCTCGTGTCATCAAACCTTATTTATTGTATCATGCCTACAATAATTTTTGGGTTAACAAACGTTGGTGTGTAAATCTAAGTTTAAATAAAATACCTTGTTTAAAAATGTTAACATACAAATTAAATGTAAATGAGACAATCACAACCAATGACAACAACAGATAATTAATTAGAAACCGATAGTGATACATGCGACACAAGCGAGTCTTAAGTCCCGAGGAGCGAGACTGAATGATGGTGACGATACCAAGTTCAATCCATGGCCATGGAGAATCGGTCAGTCATTGGATCCACATTGTGAAACCGACTCAGAAAGAAAGCGAGTAAACAAATAACAAATATGTAACATGTAATCTACACATTTACTTTGCATGTTGATAATTAAATTAAATGAAACATGAGAAACTTGCGACACATGATACACCCCGAAAGTGTTATTTGTAAAAAAGGGGAATTAGAAATCTACTTACAGTTTACGTTATGTGATGCTCGAGTGATACAGCACGAAAATAAGAAAAACTCCAAAAGATAAAGATCACCCTAAAATATAAAGCAACACAAATATACTAAACGACCAACACAAAAATAAACAACATATAAAATCGAAACCTATGCTTTGGGAGCTTTTGTATGACCTAAATATATAATAATCTCAAATGTAACAATTAAACTAATATTGTAAACATAAACTATATAACTATAACAACTTGTGAAACTAACATAAAATTAGTTATGTCATTATTTATATATTTGTGTATAAGCCAAGTCTAGTTAATTTTTATTATTAACTTAGCTAAAAAATACAAAATTGTGAATATAACTAATAAAGCGGTTAATTACGATTTTAACCATTTATTATGTTATTATTTGTAGCAAATGTTAAGTTTAATAAATTGATAAAAAATCATCTTATAACTTTATAAATTTTACCATTATCTTATATTTGCATTCTAAGAACCCTAAAAATACAAGAAATTAAATTTGGATTTTATATATCGTACGTCACAGAAATGTATAGAGGATTATTGTAGAGCACGAAAAACTAATGTAGTTAGGCTCAAGAACTATCTGAATTGATTAAGAAACGAAAGAGAAATCGTGAGATGAAGTTCTAAGCCCTGGATTTCGTTTGTCTTGAATCCGCGAATTGTATAGGATGTTTGTATGGATTGAGGGTGGGGATTTGTGTTTATAGAGTGGTGATGTCGTTAGGTGTGAGTTTTACAATGGAGGTGGTCGAATTTATGTTAAAATGGTTATGATATTTTGAAACTTTAATGGAGATTTGATTTGAGTAAATTATAGGGTATTAGAGAGTGATTTATGATGGGAATAAGTTTCTCCACTGACACCTAACTTTTAGGACACGAATGAAGTCAAATGGGTAAGTATTGAATGGGTATGAGTTGTTTTAGTTACCAAATTCGCATTTTGGAAAGGTGATGAACATTGCAGACACATTTTGTTTGAGTTGTGAGGGTCATTGTTTGGTTGAATCCCCAAACGACAACGACATTGGATGTCGTTTGGGAGTTGATGGATGCCGTTTATATTTTTAGGGCTATCTCATTTGGAATTTGTCATGTTTATTTGAGATTGTCGCTTGGTTTATTGACGGTGTCTGTAACGCTCCGCTTTTTCGTAACTTTCCTTAATTAGAAAGTTGTCTTGTAATTCTATTTTTGGAAACTTGTATTCCTTGTAATCGTATTTCGTTTTGAAACCTTGTAATTTGAGACACCGATCATAATGAAAGTCATATTTATATCAATTATGTTCCATTTATACTTGTTATGTTCAATTTATACTTGTAATCGCATGCAACGAACCCTAATTCGAAACTATGTGCCGATACGTGCAAATAACCGACTTTCAACGCGTTTACGTGCAATACTTGTGATTAACCAACAATTAATGATTCCAATACTTATTATACATCATAATACATCATATTATACTTGTAACCACCTTCGACTTATTAATTATACTTGAAATTATGTGTTACAGATAGTAAATCGCCTATACTTGCATTTTGTGCGATAAACGACAACTATGTGTTACAACCGGCATTACCGATACTTGTTTTACATAATTTCACATACATGGACATACTTGAAATCACTATTAAGTTTACGATACTTGTATGCTTGTTACACGCTTGAAACTACGCGAAAAGCACTCAAAAACATCCTAAAACCTAACTTTGGGGCCCCAATTGCATACTTATCAAACTGGAGGGACCATTTGTGACAAAAAGACAAACCTCCCCTAAGACCCGCGTTTTGAATCTGCATTTTTGGCTCCAACCTCCACCCTAAAATATAAATTTTGAATCTTGTATTTATGGCTCCAACCTCCACCTCCAATCTCCACCAAAGGGCTTCTAAACCTCATTAAACACTCACTTAACCCCACTCAGCTATAAAACCAAGCCTCCCAACACTCATTTTCATTTTTCCAACTCATTTACACTCTCAAAACACTCTAATCTCAGCTGAAAATGCAAGTTTTGGACACATTATTCTAAGTGCTAAATGAGCACTTTTCTTCACCTTTCTTCCATCTTTTTCACTTCTTCTTCCTCTACAAAGTGTGGAACACCTCTAGAATTGTTCTTACAAGGTTTTCCATGGAAAACCAAGGTGAAATATGACCAAAATGAGGTACAACTTTCAGTTTTGGAAGGAAAATCTATTAAACATACATGAACTTATAGTTTCTTTATACATTCCTATGTCCTTATGTGTGCTTAAAAACAAGGTTATAACATACAAATCCAGAGGTTTTAAGCCTCAAAACTTTCTGTTTTAAAAGGTTTTTAACCCACAAGTGATGAACAAGTCTTGAACTTGAATATGTGTGATTATTTGGATAGCTTGGGCTATCCTACTTACAAATCCACACATCACTTGATGTTTTCTTCTTGGTTAATTAGTTAGTTTATTTCAATTCTTTAATGTATGTTCATGACCATCCTTGTTGTCTTATGACAACTTGTGTATTGGTGATAACTAAAGAGGTTCCTAAATGGAAGATTCATCTTCCTACCTCAAGCATGACTTGTATGAAACACAAAGAGGTTCCTAAATGGAAGATTTATCTTCCTACCTCATGCTTGACTTATATGACATTCTTGTAGACTAGAACCTAAAATATATACTATAAAGATATATAATACTTATAATAACCAAACTTTTGATGATAACCTAATGGTTATTTGTCAAAATAGTAGGCTACACCACCTAAGAACATAATACTCGTTACGATTCTAATGGGTACTTTAACCCATGAAAACATTCAAACCCTATGGGTTTCATAGTGTCAAGAATGAGTATTATGAGCTAGATGGTTATTTTCTCATATATTTATTTTTTCGTGTACTTTTAAATTATGAATTCTGACCTTAAGCATACCTTGAACTCCAATCCGTATACATTCAATCCCCTAATTCCATTACTCGTCAACACTTGGATAATCGGAAAGCATATGCAATATTTGTGAGTATACTTTTACCCCTATTTATTTACCACCTTTTGGGGTGTAACATGTTTATCTATGAAACTTACACTTAAACTTTATTCGTAAACGCACAAACATTCCTTATACATGCTTGCATACTTGATTACTTTATACATTAAACTTGGGGTTACACGCTTTGTGTTAGACTTAACATTAGCTTCGTACGAGCCTATCCTTGACATATATAACTATAACAACCCTCCTAAATTATTTTCCGACACCCCTAATATATTTAGAATATCCCTATACGTCTTAAAACACACCCCGTATACGAAAATTGACCCTATATACCTTTAATTTAACAAAAATAAAATAAAAACAAGAAATTAGGGCGCTCGCGGGCCGCGACAGCTCAAGATCAGGGCGCACCCCTGAGCTGCCACGTGGTAGCCTCGTGTCGAGTCTAGTTCAGCGAATCAGCATAGCTTGGGCCTACATACCCTATGTCGCGGGCCGCAAAGCCCTTAAAGGACTTCTTCGCGGGGCACGAGAAACCCAAAATCAGGCTCTATAAATTGAGACGATCGACCTTCATTTTCCGACGCTCACAAACGAAATTCTCTCTCTAATTCTGAATTGTAGACAATATAATCGGGTATTATACCCCCCTAAATAGCGAAGTTCTGCCTCGTTGTAAGTATTATAACCCCCGCTTACGTATTAGATACGCCGCCCGATTGATCTAGCGCTCCGTAACGATTGTCGAGGTTCTGCCCGACGTAGTCATTGGAGTTCTGTCTCTGGGAGGGTATAACTAATGTAAATATTGAGTTATTTTACTAACGCGTGTGCATTGTTTAATTAATAGATTATAACCAGGAAAAACACTAGGAAAAGTCTAAACTAGCAATGTGAGTAATCTCCTTTTTGTATAAACTGTTTTACAAAACCTCAATGCTTTACATTTAAATTAAACAGTGATTGAGTATTTGTAATTCTACAATTATCGTCGGTATGTTGGGGTTTTGTATACAAAATTTGTTACTACACTGTGAGTAGTAACATGACCACAAGTTGGGTCGACAGTACCGTGGGTGGTAATTATGGTAGAATAATAAACAAATGTAATTGCTGATTGCCCTCAATATTGTACAAGGATAAAACCTATCTTAATTAAATTGGGATTCACTCATCAGTATTTCCCACTGACAAAATGTTTTTAAACGCGTTTCAGGTTACAAAATGTGAAAGCCAAAACAGAAGCCAGCTGGAGAGCACTGAAGGCTTGGAAAAATGTGGCTATACAAGTTACCTAATAAAGAAAGATGTTTTATTCAATAAAATAGGGTTTATCCCTATAAACATGTTTGTAATAAAAACATGGGTTTTATTCCATTATGTTTATTAATATAAAATGTGGTGTTTTACTCTGATAAAATATTTCCTAACTACAGTCTTGATGTAGTTTCCGCTGCCAAATAATGATAAGCACCGATACCACCATCTCTACGTAGGCCGCGACCACCCGCCTCCCGAGGCAGGGGTTGGGGGTTGCAACAGAAGGTGGTATCAGAGCTTAGCCACTGATTTAAGCCAAAGAGGTGTTCTGCTGACATTGAAATTATAAATTTTGTTAGGAAATAATCAATGAAACTATGTGCATACGTGTAGATTATTATTTTGTGTTATTTGACAATTTATTAGTTTACAGTATGAGTGATCAAGGACCTTCGGACGCTTACCGTTAACTGTCCAACTCGCCTAGGGACGAAGGAACCTCTTCGCATCCTACCCCCCGGGGTATTCGGCTGATACCGAAGAAGGGATTTTCGTGTTCAATGCACAATCTGAAGAACCATTCCCTCCCAAGAAGAGAGGATGGTTCAACAGAGGAGCTCATAAGCGTAGAAAGAAGATGAGAAAACTACAGCAGCAAAGGGCCTTAGCAGCGGCCAATAGAGAAATGAATGTTCAAACCCAGGACATACTCAATAGGAGATTAGCTAATTTTCACATATTAGCCACCACAGCTGCAGACCCTAATCTAGAACAACTCATAGCACCACAACCACTGCAGTTGTTCCCGACACAATCCATGGAAGTAGAGATTGACCCAGCTGACAAGAACCCACTACCTGACCTAGACCCAGCTGAAATCCCTAGAATACCAGCCCCCCATCCTCCAGACTATGACCCGTGGTCTGACGACCACAGGGATTACCAGCAACGTTACCCAATCCCAATAGATGAGCCCATGCAAGATCTAGTAGGACCCTACCCAGACCTTGACCCTCTAGATCCCTATTATGAAAATGACCAATATATTAGGGAAATTCTAGAGAAACCGTACCCTCAGGAAGAACCCATGCCCCAGTTTCCTGACCCGATACCAGCTCCAGCCCCACCCATGAGTACTGAGAACATACAGGAACTCCGCACCTTTGGTGAGGAGATATTAGAAGGAATTGAGATGACGAGACAGATATGGGAAAGACTCGTCTGGAAATATGACGAGCGCAACATGCAATACTGGATGAACCCCTATCAGTAGTAATAGTAATAATAACAATAATAATAATAATAATAATAATAATAATATATATGTGTGTATGTTTGAATTTTTTTTCCAAACTAGGATAGATGATCTTATAATTACTGATGCATACTAGTATTGTATTTTAATTTCCAGTTATGGTTTGTAATAGATATAGATGCATAATATAAAATAGAGTAAAGGTCGCAATGACAACGATTTTGGATCAATGTGTTGTCGTGTGATTATTCGCATTCAATATTGTTTCGTGATATTAATACTTGGTAAATGTTTAAAATCCAGATAGCCGACAATGCAAATCGGGAAAACCAGAATAATGAAAACCAGATAAATAACAGCGCTGTTCGACACATAGTAACCCAAGGAATTAGAGATGCTCTGCCATCTATTATTCAACATGTCAGAGAAGCGGATAATAATAACAGTAATAGCAGAAGTAAACAAACACATACTGAACCTGATCACAGCGTAAACAATGGACCAATACTTTAAGTGCCCATTCCAAAAAGAAGAAGAACCATGTCTTATGGTTGTTCTTATAAAGAATTCTGGTCCTGTAAACCAATGGAATTCTTGGGCAATGAAGGAGCCATTGCAGCTCTACGCTGGTTAGAAAAGACTGAGGCGGTCTTAAAAATAAGCAAGTGCGCAGAAGAAGATAAGATATGTTTGCTTCCAATCTGTTTAAGAATGCAGCCCTGGAATGGTGGAACACTATCCTCCAGGCTAGGGGAAGTGACAGAACATATAGTATGGAATGGATTGAGTTTAAGAATATGGTGGAAAGAAAATTCTGTCCTCCTAATGAAAAGGAGCAGATTGCTAATAAATTCTTAAACCTTAGAATGACTGGAGTAGACAGCAAGGGTTACACTACTACATTCTTTGAATATGCTAGAATAGTGCCAACCCTAGCATCACCAGAACCAGTGTTAATCTCCCGTTACATCTGGGGATTAATTGGTGAAATTAGACATGTAGTCAAGGCAGCTAGACTGCTGTCACGGCCCCAACCCCGGTTTTACCCGGTCAGGAGCCGCGGGACAGGAACTCGTGGTATTTATTAAATGATGCGACAGCGGAAGATTTTAACAGGATCTTTTAAAACTTGAAATGTCCGATTATTTTATTTCATAATGAGGGATAAACCCCGTAATTTACAGCAGAGGAATTTCACAAGTAAATTCCCTGATTTATAAAACATGTTTATTCATTTTAACTGAGCCACCTCTTCAAGCTTGTTAGTGCTCCGTAGCACGTTTCCTTGATTTACAGCAGGTCGCCTGAAACATGTTTTAAAAATATTTTATCAGCGGGGAAATGCTGGCGAGTCATTCAAATTTGATAAAACGACACATGGTTATAAATTACAGCATAAGAGCGATTACAATGGCTTTTATCTTATTTTTATCTGGCGCCGTGTCACCTGGTGACGATGGTCATACCACTATTGGGTCTTTCCCCAAGTAGTGACATTTATCACTGTTAGGATTTATTAGCCTAACCCGTAAGAAATTAGTAATGTGCACAATACCCCAATTAGTCAGTGATTCAAGATAACCATGACTTAATCCCTGTAATTATAACTTTTGAAAATGATTGGAGTATTGTAAAATATTGTTGATAAAAAGAGAATAACTCACATTGCAGATTTATACGGGTAGAGTTTAGCCTACTGATTAGCCTTGTAACCTAATTTAAATAACAATGCACACGAACTAGGTTAGTAACTAATACAGCATTTACGATAACTCACGAGACTAAAACCCTCACGATTAATGACAAAGTGCTATACTTAAACATCTGTCGAATTCACGACTAATGACAAAGTATGGCCCTAATGTGGGCAGCACTTAAACATCCATCGGACATTGAATCGTAGCAGCGATCGAGTTAATACCCAATATCGTAGTAGTGCCTCGCTAATAGAAATTGTGATTTCTAACAGTATAACTTCGTTTTTGTGTTTGATTTTTGACACCAGAGAACAGGCCATGCGACAAGCTATTTATAGGTGAAATTGGGGTCTGTCGCGGCCCGCGTGAACCCTCATCCGATCTTCACGCGGCCCGCGTGGAGGTCTAGTTATAGATTAGGGCATCCGTGTCACTGGTAGGCATGCCACGTGTGTGACACGTGGATCTGGACGCTTATCCGGTCAACCCATACTTTGACGCGGCCCGCGTAAAGCTAAGCCAACCTTTACGCGGCCCGCCTGAAACTCATAAACTTTGTTTTCTTAGTTTTTCATGCACAGTAGAGTTTCAGGGGTCCGGGTTTTTACTTATGGGTCGTTTTAGGACATTTTTAAGAGTCCTTATAACCACCAACCATAGAAGAAGCTGTAGAACTAGCAAACACCTTGACTGACGAACTGGTATGTACTCAAGAAGAAAACCAGAGGAGGAACCTAGCTCAAAGGCTTACCTAGGAATTTCGCTACGGTAATTCCAACCGTGGGAAAAACATAGGTTCTATCTCTACACATTACTGTAAAGCATGTAAGAAGAAGCATTCTGGAAGATGCTCCACCTACTGCAACTACTGCAAGATACCAGGACACAAGGAGAAAGATTGTAGGAAGAAACCTAGTAATGGAGTATGCTTCAACTGTGGAGAAAAAGGACATATCAGGCCGAATTGTCCGAAACTAGCTCTAGCCATGAACAACAAGACTACTAAGAATGCTAGAGCATTTGTTTTGACTGCATAAGAAGCAAAGATGATCCCGGACGTGATCACCGGTATGTTTTTAGTTAATGACGTTTTTGCTAAAGTATTATTTGACTCTCGTGCGAACCAAAGCTTCATTAATACTTCATTTTGCAAACTTCTCAACCAACCATTAACTAAACTTCAACAAGAGTGTCTGGTAGAAACAGCAAATGGAGAAACCATTAAGATTTCTGAAATCTTGCAGGAAGCAAGAATAGAAATTTTAAATCAAAAGTTTATTGCAAATCTTTACCCAATGAATCTGGTAATATTTGACATTGTATTAGGAATGGATTGGTTAGTAGCCAATAAAGCCAGTATTCTGTGTGATCAAAAGTTAATCCAAGTAAATATATGTAACACCTCGTAAAATCACGACCAATATAATAAAGCACGTGTCATGGACTTTAAACGTGTAATGGATTGATCTGGAGGGACTAAAATTGTCAAACATTGTAAATATGTGAATAAAGGGATCCAAAGTGTCAACATGCCTAACTTGTGCCTCTGATTGACCTCACACGACGTACGTATTCTTTAATGAATAAAATATCAAACTTAGAAAGTCGTTTATGCTTAAATTGAAAAGTTTACAAAGCATAAGGGTTAAATGTGTCAACATGTTTAAAATTACCTCTGAGTGACCTTTTAACATTTCCGAGACTTTGTAATACTTCCTTATACTTCCATGAATGTTGGATAATAAATTCGTGGAGTTTCGACGCACGTAAATAAACAAAGTGGTAATCCCAAGTAATAAGGGTCAAATGCGTCAATGTTGCATTTCAAGACCGTTCGGGTGACCTCGTAACTAACCGAAAGCTTATTGATAAATGTTTAAAGACTCAAGACCCTTAAAAGTTAAGTTTGGGGGTTAAAAGTGCAATAAACGAAAGTTAAATCAAGTTTAGAAGGACCAGGGACCAAAACTACAATTATTGAAACATGTTTTCCGGTCATAAGGAGTGTCGCGGCCCGCATAGGCTCCTTAAGAGTCCTACGCGGCCTGCGTAGAAGTACCAGATGCAGAAAAAAGGGACAGGTGCATGTCCAGCCAGTTCCACCGCCTTTGCATGCCATTTTTCGATACTAGGGATTGTGCCAATAGATTTTCATGCATAGGGGACACCTGGGATCATCAGAAATCAGTTGTAGGGGCAGGTGGATCAATCTTGAAGCTCTAGAAATCCTATTTAAAGGCCCCTTGTTTGCATTGTTCTTGCATTCACTTGAATTTTATTTCACAACACTTTCTCTGGAGCTTCCTGGAGTTCAAGAGAGCCATCTTCTGTTCTAAACTCGTACTAAGGACCCTAGTAAGTGTTCTTAGCCTCTTAAGTTCAAGTTTTATTAGTTTAATGACCAAAAGTCAAAGTCAAAGCCATCGTAATTAAGCTTTGACTTAGTGATTAATCACTAATGGTCCAGCCATTATTCGAATTGAAAGTTTCTATGAGTTGGTAATTATGTGGGTAATAAACCCTTAAAAGGGCACCCTCTGATTTCCACTCTAACTTGGTCAATTGTCGGGTCAAACTTAATTATAAAAAGTCAACAAAATCTAGTTTTTAAAAATAAATTCATAACTAACAATGCAGAGGTTATGGAACCTGTTTAAACATAAAAATAACTTGGTAAATAATATAAGAACATGTCTAAGCATGTTCAACCCGACAATTCTAAGTTTAGGCTCGGTTCGGAACCGAAAGTCGCAAAAGTAGACTTTTGCTTTGACTTTCAGTTCTGACCCGATTTAGCTTAGTTTAGATATGCCTTAGGATTCCTTTAGAACCATATTATAGGTTAGTATAACCCTCTTAGGTTATACAACTTGGTTCCTTAGTAATCCGATTCATTTGCATGTTTCCGTTATTTGCTTAAAAGTTGACCATTATGCCCTTTTAATATTAAAACAAGATTTTTGAAAATGTGAGAGGAAAAAAAAACCTTTATTACTGATTTATAAACATGTCTTCAAAATTTGACATCAGTTTGTGGTCTAAATTAGGAGTTATGCTCAATATCGTAAATGAAAGCCTTTTTATTAATTAAACGGCATTTTCAACATAAATCCTATATAAACCCAAATTTTAACACCAACCTTTTACCCACTGATGTAATATAATATTTAGGGATTTTTGGAAATTTTTATTAAATTTTAAACTGATCATAACATAAGGTTCTTGCATTGATTCGGTAATTGACGGTTATGCCATTTTTGTTAATAAAATGAGTTTTACACATCCTTTACATGTCAAACCTATTTTTGGAAATTTTTATTAAATTTTAAACTGATCATAACATAAGGTTCTTGCATTGATTCGGTAATTGACGGTTATGCCATTTTTGTTAATAAAATGAGTTTTACACATCCTTTACATGTCAAACCTTTTTCTGCTGATTTTATATAATAAATAAGTTATTTTAAACTGTAAAGGCTGGTCAAAATCTCAGATTTCTTTAATAAACCCGAATATCGTCAAATACCGACTTTTAGGCGGTTTAGGCGCATAATAAACCCTTAAAAGGGCACCCTCTGATTTCCACTCTAACTTGGTCAATTGTCGGGTCAAACTTAATTATAAAAAGTCAACAAAATCTAGTTTTTAAAAATAAATTCATAACTAACAATGCAGAGGTTATGGAACCTGTTTAAACATAAAAATAACTTGGTAAATAATATAAGAACATGTCTAAGCATGTTCAACCCGACAATTCTAAGTTTAGGCTCGGTTCGGAACCGAAAGTCGCAAAAGTAGACTTTTGCTTTGACTTTCAGTTCTGACCCGATTTAGCTTAGTTTAGATATGCCTTAGGATTCCTTTAGAACCATATTATAGGTTAGTATAACCCTCTTAGGTTATACAACTTGGTTCCTTAGTAATCCGATTCATTTGCATGTTTCCGTTATTTGCTTAAAAGTTGACCATTATGCCCTTTTAATATTAAAACAAGATTTTTGAAAATGTGAGAGGAAAAAAACCTTTATTACTGATTTATAAACATGTCTTCAAAATTTGACATCAGTTTGTGGTCTAAATTAGGAGTTATGCTCAATATCGTAAATGAAAGCCTTTTTATTAATTAAACGGCATTTTCAACATAAATCCTATATAAACCCAAATTTTAACACCAACCTTTTACCCACTGATGTAATATAATATTTAGGGATTTTTGGAAATTTTTATTAAATTTTAAACTGATCATAACATAAGGTTCTTGCATTGATTCGGTAATTGACGGTTATGCCATTTTTGTTAATAAAATGAGTTTTACACATCCTTTACATGTCAAACCTATTTTTGGAAATTTTTATTAAATTTTAAACTGATCATAACATAAGGTTCTTGCATTGATTCGGTAATTGACGGTTATGCCATTTTTGTTAATAAAATGAGTTTTACACATCCTTTACATGTCAAACCTTTTTCTGCTGATTTTATATAATAAATAAGTTATTTTAAACTGTAAAGGCTGGTCAAAATCTCAGATTTCTTTAATAAACCCGAATATCGTCAAATACCGACTTTTAGGCGGTTTAGGCGCATAATAAACCCTTAAAAGGGCACCCTCTGATTTCCACTCTAACTTGGTCAATTGTCGGGTCAAACTTAATTATAAAAAGTCAACAAAATCTAGTTTTTAAAAATAAATTCATAACTAACAATGCAGAGGTTATGGAACCTGTTTAAACATAAAAATAACTTGGTAAATAATATAAGAACATGTCTAAGCATGTTCAACCCGACAATTCTAAGTTTAGGCTCGGTTCGGAACCGAAAGTCGCAAAAGTAGACTTTTGCTTTGACTTTCAGTTCTGACCCGATTTAGCTTAGTTTAGATATGCCTTAGGATTCCTTTAGAACCATATTATAGGTTAGTATAACCCTCTTAGGTTATACAACTTGGTTCCTTAGTAATCCGATTCATTTGCATGTTTCCGTTATTTGCTTAAAAGTTGACCATTATGCCCTTTTAATATTAAAACAAGATTTTTGAAAATGTGAGAGGAAAAAAACCTTTATTACTGATTTATAAACATGTCTTCAAAATTTGACATCAGTTTGTGGTCTAAATTAGGAGTTATGCTCAATATCGTAAATGAAAGCCTTTTTATTAATTAAACGGCATTTTCAACATAAATCCTATATAAACCCAAATTTTAACACCAACCTTTTACCCACTGATGTAATATAATATTTAGGGATTTTTGGAAATTTTTATTAAATTTTAAACTGATCATAACATAAGGTTCTTGCATTGATTCGGTAATTGACGGTTATGCCATTTTTGTTAATAAAATGAGTTTTACACATCCTTTACATGTCAAACCTATTTTTGGAAATTTTTATTAAATTTTAAACTGATCATAACATAAGGTTCTTGCATTGATTCGGTAATTGACGGTTATGCCATTTTTGTTAATAAAATGAGTTTTACACATCCTTTACATGTCAAACCTTTTTCTACTGATTTTATATAATAAATAAGTTATTTTAAACTGTAAAGGCTGGTCAAAATCTCAGATTTCTTTAATAAACCCGAATATCGTCAAATACCGACTTTTAGGCGGTTTAGGCGCATAATAAACCCTTAAAAGGGCACCCTCTGATTTCCACTCTAACTTGGTCAATTGTCGGGTCAAACTTAATTATAAAAAGTCAACAAAATCTAGTTTTTAAAAATAAATTCATAACTAACAATGCAGAGGTTATGGAACCTGTTTAAACATAAAAATAACTTGGTAAATAATATAAGAACATGTCTAAGCATGTTCAACCCGACAATTCTAAGTTTAGGCTCGGTTCGGAACCGAAAGTCGCAAAAGTAGACTTTTGCTTTGACTTTCAGTTCTGACCCGATTTAGCTTAGTTTAGATATGCCTTAGGATTCCTTTAGAACCATATTATAGGTTAGTATAACCCTCTTAGGTTATACAACTTGGTTCCTTAGTAATCCGATTCATTTGCATGTTTCCGTTATTTGCTTAAAAGTTGACCATTATGCCCTTTTAATATTAAAACAAGATTTTTGAAAATGTGAGAGGAAAAAAACCTTTATTACTGATTTATAAACATGTCTTCAAAATTTGACATCAGTTTGTGGTCTAAATTAGGAGTTATGCTCAATATCGTAAATGAAAGCCTTTTTATTAATTAAACGGCATTTTCAACATAAATCCTATATAAACCCAAATTTTAACA
This sequence comes from Helianthus tuberosus, assembly GCA_030545235.1. NCBI lineage: Eukaryota > Viridiplantae > Streptophyta > Magnoliopsida > Asterales > Asteraceae > Helianthus > Helianthus tuberosus. Next base: position 45,322,358 of record CM060368.1, on the reverse strand, counting down.
CCAACCTTTTACCCACTGATGTAATATAATATTTAGGGATTTTTGGAAATTTTTATTAAATTTTAAACTGATCATAACATAAGGTTCTTGCATTGATTCGGTAATTGACGGTTATGCCATTTTTGTTAATAAAATGAGTTTTACACATCCTTTACATGTCAAACCTATTTTTGGAAATTTTTATTAAATTTTAAACTGATCATAACATAAGGTTCTTGCATTGATTCGGTAATTGACGGTTATGCCATTTTTGTTAATAAAATGAGTTTTACACATCCTTTACATGTCAAACCTTTTTCTGCTGATTTTATATAATAAATAAGTTATTTTAAACTGTAAAGGCTGGTCAAAATCTCAGATTTCTTTAATAAACCCGAATATCGTCAAATACCGACTTTTAGGCGGTTTAGGCGCATAATAAACCCTTAAAAGGGCACCCTCTGATTTCCACTCTAACTTGGTCAATTGTCGGGTCAAACTTAATTATAAAAAGTCAACAAAATCTAGTTTTTAAAAATAAATTCATAACTAACAATGCAGAGGTTATGGAACCTGTTTAAACATAAAAATAACTTGGTAAATAATATAAGAACATGTCTAAGCATGTTCAACCCGACAATTCTAAGTTTAGGCTCGGTTCGGAACCGAAAGTCGCAAAAGTAGACTTTTGCTTTGACTTTCAGTTCTGACCCGATTTAGCTTAGTTTAGATATGCCTTAGGATTCCTTTAGAACCATATTATAGGTTAGTATAACCCTCTTAGGTTATACAACTTGGTTCCTTAGTAATCCGATTCATTTGCATGTTTCCGTTATTTGCTTAAAAGTTGACCATTATGCCCTTTTAATATTAAAACAAGATTTTTGAAAATGTGAGAGGAAAAAAACCTTTATTACTGATTTATAAACATGTCTTCAAAATTTGACATCAGTTTGTGGTCTAAATTAGGAGTTATGCTCAATATCGTAAATGAAAGCCTTTTTATTAATTAAACGGCATTTTCAACATAAATCCTATATAAACCCAAATTTTAACACCAACCTTTTACCCACTGATGTAATATAATATTTAGGGATTTTTGGAAATTTTTATTAAATTTTAAACTGATCATAACATAAGGTTCTTGCATTGATTCGGTAATTGACGGTTATGCCATTTTTGTTAATAAAATGAGTTTTACACATCCTTTACATGTCAAACCTATTTTTGGAAATTTTTATTAAATTTTAAACTGATCATAACATAAGGTTCTTGCATTGATTCGGTAATTGACGGTTATGCCATTTTTGTTAATAAAATGAGTTTTACACATCCTTTACATGTCAAACCTTTTTCTGCTGATTTTATATAATAAATAAGTTATTTTAAACTGTAAAGGCTGGTCAAAATCTCAGATTTCTTTAATAAACCCGAATATCGTCAAATACCGACTTTTAGGCGGTTTAGGCGCATAATAAACCCTTAAAAGGGCACCCTCTGATTTCCACTCTAACTTGGTCAATTGTCGGGTCAAACTTAATTATAAAAAGTCAACAAAATCTAGTTTTTAAAAATAAATTCATAACTAACAATGCAGAGGTTATGGAACCTGTTTAAACATAAAAATAACTTGGTAAATAATATAAGAACATGTCTAAGCATGTTCAACCCGACAATTCTAAGTTTAGGCTCGGTTCGGAACCGAAAGTCGCAAAAGTAGACTTTTGCTTTGACTTTCAGTTCTGACCCGATTTAGCTTAGTTTAGATATGCCTTAGGATTCCTTTAGAACCATATTATAGGTTAGTATAACCCTCTTAGGTTATACAACTTGGTTCCTTAGTAATCCGATTCATTTGCATGTTTCCGTTATTTGCTTAAAAGTTGACCATTATGCCCTTTTAATATTAAAACAAGATTTTTGAAAATGTGAGAGGAAAAAAACCTTTATTACTGATTTATAAACATGTCTTCAAAATTTGACATCAGTTTGTGGTCTAAATTAGGAGTTATGCTCAATATCGTAAATGAAAGCCTTTTTATTAATTAAACGGCATTTTCAACATAAATCCTATATAAACCCAAATTTTAACACCAACCTTTTACCCACTGATGTAATATAATATTTAGGGATTTTTGGAAATTTTTATTAAATTTTAAACTGATCATAACATAAGGTTCTTGCATTGATTCGGTAATTGACGGTTATGCCATTTTTGTTAATAAAATGAGTTTTACACATCCTTTACATGTCAAACCTATTTTTGGAAATTTTTATTAAATTTTAAACTGATCATAACATAAGGTTCTTGCATTGATTCGGTAATTGACGGTTATGCCATTTTTGTTAATAAAATGAGTTTTACACATCCTTTACATGTCAAACCTTTTTCTGCTGATTTTATATAATAAATAAGTTATTTTAAACTGTAAAGGCTGGTCAAAATCTCAGATTTCTTTAATAAACCCGAATATCGTCAAATACCGACTTTTAGGCGGTTTAGGCGCATAATAAACCCTTAAAAGGGCACCCTCTGATTTCCACTCTAACTTGGTCAATTGTCGGGTCAAACTTAATTATAAAAAGTCAACAAAATCTAGTTTTTAAAAATAAATTCATAACTAACAATGCAGAGGTTATGGAACCTGTTTAAACATAAAAATAACTTGGTAAATAATATAAGAACATGTCTAAGCATGTTCAACCAGACAATTCTAAGTTTAGGCTCGGTTCGGAACCGAAAGTCGCAAAAGTAGACTTTTGCTTTGACTTTCAGTTCTGACCCGATTTAGCTTAGTTTAGATATGCCTTAGGATTCCTTTAGAACCATATTATAGGTTAGTATAACCCTCTTAGGTTATACAACTTGGTTCCTTAGTAATCCGATTCATTTGCATGTTTCCGTTATTTGCTTAAAAGTTGACCATTATGCCCTTTTAATATTAAAACAAGATTTTTGAAAATGTGAGAGGAAAAAAACCTTTATTACTGATTTATAAACATGTCTTCAAAATTTGACATCAGTTTGTGGTCTAAATTAGGAGTTATGCTCAATATCGTAAATGAAAGCCTTTTTATTAATTAAACGGCATTTTCAACATAAATCCTATATAAACCCAAATTTTAACACCAACCTTTTACCCACTGATGTAATATAATATTTAGGGATTTTTGGAAATTTTTATTAAATTTTAAACTGATCATAACATAAGGTTCTTGCATTGATTCGGTAATTGACGGTTATGCCATTTTTGTTAATAAAATGAGTTTTACACATCCTTTACATGTCAAACCTATTTTTGGAAATTTTTATTAAATTTTAAACTGATCATAACATAAGGTTCTTGCATTGATTCGGTAATTGACGGTTATGCCATTTTTGTTAATAAAATGAGTTTTACACATCCTTTACATGTCAAACCTTTTTCTGCTGATTTTATATAATAAATAAGTTATTTTAAACTGTAAAGGCTGGTCAAAATCTCAGATTTCTTTAATAAACCCGAATATCGTCAAATACCGACTTTTAGGCGGTTTAGGCGCATAATAAACCCTTAAAAGGGCACCCTCTGATTTCCACTCTAACTTGGTCAATTGTCGGGTCAAACTTAATTATAAAAAGTCAACAAAATCTAGTTTTTAAAAATAAATTCATAACTAACAATGCAGAGGTTATGGAACCTGTTTAAACATAAAAATAACTTGGTAAATAATATAAGAACATGTCTAAGCATGTTCAACCCGACAATTCTAAGTTTAGGCTCGGTTCGGAACCGAAAGTCGCAAAAGTAGACTTTTGCTTTGACTTTCAGTTCTGACCCGATTTAGCTTAGTTTAGATATGCCTTAGGATTCCTTTAGAACCATATTATAGGTTAGTATAACCCTCTTAGGTTATACAACTTGGTTCCTTAGTAATCCGATTCATTTGCATGTTTCCGTTATTTGCTTAAAAGTTGACCATTATGCCCTTTTAATATTAAAACAAGATTTTTGAAAATGTGAGAGGAAAAAAACCTTTATTACTGATTTATAAACATGTCTTCAAAATTTGACATCAGTTTGTGGTCTAAATTAGGAGTTATGCTCAATATCGTAAATGAAAGCCTTTTTATTAATTAAACGGCATTTTCAACATAAATCCTATATAAACCCAAATTTTAACACCAACCTTTTACCCACTGATGTAATATAATATTTAGGGATTTTTGGAAATTTTTATTAAATTTTAAACTGATCATAACATAAGGTTCTTGCATTGATTCGGTAATTGACGGTTATGCCATTTTTGTTAATAAAATGAGTTTTACACATCCTTTACATGTCAAACCTATTTTTGGAAATTTTTATTAAATTTTAAACTGATCATAACATAAGGTTCTTGCATTGATTCGGTAATTGACGGTTATGCCATTTTTGTTAATAAAATGAGTTTTACACATCCTTTACATGTCAAACCTTTTTCTGCTGATTTTATATAATAAATAAGTTATTTTAAACTGTAAAGGCTGGTCAAAATCTCAGATTTCTTTAATAAACCCGAATATCGTCAAATACCGACTTTTAGGCGGTTTAGGCGCATAATAAACCCTTAAAAGGGCACCCTCTGATTTCCACTCTAACTTGGTCAATTGTCGGGTCAAACTTAATTATAAAAAGTCAACAAAATCTAGTTTTTAAAAATAAATTCATAACTAACAATGCAGAGGTTATGGAACCTGTTTAAACATAAAAATAACTTGGTAAATAATATAAGAACATGTCTAAGCATGTTCAACCCGACAATTCTAAGTTTAGGCTCGGTTCGGAACCGAAAGTCGCAAAAGTAGACTTTTGCTTTGACTTTCAGTTCTGACCCGATTTAGCTTAGTTTAGATATGCCTTAGGATTCCTTTAGAACCATATTATAGGTTAGTATAACCCTCTTAGGTTATACAACTTGGTTCCTTAGTAATCCGATTCATTTGCATGTTTCCGTTATTTGCTTAAAAGTTGACCATTATGCCCTTTTAATATTAAAACAAGATTTTTGAAAATGTGAGAGGAAAAAAACCTTTATTACTGATTTATAAACATGTCTTCAAAATTTGACATCAGTTTGTGGTCTAAATTAGGAGTTATGCTCAATATCGTAAATGAAAGCCTTTTTATTAATTAAACGGCATTTTCAACATAAATCCTATATAAACCCAAATTTTAACACCAACCTTTTACCCACTGATGTAATATAATATTTAGGGATTTTTGGAAATTTTTATTAAATTTTAAACTGATCATAACATAAGGTTCTTGCATTGATTCGGTAATTGACGGTTATGCCATTTTTGTTAATAAAATGAGTTTTACACATCCTTTACATGTCAAACCTATTTTTGGAAATTTTTATTAAATTTTAAACTGATCATAACATAAGGTTCTTGCATTGATTCGGTAATTGACGGTTATGCCATTTTTGTTAATAAAATGAGTTTTACACATCCTTTACATGTCAAACCTTTTTCTGCTGATTTTATATAATAAATAAGTTATTTTAAACTGTAAAGGCTGGTCAAAATCTCAGATTTCTTTAATAAACCCGAATATCGTCAAATACCGACTTTTAGGCGGTTTAGGCGCATAATAAACCCTTAAAAGGGCACCCTCTGATTTCCACTCTAACTTGGTCAATTGTCGGGTCAAACTTAATTATAAAAAGTCAACAAAATCTAGTTTTTAAAAATAAATTCATAACTAACAATGCAGAGGTTATGGAACCTGTTTAAACATAAAAATAACTTGGTAAATAATATAAGAACATGTCTAAGCATGTTCAACCCGACAATTCTAAGTTTAGGCTCGGTTCGGAACCGAAAGTCGCAAAAGTAGACTTTTGCTTTGACTTTCAGTTCTGACCCGATTTAGCTTAGTTTAGATATGCCTTAGGATTCCTTTAGAACCATATTATAGGTTAGTATAACCCTCTTAGGTTATACAACTTGGTTCCTTAGTAATCCGATTCATTTGCATGTTTCCGTTATTTGCTTAAAAGTTGACCATTATGCCCTTTTAATATTAAAACAAGATTTTTGAAAATGTGAGAGGAAAAAAACCTTTATTACTGATTTATAAACATGTCTTCAAAATTTGACATCAGTTTGTGGTCTAAATTAGGAGTTATGCTCAATATCGTAAATGAAAGCCTTTTTATTAATTAAACGGCATTTTCAACATAAATCCTATATAAACCCAAATTTTAACACCAACCTTTTACCCACTGATGTAATATAATATTTAGGGATTTTTGGAAATTTTTATTAAATTTTAAACTGATCATAACATAAGGTTCTTGCATTGATTCGGTAATTGACGGTTATGCCATTTTTGTTAATAAAATGAGTTTTACACATCCTTTACATGTCAAACCTATTTTTGGAAATTTTTATTAAATTTTAAACTGATCATAACATAAGGTTCTTGCATTGATTCGGTAATTGACGGTTATGCCATTTTTGTTAATAAAATGAGTTTTACACATCCTTTACATGTCAAACCTTTTTCTGCTGATTTTATATAATAAATAAGTTATTTTAAACTGTAAAGGCTGGTCAAAATCTCAGATTTCTTTAATAAACCCGAATATCGTCAAATACCGACTTTTAGGCGGTTTAGGCGCATAATAAACCCTTAAAAGGGCACCCTCTGATTTCCACTCTAACTTGGTCAATTGTCGGGTCAAACTTAATTATAAAAAGTCAACAAAATCTAGTTTTTAAAAATAAATTCATAACTAACAATGCAGAGGTTATGGAACCTGTTTAAACATAAAAATAACTTGGTAAATAATATAAGAACATGTCTAAGCATGTTCAACCCGACAATTCTAAGTTTAGGCTCGGTTCGGAACCGAAAGTCGCAAAAGTAGACTTTTGCTTTGACTTTCAGTTCTGACCCGATTTAGCTTAGTTTAGATATGCCTTAGGATTCCTTTAGAACCATATTATAGGTTAGTATAACCCTCTTAGGTTATACAACTTGGTTCCTTAGTAATCCGATTCATTTGCATGTTTCCGTTATTTGCTTAAAAGTTGACCATTATGCCCTTTTAATATTAAAACAAGATTTTTGAAAATGTGAGAGGAAAAAAACCTTTATTACTGATTTATAAACATGTCTTCAAAATTTGACATCAGTTTGTGGTCTAAATTAGGAGTTATGCTCAATATCGTAAATGAAAGCCTTTTTATTAATTAAACGGCATTTTCAACATAAATCCTATATAAACCCAAATTTTAACACCAACCTTTTACCCACTGATGTAATATAATATTTAGGGATTTTTGGAAATTTTTATTAAATTTTAAACTGATCATAACATAAGGTTCTTGCATTGATTCGGTAATTGACGGTTATGCCATTTTTGTTAATAAAATGAGTTTTACACATCCTTTACATGTCAAACCTTTTTCTACTGATTTTATATAACAAATAAGTTATTTTAAACTGTAAAGGCTGGTCAAAATATCAGATTTCTTTAATAAACCCGAATATCATCAAATACCGACTTTTAGGCGATTTAGGCGCATAGTATGGTTTAAAACCATATTAGGCACCTAAGGCTTGTTACCTACTGATGTTATGAATAAATTTTTATACTTTAATAGTAAGTAAAAGTTTTAAACTCAGGTTTCCAAATTTGACCCTTAAAGCTTATGTGAAATGACCAAAATGCCCCTACGGTGCATAGTTTGGACATAAATGATAAATTTCACATATATGCAATAGCTTACTGATATAACTCACTAAAATAAATATTTTTACTGATCATTTTAGACCAGAACCTTAGATTACTATTTAACCTTTTTTATAAGCTTTAAAATGACCAAAATACCCTTACGGGGCTTAATTTGATTTTAAATTCGTTTTGGGCATAATGGAAGGTATCCTACTGATATCATAACACATTTGTTGGTGTACACATCTGTCGTCTTTGTCTTATATCGAGTCTTGGATTTGGTGCGGATCTGATCGAGCATGAAGTCATCATCAAGAATGATGACATCACATATGACATCAATGATGACATCACAACATGACATCATCATTGGAACTCAACACACAAAACAGATTCTAAGTTAGATTGAAAGTCATGTAAGTTCGCATGAAGACAAAGTTGTAGGTTCGCTTGAAGTTAGTTAGGGGATTTCGCTTGAACAGTTATGTGTGTATTTCAAGCGAACTAGCATAGGCTATATATATGGTTCATGTCTTTTCATTTGAAGCGGACTAGAGGAGATTTTAGGAACCTCTACCGAAGTGCTGCCGGTAGTTCTTGTGACTGTAATCTTTGTTAAATCAATATACAAGATGTTTAAAGTGATAACCAAGCTGTTTCGAAGTCAGTTTCTTATTTTCCGTATCTGAAACTGATAAAATCTCTTCTGAACGACTCGTTCGGGTCACAAACCGATCCTACATGTGGTATCAGAGCTCAGGAGGAAGAGATCTTGCCAAAACAACCTGTTTTCGTCACTTTTTCTGATTTCTACATCTTCTTTTTCAAACTTAAAAATTTTTCATGGTTAAAATTGGCTCAAATTCACACATATTATGCGCAATCATGTATTAACAAATCCTGGAAAGTTTTAGAACTAAAATCGGTTTAAATATGTTTCAAATTGGTTTTTCGCTTGAAAAGTTGTTCGATCTTGCTGACGTCATCGACATTTCAAGCGGGATCCGGGTATTCATTCCGCTTGAAACGACATCTCGCTTGAGTTTACACCGTGTGTCCGCTTGAAAAAGACAGTCCGCTTGAAAAAATGTTTTGATCTCTCTTGAAAATCAACCTTAGTCCGCTTGAAAAATGTTGTGAAAGTGCATCGAGTTATGTGAATCATTAAACGAGGATGTCAGTAATTTGGAAAAGAAACCACATGCTTGTGTCGGTTTGCATGTGAAAGATATTAACGTGTGTCAGTTGGTTTCGTTCAAAGTTTTCATGTGAGCTTTTGTAAGTTGTCAGCCATTTTCAAGAAGTGATATGCATGTGATATGCATTAAGTGATCTGATCAAAGATATTGGTCCAATTAGAATTGTGATAGGCTTTAAAGTTGTCGACTAGTTGTTTTAATTGTCCATGTGCATGTGAATCAGTATTATAAATGCAGCCCATGTGATTGGTCCATATCATCGGCCCAATATTTTGAGTCCATAGTTGCAGCTTCCATCAAAGGTGATTCAGGTGTTTCACTAGGTTGACAATTCGTTTGAAACTTGACTCTAGTTCGTTTGAAAGCTGAGTTTGTGAAATTGTTTACCGAAAACATGGATTTTGAAGAATTGTTGGCATATATGCATTATGAATCTCAGCAGTATGTTCCAATAAAGCAAGAAGAAAGAATAGTCTCAGCAAAAGAAGTTTCGGAAAAAGTTCCGGTTTTTGATCACTCGTCCGATGAAGAGAGTGACAATTATGAAGAGGAAATCCGGGAACTTGAATATCTTAAACAACAACTTTCACCTATAAATCATAATGGAAAGTCGTTTTATACAGGTAAAATTGAAAAGAAAAAACAAGCTGCAAAAAGGAAGATTCAAAAGGCAGCAGCAACTGTTAAAGAAGAGATCAAAGCTGAGAAAGAGGAAAAATCAGCAACAGCTGAAGAACAAATCAAATCAAATGAGAAAAAGCAGGTTGAACAGATTCCAGCTTGTAACACCTCGAAAATTCACGTCCTATAATGTATTGACACGTGTCATAAGCTTGAACATGTGAAAGAATACTTTAGAAGGACTAAAGTTGACAAACATGGAAAGTATGTGAATATAAGGGTTCAAAATGTCAACAAGGGATAAAGATACTTTACAGTAACCCTACATGATGCTCATACCCTTAAACGAATGAATAATGGATCATACGAAGCTAATTGTGAAAGAAAGTGAGAGATTACAAACTACAGGGGTTAATTGTGTCAACATGTTTAAGGTATACCTCTGAGTGACCTTTTAGCAAACCCGAAGCTTTGTAACGATTAATTATGCTCACTAGAATGCACGATAAAAATTTCACCAAGTTTCGTTATCGTATGAGAAAGTTATGATAAAATTCGCACACGAGGGGTTAATGCGTCAACGTTAAAAATTATGACTTTTCGGGTAAACATAAAGTGACCAAGGACTTAACAAAGTGGGTATAAATCTTGAAGCCCTTATAAGTCAAATTGAAGGGCTCATAAGGCAAAATATAAAGGTAGGATGACCTTTCGAAGGACCAAGAGCCAAAATGCAAAAGCTAAAAAGCTTTTTACCTGACTTCAGGCCTCAGGCGGGCCGCGTAAGGCTTAACAGAACCTTACGCGGGCCGCGTGCGATCCCCAGATACAGAAATTACAGGCAGCAGCCTGTTCAGCCTTGTAACTGACTTTAGGAGATATTTTCCACTCCATGGGCGACCCCTACATGCTTTTTAGACCTTAGGGACACTTGTGGATGATCCATGATCAGTTGTAGCTTTGGTTGTCAACAATCTAGTGAGATTAAAGCACTATAAAAGGCCCCTCATGTTGCAACATTGTGATCACACCTTCCATCTGCATTCTTGAAGACTTCTGGAGTTCCAAAGCAGACCCAAGTCATCCCTAGTCGTGCATAGGACTTTGGTAAGTACCCTTGACCTTCCTTAATTGAGTTTTACTTAGTTATTAGCTTAAAAGTCAAACTGTCGTAATTAACGTTTGACTTAGCGATTAATCATTAATGGTTCAATGTTTAGTCGAATCAAAGATAGTTATAAGTTGGTAATTATGTGGGCATTAAACCCTTAAAAGGGCACCCTCTGATTCCTGCTCTAACTAGATCAAATGTCGGGTCAAAGTCATTTATAAAAAGTCAACAGAAACATAATCTTTGATTTAACGCATAATTAACAATGCAGAAGGCATGTAACCTATTGTATCACTCATATAACTTAGTAATAAATGTAAGAACATGTCTAAACATGTTCGACCCGACAATTTTCTGTTTAGACCCGGTTCGGAACCAAAAGTCGCAAAACTTTGACTTTTGCTTTGACTTCAGTTCTGACCCGATTTAGTATGTTTTGGAAATGCCTTAGAGCTTCCTTAGGACCAGGTTACATGATAGTATAACCCTCTGGGGTTGGTTCGTTGATTGTCCGATTCGTTTACATGTTTCCGTTAATTGCTTAATGTTGACCATAATGCCCTTTTGACCATAAAACAAGAATTTTAGATATGTGAGAAGACAATAATCTTTATTGCTGAATTATAAACATGTCCCTAAAATTTCACATCAGTTGGAGGTCTAGAATAGGAGTTATACTAAATAGCGCAATTAAAAAGCTTTTTGTTGATTAAACGGCGCAATTAGCATAACGCCTATTTAATCCCAATTTTTGACACCAAACCTTTTACCCACTGATGTAATATAATATTTTGAGATTTATAAAGATTTTTAATTATTTTTAACCTGCTCGTAACCTAAGGTTATGACCTTAATTCGGTAATTACATATTATACCCTTTTTGGTTATAAAATGAGTTCTACATAGTATTTTGACACCAATCCAATTGCTACTGATTTTATATAATAAATTAAGTATTTTGAACTTTATAACCTGATAAGAAAACTCAGATTTCCTATATAACCCGGAAATCGCTTAAAATGGCTTTTAAGCGTATTAAACACATAGTTTAGGTTTAACTTAGGAAACCTGTAAATGACTCTCATGGTTACCCGTTACGCCTCTTGTGTGTTCGGTTCGGTTTATGTAACTAGTTTGCATAAATTAGCCGAAACGGGTCAAACCTTGTCGTTTTTATCTCAAAATCCAGAATGTGGTTAGATTACCCATATTATACAAGTCTTCAAACTTGTCGGGTCTAAATCACATTCTATTCCGGTCTTCGCTTAATCGTGCGTTTGAACCGTATCTTTCCTTAAAATTAACCGGTCTAAGTTTAAGCTTAATTAAAGACCCGTTAGGATTCTAATAGGTTATTATAAACCTTCGTTCCAGAATAGGAGACCCGGTAAAAGCTACACACACTTGCTATTTGTGATTGATACTTGCAAAGGTAAATACTTTTAACTTATTTTCCCTATACGGGCTTGGGGTATGGTATATAAAATACCGCTTGGTCGGACATTGAATCTTTAATCGAATAGAGGTTAAATCATTGATATGCTCCGTTTTGAAATGTTTTGTTTGCTTAAAGCCTTTGGGGGGTTAATGACCATGTCCCGGATATCCTTGGCATCATCTTACGAGATGGCCACGACCTAAGCACGAGGTGTAGGCGTACACCCGTCAGTGCCAAAATACATAATGTGGCGTGTCTATTGATCTTTAACCCGGTCTACGGATCGGGCTACTGAACGCATAAGGAACATGTAATTCTTTTACAAGATTATATACAAATAATTATCCCAAGTTATAAAGAGTTTGTGCCACGTGCATTCAAATCAATTTTATTAAACCTTTTCAACTGAGTCAGTTAATTGTATTTACCAGTGTAAACTGACGTATTTTCCCAAAAAGGTTAAGTGCAGGTACTACGCGAACTAGGCTGGCTTTCTCCTAGCGTCCACAATAAGTCTCGCAAGCTTGGATGTCAAAACTATTGAACTATGTTTCCATTTTATTTTGAACACCTGTGGATTATTTTCAACTGTTTGTGATACTTGATATTACAATTATATTCGGTTGAAACATATCTATCTTTTGCTTCCGCTGTGCATTTAAATATTGTGTTGTTTGACTATAACGATATCAACTACGTCACGATACTCCCCACCGGGCCCACCGGTAATACGTGGAAATATCGGGGTGTGATAGGTTGGTATCAGAGCCAACATTGAGTGAATTAAACACTAGCCTTTTGTGTTTAATCTCAATGACACAATTGCACATTCCTAAATTTTCGAGTCTAGACAAAGAACTTAGGACAAATCCAAATTTGTTTTTAATTTTAACTTTATCCTTTATATTTCTTGTTGTATCTTTTATTGTTTTGACAGGAAATATGCCGCCAAGATTCAGAAGAGGAGGACGAGGCAAGGGGCCAATCACCGCCCCCAACGATCACGAAGCCGGGCCTTCGCACCGACGAACTCCTTCCACTACAATGAGTGCCGATCCGCAAGGAGTCCGGAGGAACTATACGGAGCCCGCTAGACGGTCTGTTTCGCACAGCTTAACGCCTCCTTACCGTCATTCATACGGACCGCATTCGGAAAACGAGCCCGATAACCCACAACCTTCATATATACCTCTCCAGCGATCACTTTCGCACAATTCCTTTGGCAACCCCACTCCTGTTTTTCAGGGCCGGTTCAACCCGGCAAACTATATACAAGAACAAGTGGGTTTTAACCCATTGGGACCAGAGGACCACTTCTCAGAAGACAATGCAATGGACATGGACGAGGACACGGATCCCGTCGAACCTGCAAGCGGTACACCCAACCATCCTATCGAGGTCTCAGATGGTTCATCCTTCCACGGATCACCCTACGGTGGTCCGGACAGTTACCAAGCAAGGTTTAACCAACATGAATGGTACTTCACACCTTCTCACCATTCATCACCTCAGCAGCAGCAGCAGCAGGATCCCTCTGGGGATTCACGTTTCGTGGCTGTCACGCCACCGCCTCCACCACCGCCAGTTCATCAAGCACCTCCAGAACCACCAAGGCGTAGGAGAACGGGCACACGTATATCTGCGCGAGCAGGGGATTTTCACTTCAGCACCCCCCATCACTCAAGTGGCAGTCACTACCCACCACTGCATGAAGACCCACAGATGGGTGGGCCCTCAAACCCAATTCCAGAGGTGAGTTCTGCACCAGTTGCACCGCAGCAGCCACCAATGGGTTTTGGTAACCCGATTCCTACGTACGCTGGGTCAACAACGTACAACCCGTTTGAGCAGCCGGCTCACACGACCTATAACTATGCTGAAGACCCTTACCAAGTGGCATCAAACTACCTCGCCCTTCATCCTGAAGGACCGTATGGAGCCCCTTGGGGAATGGGATACCCAACTCATGGGTATCAAGTACCTGCACGACCACCGATTCGGCAACAGTTGCAGCCACCACGATTTTCCCCACCGGAACAGGAGGAAATCCTCCAAAGACTAAGTCGGGTGGAGCATGAGTTTCAAGAAGAACGCAGGAACAACAGGGGTTTCCTCAAGGGCCTAGCGAGCTTGCTAAAGGGGAAGAAGAAGAGGGATCATTAAATCCCGATATGTATTGTTGTACTTCCTACTTTTCAATTAAGTCCCTGCGTGGACATTCATCTTTGTATTAAGTCCCTGCGTGGACTTGTATTTTCAGTTGGCCCCTGCATGGGTATGTTGTCTATTAAAAGTCCCGTTTAGGGCAATGTGTAATCTTTTTTTATTTTTATTTAATGGAATGTTAAGTTTATTTTCATTTTGTCATGATGCATAAATATATTATACCTGAAATAAATGAATCAAAATCATTCCTTTTAAAATAATCTGCCTATTATATATTAAATGAGAATCTTAAAGGTATAACCTAGCCCGCATGTCATTATAAGACTCGGCCAAGATGGTAAGACCTGTTTAAAAGATTCGGATCCCTGTTAACATCTGAAAACATGTTAACGCTCCTGGCAGACGTGATTCGTTAAAATCACACACGTCATTCTTATATAAGGATTCTTCAAAAGATTCCCAACCTAACTTAATGATCTATAAATCATGGGTTTAAATCATCAATTAAGATGATCACATATTAAACATCCATTAGTGATGTAGTGCCTACGGGCCATACTCATTGTCATATAAGACAAAAGACAGTAGTAGTCTACGACTCCCTGTCAGAGAAAGGTAATGAACTATGTTCAAGCCTTCATGCCTTGATTCTCTGAAATCATGGCTTATAATTTAAAAATTGTCCCTATGACTAGGCCTTTTGTGCTAATAATACTGTTATTGTTTTATAATTAGGATAGGTTATAGTAAAATCCTAAATAAATGTGAGTAACAAATTAACCAAATATGGTCTGTGTTTACTATGGTTAATGAACTGCCATAAAAGGCAATTCCATAATAAACTCCCAAATAAATTATTGTCAATATCTTATGTAACAGTTCAAAACACAATGGCTGACTTGGATGAGATCAACAGTCACCCACGGGAAGATCATGGTAATACCCGAATTAGTATCGCGGGTGAAGAACTACAAGCATTGATAGACAATGCTGTTACAAAGGCGATAGAGCGGCAGTATCAGGAATATAGCGGGACTCGAAGTAGGACCCTATCCGCACCGCATTCCAAGCCTAAGACTCATTCTGAGGCTCACAGCAAGCCACCACCCTCTAAAAAGGAAGAGCCTAAGAAAGGTGATGATGATCGTCAATCTTCAAATCAGCAAAGTGTTCCATCTCAAAGGATCGTGCTGAATCAAGGACCCCATGATAAGGGTTGCTCCTACAAATACTTTGTTTCATGCAAGCCCAGGGATTTCACTGGGGAGAAAGGAGCTATAGACTGCATGACGTGGTTGGATGAGATGGACACCGTGGTTGATATCAGCGGGTGCGCTGAGAAGGATGTGGTAAAGTTTGTGTCTCAATTGTTCAAAGGTGAGGCCTTGGCCTGGTGGAGATCGTTGGTTCAAGCTACCGGGAAGATTCCACTATACAATATGACATGGGAACAATTTGTTGCCCTCATCAAGGAGAACTACTGCCCTCAACATGAGGTAGAAAAGATTGAGTCGGATTTTCTGTCATTAGTAATGAAAAATCTGGATTGCCAAGCGTACCTTACGAGCTTTAATACAATGTCAAGATTGGTTCCGTATCTGGTGACCCCGGAACCCAAAAGAATAGCTCGTTTCATTGGGGGTTTAGCCCCAGAGATAAAGGCAAGTGTAAAAGCCTCTCGGCCAGCTACATTCAGGTCTGCAGCTGATATATCTTTGTCCCTCACACTGGACGCGGTCAGACAGAGATCGCTGAGGAACACAGATGCCGAGAAGAGGAAGCGTGAAGATGACAATTCACGGCGGTCAGATAAAAAGCACCGGGGAAACAATGACCACAAGAAGGGGTCTGGTGCTAAGAAGGATGGGCATCAATCTGGAGATAAGCCCAAGTGTAAGACTTGTCAGAAGCACCACTTTGGGAGGTGCAGACTTGACTCAAAATCCCAATCTCAGTCGAGGCCTTGTGGGATTTGCAAATCTTCGGAACATAAGACCCTAGAGTGCAAGAAACTGAAGGATGCAACGTGCTACAGTTGCAACGAAAAAGGGCACATTAAGACAAATTGCCCAAAATATGCAAAGAAAGCTGATGAAGGAAAGAAGACCAATGCTAGGGTCTTCAGGATGGATGCAAAGGAAGCTGTGCAGGACGACAATGTGATCACAGGTACCTTCCTTATAAATGATGTTTATGCGAGAGTACTGTTTGATTCAGGAGCTGATAAATCATTTGTAGATAATAAGTTTTGCAAATTGCTGAATTTACCTGTTAAAACCCTAAGACTGAAGTATGAGGTGGAATTAGCAGATGACACCTTAGAAACCGCCTCAACCATATTAGATGGATGTTTCATATCCATTAAGAACCACTCTTTTCCTTTGTCCCTACTTCCTTTGAAGTTAGCCGGTTTTGACATCGTTTTAGGCATGGACTGGTTATCTCATAACCAGGCCCAGATTGTCTGCAATAAGAAGCAAGTGGTGATCAAGACTCCAGCTGGTGAATCACTTACCATTCAAGGAGATACCCAGTATGGGCTGCCTGAGTAAGTGACTATGCTCAAGGCCTCTAGGTGTTTGATGAAGGGTTGTGTCATCTACATGGCACAAGTGACCATTGATAAGCCGAAACCCAAGATTGAGGATATGCCTGTCATTTCTGAATACCCTGAAGTTTTTCCTGAAGAACTAACTGGTTTACCACCAGATAGACAAGTAGAATTCAGAATTGACATTATCCCTGGAGCAGCACCAGTAGCAAGGGCTCCTTATAGGTTGGCTCCAACAGAGATGAAGGAATTGAGGACGCAACTAGATGAATTGCTAGCCAAAGGTTTCATTAGACCTAGTTCGTCTCCTTGGGGAGCGCCAATCTTATTTGTCAAGAAGAAGGATGGATCGATGCGTCTGTGCATCGATTACCATGAGCTTAATAAGGTCACTATCAAGAATAGGTTTCCTTTGCCCAGAATCGACGACCTGTTCGATCATCTTCAAGGGGCAAGTTACTTCTCTAAGATTGATTTAAGGTCAGGCTATCATCAACTGAAGGTTAGAGATGAAGACATACACAAGACTGCATTTAGGACTCGTTATGGTCATTATGAATTCCTAGTGATGCCTTTTGGGCTCACTAATACACCAGCAGCATTCATGGATCTCATGAACCGTGTCTGCAAACCATACTTGGACAAATTTGTTATCGTCTTCATTGACGACATTCTGATTTATTCAAAGAATCAGGACGACCATGAGAAACATCTTCGATGTATTCTTTCACTACTTCAACAGGAGAAGCTCTATGCCAAATTTTCGAAGTATGAATTTTGGCTTCGAGAAGTCCAATTTCTTGGACATATGGTTAGTGAACGCGGAATCCAGGTAGATCCCGCTAAGGTCGAAGCTGTCATGAATTGGCAGGAGCCGAAGACGCCCACAGAAATTCGCAGTTTCCTGGGATTGGCAGGATATTACAGGCGTTTCATAGAAAATTTTTCAAGGATTGCTGCACCCCTAACTTCTTTGACTAAGAAGAATATTAAGTTCAACTGGGGACCAAAGCAACAAGAATCTTTCGATATTTTGAAGCAGAAGTTGAGCAACGCTCCTGTACTGACACTGCCTGAAGGTACCGAAGAATTCGTGGTTTACTGCGACGCATCACACACTGGCATGGGGTGTGTGCTAATGCTGAAAGGCAAGGTCATTGCCTATGCTTCACGTCAATTAAAGGTGTATGAAAAGAATTACACCACCCATGACTTGGAGTTGGGTGTCGTTGTATTTGCACTAAAGCTATGGAGGCACTATTTATATGGTATCAAGTGTGTGATCTATTCTGATCACAAAAGCCTCCAGCACCTGTTTAACCAAAAGGATTTAAACATGAGGCAACGACGTTGGATGGAAACTTTGAATGATTATGATTGTGAGATAAGATACCATTCTGGCAAGGCGAATGTAGTCGCCGATGCCCTGAGTCAAAAGGAAAGGGTGAGACCCATCCGAATCAATGCCAAGAGCATTGAGATAAAGAATAGTTTGAATGAAAGGTTGCTAGCTGCACAGAAGGAAGCTGTGTTGGAAGCTAACTATCCTAATGAAAAGCTAGGAGTAACCGAAGAACAGTTATCTCAGGGCAAGGACGGAATTCTGAGATTGAATGGACGAATATGGGTTCCAGTTTATGGAGGACTTCGAGATGTTATCCTCCAGGAAGCCCACAGTTCTAAATACTCCGTTCATCCTGGAGCTGACAAGATGTACCAGGATTTGAAAGCAAACTTTTGGTGGATAGGCGTGAAGAAGTCTATAGCTACCTATGTAGCTAAATGTCTGACATGTGCGCAAGTCAAGGCTGAACATCAGAAGCCGTCAGGTTTGCTACAACAACCTGAACTTCCCACCTGGAAGTGGGAAATGGTGACAATGGATTTCATCACCAAGTTGCCGAAGACAAGGAAAGGAAATGATACAATATGGGTAATAGTAGATAGACTGACTAAGTCAGCACATTTCCTACCCATCAAGGAGACCTATAGCTCCGACATGTTAGCCCAATTGTACGTCGATAAGATTGTATCTCTACATGGCGTACCAGTATCTATTATCTCTGATAGAGATACTAGATACACGTCACATTTTTGGAAAAGTTTCCAACAATCTTTGGGCACGCGCTTAAATTTTAGTACGGCTTACCATCCTCAGATGGACGGCTTGAGTGAGCGTACTATCCAAACTTTGGAAGACATGCTTCGAGCATGTGTGATTGACTTAGGTGGTAGTTGGGATAACCACCTGCCATTAATCGAGTTCTCGTATAACAATAGCTATCATAACAGCATTAAGGCTGCGCCTTTTGAGGCATTGTATGGTAGGAAATGCAGAATGCCCGTTTGTTGGGTGGAAGTTGGAGATGTCCAATTGTCAGGACCTGAAATAGTCTTTGAAACGACGGACAAGATTGTCCAGATTCGTGACCGCCTGAAAGCTGCCAGGGATAGGCAGAAAAGCTACGCAGATCTAAAGCGTAAACCTCTGAAATTCGAGGTAGGTGATAAAGTGTTGCTTAAGGTATCACCCTGGAAGGGAGTGATGCAATTTGGTAAGAAAGGTAAGTTAAGCCCGAGATACATAGGACCATTCGAGGTAATCAAATGTGTCGGATCAGTTGCTTATAAGTTAAAATTACCTGAAGAGCTCACTGGTATTCACAATGTATTCCACATCTGCAATCTGAAGAAGTGTTTCGCTGATGAATCACTAGTCATACCACATACAGATGTGCACATTGAAGAGAGCTTGAAGTTTGTTGAAAAACCTGTGTCGATCGAGGATCGACAGGTTAAGAAGCTTCAAAGGAAGCATGTGCCCATAGTAAAGGTGAAATGGGATGCCCGTAGAGGTCCCGAATACACATGGGAGGTTGAGTCCACAATGAAAGAAAAGTACCCTCATTTGTTTCAGTAAATCTCGTGGTCGAGATTTCTTGCAAAGGTAAATACTTTTAACTTATTTTCCCTATACGGGCTTGGGGTATGGTATATAAAATACCGCTTGGTCGGATATTGAATCTTTAATCGAATAGAGGTTAAATCATTGATATGCTCCGTTTTGAAATGTTTTGTTTGCTTAAAGCCTTTGGGGGGTTAATGACCATGTCCCGGATATCCTTGGCATCATCTTACGAGATGGCCACGACCTAAGCACGGGGTGTAGGCGTACACCCGTCAGTGCCAAAATACATAATGTGGCATGTCTATTGATCTTTAACCCGGTCTACGGATCGGGCTACTGAACGCATAAGGAACATGTAATTCTTTTACAAGATTATATTCAAATAATTATCCCAAGTTATAAAGAGTTTGTGCCACGTGCATTCAAATCAATTTTATTAAACCTTTTCAACTGAGTCAGTTAATTGTATTTACCAGTGTAAACTGACGTATTTTCCCAAAAAGGTTAAATGCAGGTACTACGCGAACTAGGCTGGCTTTCTCCTAGTGTCCACAATAAGTCTCGCAAGCTTGGATGTCAAAACTGTTGAACTATGTTTCCATTTTATTTTGAACACCTGTGGATTATTTTCAACTGTTTGTGATACTTGATATTACAATTATATTCGGTTGAAACATATCTATCTTTTGCTTCCGCTGTGCATTTAAATATTGTGTTGTTTGACTATAACGATATCAACTACGTCACGATACTCCCCACCGGGCCCACCGGTAATACGTGGAAATATCGGGGTGTGACACAGCTGTCGAAATTCAGAAAGAAGAAATTGCTGCAAAGATGATTGTGTTGTGCTCAAAATGTGTTCAAATTGAAGCTGACAATGCCAAACTCTTGCAGGATGCGGAAAGTTTGACATTGGAGATCAAAAATTTGAAAGATGAGAAGAAAAATGATGAGAAACAGATTTTTGAGATGCGCATAATTTGTGAAAATCTGAAATCTGAAAATGTCAAACTTTTGAGGGATTTAGCGAGTTTGACATTAGAAAACAAAAATTTTTAAAAATCAGAAAAAGATTTTGAAAACAAAATAAAAATGTTTGAAAACGAAAAAATAAAAATTGAAAAAGAATTTCAAAGTCAAATAAAGATTCTTGAAGATCAGAGATCTGTTTTTAGTAAAAATAATATTGAAAAACAAAAAGCAATAAATTCTCATCTTCAGACAATTTTTCAGCTTGAAAAAGAAGCTGAAATTGCTCGGAATAAAATTGATGAGATTAAAAAGAAATTGAAAGGTTTTGAGACTTTGTCATCAACACCAGGTTATCCATGTCCAAAACCGATCAATTCTGTACCAATAATGGACAACATCACAAATTTTAACAAAGTCAAAATTGAAGATTGTGATGAGAAAACTGATGATGAAGTTGAGAAAATAAAAATATTTTTAAAATTAAATGAAATGTTTCAAGAAACTGTTCTACATTCTACTGAGAAAGGTGAATGCTCAACGCAAAAACCTGTAAAGAAGAACGTGGAACAAAAACAAAAAGGTTAAAAGTCGAAAAATCTTCAAAAAGAAAATAAAAGTTCATCAGTTCAATCATCCAATCATGATAAAAAACCACAAAAATTGAAAAATCAAAACTAAAAAATTGTTGGAAATAAGTGGTGCAGGTTTGAGCACAGTGCTTCAAAGCCAAATCCAGCTTTCAGGAGGAGTGATGATTATCACCAAGCCAAACAGTGCTATGATCTGAATGTTTGGATTGAAGGTGGTGAATGGTACGATAACAGAGTGTGTTACTCTTGTGGTGTTCGAGGACACATTGCTGTTAATTGCCAAAATCAGTGGTTTGAGACGAGGAGATGCTATAATTGCCATATCAAAGGACACATTGCCAGAGATTGCTCAATGAGATCAAATGAAAGATCGAGGGCTGAATCTCAGAAAAAGGCAAAGAAACCAGTCAATGTCAAGCCCAAAGAACAGAAAGTGGAAGAAAAGAAAGTAAAGCTTTCACAGGGGCAGAAAGACAGACTGAGGAAGAAGAGTATCTCGAAAGGATTTTGTCCTCTGATACAACTGGTAAAACAGATAAAAGTTCTGATAAATCTTCTTGTTCTCCAAAGAATGACAAGTCAAACAAGATGAATTCATCAGATACGAATCTGAGGACGAAAGAGGGAAAGAAGAAAAAGAAAGTTGGTAGTGATGAATTTGTTTCTTCGGAAACAAAGGAGCCACGTTTTGGCGATGAATCTGACTCATCAAAGTCAGACAAGCCACGTTCAGGCGATGAATCTGGTGTGGTAAAGCCAGAAGAGCCGTTTGTTGAGGTAAAAAATGAGAATTCTGGTCTAACAATGGATGATGCAAATTTTCCACCATTGTTGAACAAGAATTCAAAAGCACCCAAGGACCGTCAGGCTTGGTGAATCTGTTTAAATGAAAAACCTGACTTGCCGGAGCTCCCAGGTTTGTAAGAGTGGAGCAGGAATCGGCATCTATCTTTCTTGGTTGGTAATTTTACAAGTGGTACAGATGGTAAAGTACAAGTGATATCATTTAAATTGTTAGTTTTCTACAAATGGTATGATTGGTAGGAAAACCTACAAGTGGTTGAAGAAGATTTACACTTACAAGTGGTAAAATCAAGGACATTAAGTTGTACTTGCATTTTCCTACAAGTGGTTAATCAAGGTCATTAGTTTGAACTTGATTCGGCCATACATTCAAGTGATTGATTGAGAAGCAAGATGATGAACCCCTAACCTATAAATGGTAAAATCATTCAACAAAACTTATTTTCCGGAAAAACCATTTGATTAAAACAAACTTAAGTGTTTTGAAATCAATGGGAAAATAGTTTGTTGTGAGGGGGAGTTCTGATTGTTTATGCCAAGTGGATGGCGAATTGAAGCGATTTGATATCGGTTGTCAATTTTTTTAAGAAAACAAACTGTACAGGTAGAATATCAAAATTTGTTTTCAAATTGTTCTTTCTAAGTGGGTCAAGAGCTCATTTGTTTTAAAATTTCCTAAAATGTGTTTGCATTTTAGGGGGAGTAAAAATTTCAGAAAATCCAAAAACATTTGAAAATTTGAAAACGCCAAAACATGATAAAATTCAAAAATGAGTTTTGTTGTAAAAAAGAGGAAATGATAGTACATCATTGGACGATCACAGCATGCTAAAGAAATGGAAAGTTAAAAAGTGATAAACGGTCTCACTGATGATGTGCCAGTAGATTTTTGCACATTTAGTAAATTGTGACGAGATATAAACCTAAATTTCAAACTTGCTTATATCGTGGGGAAACATCTCTCGGATATATGGGTAACCCCCGAAATCTTGTTTGAAAGGTCCCTCTTTCTGAGATACTAGGTCTTTATACTCAGTGATATCTGGGGTATTATCCCGGGACTTCTGATTTTGCGGAAGCAATGGCCTAGTCCCCGGAGAATACTTTCTGCTTGCTTGAAAAATAGCGCCGCCCTCAGCAAAATGATGAAACAATAAAATTGATAATCATTGCTGTTGTAAAAAAGATCCTCTAAAGGGGACACACCCAAAAGTCGAGTCATGATCTCTCTGCTGAACGGTAGTTCTGACCTGAGCTCTCATGATTCTTGATAATTTATAACCCCTTACAGATATCATCTGTTGTATACTCACCTGTAAGACTGAATATTAGGATCTGGATACGGGAGTATATTCTGAGGTGGGACACGCGATTAAGTCTAAGTGCTTAAGACATTAATCCGTATCTCGAAACAGTTGAACTTTGTGTGAAAATTTAAGTGGACCAGTATACTGACAATCTAAGTGAATCGTTTAGAACTTAAAATGTTTAAAGCTTAACGGTGTTGGTGATTTGTCTCATAAACTGATATGATCCTCTTACACAAACTCACAAAAATATTGTCTGTAAATATTTCTTTACTGCATTTCATTCTATTCAAAAATCCAAAAAGATTTTCAGTGTGTTTTAGCATAAATTTTGTAAAATTCAAAAAGATTTACGACAACTGGTGTTGGAGAGCTAATTTTCAAAATTCCGAGTGCTAAACATGATGAACAGATGGTTTGGGAGAATGTGTTGTTTTGAAAATAAAAATGATATATCTTCAAATGGTTCATCAAATGATTAACATTGTAAAATCATTCTTTGATTGTATAATTCCTGCAAGTGGTTCATTAGATGGTGAGATTGTTTTTACAAGTTATCATCAGAAAATTTATTGTGAGGTAGAGGATGTGCAGGTTTCTAAGAGATAGAGAGTCAGGTTCCGATACCTGAAGAATTTGTGATTTTATCGAGCCAGACTGCGATCCCAGCATATTGAAAGGGGGAGTCTGAAGACATTCGAGTAGAGATTGTTCGTGGGGAGTCTGTTGAAGCTGAAGAGGAGAAGAAGATAAAGTTTGTGGATGCTTATACTGTGAGATATTTCAGAGAGCGTTCAGACTGATAAAGACTGAAGATGTTGAAGACTCGACACTTAAGACTCGTCAACATCTGAGGGGGAGTCTGTTGGTGCATACATCTGTCATCTTCGTCTTATATCGAGTTGGTGCGGATCTGATCAAGCATGAAGTCATCATCAAGAATGATGACATCATATATGAGACATCAATGATGACATCACAACATGACATCATCTTTGGAACTCAACACACAAAACAGATTCTAAGTTAGATTGAAAGTCATGTAAGTTCGCTTGAAGATAAAGTTGTAGGTTCGCTTGAAGTTAGTTAGGGGATTTCGCTTGAACAGTTATGTGTGTATTTCAAGCGAACTAGCATAGGCTATATATATGGTTCATGTCTTTTCATTTGAAGCGGACTAGAGGAGATTTTAGGAACCTCTACCGAAGTGCTGCCGGTAGTTCTTGTGACTGTAATCTTTGTTAAATCAATATACAAGATGTTTAAAGTGATAACCAAGCTGTTTCGAAGTCAGTTTCTTATTTTTCGCATCTGAAACTGATAAAATCTCTTCTGAACGACTCGTTCGGGTCACAAACCGATCCTACAACATTTTAAGCATATTAACTGACATAACCTGTTGATGACTCATTTGGTTACCCGTTATGCATTTTTCGGGTTCGGTGCGGTTTATGTGACTAGTTTGCATAAATTGACCGGAATTGGTCAAACCTTATCATTTTACATCAAAATCCAGAATGTATTCAGTTTACCCATATTATACAACTCTTCATACTTTTCGGGTCTAAATCACATTCTAATCCGGTCTTCGCTTAATCTTGCGTTTTGAACCGTAAACCTTTCTTTAAAACTAACCGGTCTAAGTTTAAACTTACTTAAGTAAGACCCGTTAGGAATCTAATAGGTTATTAAAACCTTCGTTCCAGATTTAGGAGCCCAGTAAAAGATAATTGCACTTGCTGATTGTTATACAGCTGAGATAAATTTGTATTTTTGCTCAGGTAAATACTTTTAACTTATTTTTCCTTATACGGGCTTGGGGTATGGTATATAAAAATACCGCTTGGTCGGGTATTGAATCTTTAATCGAATAATGGTTAAAACATTGAGATAACCCGTTTAATCTGTTTTGTTTGTTTTAAGCCTTTGGGAGGTTAATGACCATGTCCTGGATATCCTTAGCTCATTCATTAAAATGGCCACGACTTAAGCACGAGGTGTAGGCATACACCTGCCGGTGCGTATGTAAAAAGATATACCCGCTTGTTCGAGAATATCTCGCCGTGGGTTATATTATGTGGTGTGTCTATTAATCTTTAACCCGATATTTCTAATCCGGGCTACTGAACGTATAACAAACATATAATTCTTTTACAAGATTATTTTTAAATAATTATCCCAAGTTATAAAAGATTATTTGTGCCTTGTGCATTTAAATCAATTTTCTTAAACATTTTCAAAATGAGTCGGTTAATTGTATTTCCCAGTGTAAACTGACGTATTTTCCAAAAAGGTTAAGTGCATGTACTAAGTGAAATGGGCTGGCTACTCCTAGTATCGAATAAAGAGTCTTGCAAGCTTTAGATACTTAAAATTCTGTTGAACAATATTTCTTTTATTTTAGATCCGCATGTGGATCCTTTTACAACCCGTTGTAATATTTAATGTTACTTTCGAATCGGTTTGTAATATTTTTACTTTAGATTTCCGCTGTGCATTGAACTGTGATTATTTGACTATGATGATATCAACTACGTCATAATACTCCCCACCGGGCCCACCGGTAATACGTGGAAATATCGGGGTGTGACAATTCACCAAAAGGTGAAAAGATCACAATTAAAAGAGATAAGCCAACTAGACACAAAATTCATCTCTGTGATGAAAACTGCAAGTTGTGCAAGAAAGGGATCAATAGTGTATATGATTTCCATAATCATTAACACTAAAGGAAAAGAATTAAAAGATATCCCTGTAGTATCTCAATTTTCAGATGTATTCCCAGAAGAATTACCAGGACTACCGCCAGACCGAGAAGTCGAATTCAGAATTCATCTGCTACCAGGAACAGCCCCAATTGCTAAAGCACCTTATCGTTTGGCACCCGCAGAAATGCAAGAGTTAAAGAAACAGTTAGACGAATTGTTGGAAAAAGGATTCATACAGCCAAGCTCATCGCCGTGGGGAGCACCGATCTTGTTCGTCAAAAAGAAAGACGGATCAATGCGTATGTGCATTGATTACCGTGAATTGAATAAGGCCACGATTAAAAATCGGTACCCATTACCGAGAATCGATGATCTGTTTGATCAATTGCAAGGAGCTCAATTTTTCTCAAAGATCGATTTACGCTCAGGATATCATCAATTAAAGGTACAGGAAGAGGACATTCCTAAGACCGCTTTCAGAACAAGGTATGGTCATTATGAATTTACTGTCATGCCATTTGGTCTAACCAATGCCTCAGCCGCATTTATGGACATGATGAACCGAATATGTAAGCCATATTTGGATAAATTCATAATTATCTTTAGAGATGATATTCTAATTTACTCTAAGAATCAAGAGGATCATGCAGCGCATCTGCATACACTTTTAAATTTACTGAGAAAAGAAAAGCTCTATGCTAAATTTTCGAAATGTGAATTTTGGTTAGAAGAAGTGCAGTTTCTTGGACATTTAGTTAACCAAGAAGGAATTCATGTGGATTCCACAAAGATTGAGGCAATTACTAAATGGAAAGTCCCTGAGTCACCAACAGAGGTTAGAAGTTTTCTAGGATTAGCCGGTTATTATAGACGATTTATCCGAGATTTTTCTAGAATAGCCATTCCCTTGACTAAGCTAACCTGTAAATCTGTTAAGTTTGAATGGGGATCAAAACAAGAAGAAGCCTTTAGAATTCTTAAGCAAAGATTAACCAACGCACCCATACTAGCGTTACCAGAAGGAACGGAAGACTTTGAAGTCTATTGTGACGCTTCTAAGTTAGGTTATGGATGTGTGTTGATGCAACGCCAGAAGGTTATAGCATACGCTTCTAGACAACTTAAGAATCATGAAGAAAATTATACAACCCATGATTTAGAGTTAGGAGCTATAATTTTTGCCCTTAAGATTTGGAGACACTATTTATATGGAAATAAATTCATTGTCTTCACTGATCATAAGAGTTTAAGGTACATTTTTGGGCAAAAAGAGCTGAATATGAGACAGAGACGCTGGATGGAATTTCTTAGTGATTATGATTGCAATATCCAGTATCATGAGGGAAAAGCCAACGTAGTTGCCGATGCTTTAAGTCAAAAATATCATGAAAAGCCAAAAAGAGTACGCTCTCTTAAATTAAATCTACAAGTAGATTTAA
Organism: Helianthus tuberosus; assembly: GCA_030545235.1. NCBI lineage: Eukaryota > Viridiplantae > Streptophyta > Magnoliopsida > Asterales > Asteraceae > Helianthus > Helianthus tuberosus. The sequence goes on along the minus strand of CM060368.1, from coordinate 45,294,852 downwards.
ATGATCAGATTAGAGAAGCACAAGAATCAGTTATCAAGGATGATACTGAAAAATTAAAAGGTATGATTAAGGAATTAGAACAAGGAACAGATGGAATTTGGAGATTCCATAAGAAAAGGATGTGGATACCTAAATTAGGAAACCTACGCCACCGAATATTAGAAGAAACCCATAAGTCTAAATACACGATACATCCTGGAAGTGATAAAATGTATCAAGATTTAAGAAAGAATTTCTGGTGGATAGGTATGAAAAAGGATATAGCAGGTTATGATGCTAAGTGTCTAACATGTTCACAGGTCAAAGCTGAACATCAGAAACCCACAGGTTTGTGGTAGCAATTGGAAATGCCAGTATGGAAATGGGAATTGATAACAATGGACTTTGTTACCAAATTACCCAAGATGAGAAAAGGTAATGATACAATCTGGGTGATTATAGATAAGTTAACCAAGTCTGCTCATTTCTTACTGATGAAGGAAACTTTCAGTATGGAACGGTTAGCCAAGTTATATATAAATGAAATAGTTTCATTACATGGAATTTCTTTATCAATTGTTTCTGATAGAGATAACCGTTTTACTCCTCATTTTTGGACAAGTTTCCAAAAAGCAATGGGAACCAAGCTAAATCTAAGCACCGCTTATCATCCTCAAACGGACGGACAAAGCGAAAGGACAATTCAGACAATGGAAGATATGCTTAGAGCTTGTGTAATTGATTTCGGAGGAAATTGGGACGATCATTTACCATTAATAGAATTTTCTTACAATAACAACTATCATACCAGCATCAATGCTACATCATTCGAAGCACTTTATGGACGAAAGTGCCGAACTCCAGTTTGTTGGGCAGAAATTGGAGAAAAGCAACTCTCTGGACCCGAGATAGTGCAAGAAACAATGGACAAAATCATTCAAGTCAAGGAAAGACTAAAAGCAGCATGTGACCGACAAAAGAGTTATGCTGATAAAAGGCGTAAGCCGTTGGACTTTTAGGTAGGAGATAAAGTTTTATTAAAAGTCTCTCTTTGGAAAGCAGTGGTCAGATTCATCAAAAAGGGGAAAGCTAAGCCCCAGGTATGTTGGACCTTTTGAGATTGTCACGGCCCCCGACCCGGTTTGACCCGTTTCAGGAGCCTTGGGACAGAAAATCCCGTGGTATTTATTTAATTGAATTAACAGCGGAAGTTTTCTTCAGGATCTTTTTAAAACTGCAATTTCCCGATTATTTTATTTCACAACTCGGGATAAAACCCCGGTAATTTACAATCATATGATTTCACTGAGAAATCTTTATTTTACAAAACATGTTTCTTTATTTTATATTGAGCCACTTCCTTAAGCTGGTAGTGCTTCACGACACTTTTCCTGGATCACAACAGATCACCTGAAGCATGTTTGAAAAAGGTTTTGTCAGCGGGAAATACTGGTGAATCATTCTTTTTAGTAAAATGACACGTTTGTTATAATTTACAGTATTAAGAGTGATTACAATGTTTCCATATATCAACCAACTACCCACGATATTTGTCACTCGACATTCATTGGTAACCTCTGAGTCAAATGGTGTCTGTGACTATGGTCATATCACCCCTTGGCTAACTCGTTGTCCAATGGTGACGGTTATCAAGTAATGTATACAAAACCCCACATACCGGCTGTAATTTGGTGACTACAAAGACTTAATCCCTGTAATTATAACTTTGAAAATAACATACTTTTTGAAATCAAATTTGATAAAAAGAGAATGACTCACATTGCAGATTTAATATGATCAGAGCTTAGCCTACTGATTAGCCTTGATAACCTAGTTTAAACAACAATGCACACAAACTAGGTTAGTAACTAATACAGCATTTACGATAACTCACGAGATTAAACCTTCACAACGAATGACAAAGTGCGATACTTAAACATCCATCGAATTAACGACGTATGACAAAGCATAAGCCCTAATGTTGGCAGCACTTAAACATCCATTGGATAGTTTAATCGAACGGACATTGAATCGTAGCAGCGATCGAGTTATTAACCTTTATTGCGGCAGCACTTCGTGATTTGTGTGTGTTTTGTAGTAATTGTACAATATCTCAGCGTACAATTTGAGTTTTTACATCGAACAAGTGCCAGAATTCGATTGCCAACCCCCTCTATTTATACCTGAAAAATGGTCCCTCCCGCGTGTCGCGACAGGGACACCTGCACCTGTCGCGTGGCGCGGGGGACACCCTATTACCATAGGGTAGCCTCGTGTCCAGGTAGCTCAGGTGAGTTGGTCTTGCATGAAAATTCGATTTACACGTTAAACTGTTTAGATATTATCAACTAGGGTTTACCCCCCCTGAGTTTTAGGGGCCCTGATCCTTATTCCGATTGTTCTGAAAATTTTAGGGTTTATGCAGAATCACTTGGGTGTCTCAATTAGGGTTTCCAATTGGACAAATTAAAATAATAAATAGGACTTTTGATGAGAGTTGTTACATCCTCCCCACCTTAATAAAAATCTCGTCCTCGAGATTTACTGGAATAAATAGGGATACTTTTGCTTCATCTCAGATTCCAGCTCCCAAGTGTATTCAGCTCCTCTCTTTGAATCCCACTTGACTTTAACTAGCACTAATCGTTTGTGCTTGAGAAATTTCACCTTTCTGCCTTCTATTTGAAGAGGTTTCTCAACAAATTTTAACTTTTCGTTTACCTCTATATCTTGGAGAGGTACTACCAAAGATTCATCTGATAGGCATTTCTTGAGATTGGATATATGAAATACATCATGTACTCCAGCTAACTCTTCTGGTAGTTGTAAACGATAAGCAACTGGTCCTATACGTTGGATCACTAAAAATGGTCCTACGTATCTTGGACTTAGCTTTCCTTTCTTACCAAATCGAAGTACTCCTTTCCAAGGAGAAACTTTCAATAATACTTTGTCTCCAACTTGAAACTCGAGTGGCTTCCGTCTATTATCAGCATAACTTTTCTGGCGATCTTGAGCTGTCTTCAGTCTTTCCTTGATTTGTGTAATCTTGTCGGTCGTTTCTTGCACTATTTCAGGACCTGACAATTGAGTTTCTCCTATTTCTGCCCAACAAACTGGAGTTCTGCACTTTCTTCCATACAGTGCCTCGAATGGGGCAGTTTCAATACTTGAATGATAACTATTGTTATAGGAGAATTCAATTAAAGGTAAGTGATCGTCCCAATTTCCACCAAAATCTATTACACATGCTCTGAGCATGTCTTCCAGAGTTTGGATTGTCCTTTCACTTTGTCCGTCTGTCTGAGGATGATATGCAGTGCTTAAATTTAGTCGAGTTCCCATTGCTTCTTGGAAACTTGTCCAAAAATGGGAAGTAAAACTATCTGATACAATGGAGAGTAGAACTCCATGTAAAGATACGACTTCATCTACATACAACTTTGCCAACTTTTCCATGCTAAAGGTTTCTTTCATAGGTAGAAAGTGAGCTGATTTGGTTAATCGATCCACAATTACCCAAATCGCATCATTACCTTTTCTGGTTTTGGGTAACTTAGTAACAAAATCCATTGTTATGAGTTCCCATTTCCATACAGGCATTTCTAATTGTAGTAGTAGATCTGAAGGTTTCTGGTGTTCTGCCTTAACTTGTGAACAAGTAAGACACTTAGAAACATATCGAGCTATATCCTTTTTCATTCCTATCCACCAAAAGTTATTTCTTAAATCTTGGTACATCTTATTGTTTCCAGGATGCATGGTATACCTAGACTTATGGGCTTCTTCTAAAATCTTATTTCTTAATTCTCCCTGCTTAGGTACCTAAATTCTTCTTTTGTGGAATCTCCAAATTCCATCAGCTCCTTGTTCTAATTCTTTTATTCGTCCCTTCATTCCTTCAGCATCATCCTTGATTGCTGTTTCTTGAAAATACTTTAGTTGTTCCATTAAATCTAACTGTATATTTAATCTAAGAGCACGAACTCGTCGTTGTTTCTCATGGTACTTACGACTTAAGGCATCAGCAACTACAGTTGCTTTTCCTTCGTGATACTGAATATCACAGTCGTAGTCACTTAAAATTTCCATTCATCTCCTTTACCTCATGTTTAACACTTTTTGCCCAAATATATATCTTAAACTTTTATGATCTGTATAGACAGTAAATTTACTTCCGTACAAAATAATGTCTCCAAATCTTAAGAGCAAAAATTATGGCGCCTAACTCTAAGTCATGAGTTGTATAGTTTTCCTCGTGCTTTTTCAATTGTCTTGAAGCATATGCAATTACCTTCTTGCATTGCATTAACACACATCCTAATCCTAGTTTTGAACCATCACAGTAAACTTCAAAATCTTCAGTTCCTTCTGGCAAAGCTAGGATTGGGGCATTTGTTAACTTTTGCTTTAAAATTCTAAAAGCTTTTTCTTGCTTAGGTCCCCATTCAAACTTAACTGCTTTACAGGTTAGCTTAGTTAATGGTACAGCTATCTTGGAAAAATCCTTAATAAACCGTCTATAATATCCGGCTAAACCTATAAAACTTCTAATTTCCATTGCAGATTGCGGAACCTTCCATTTGGTAATTGCCTCTATCTTAGCAGGATCTATATGAATGCTTTCGTGATTCACCATGTGTCCTAAAATTGCACTTCTTGCAACCAAAATTCACATTTTGAGAATTTGGCGTAAAGCTTTTCTTTTCTTAACAAAGTTAAGAGTGCATGCAAGTGCACACAATGCTCGTCCTGACTTTTTGAATAAATAAGTATATCGTCGATAAAGACAATTACAAATTTATCCAAATATGGTTTACAAATTCTATTCATCATGTCCATGAATGCAGCAAGTGCATTTGTTAGTCCGAAGGGCATGACTGTAAACTCGTAGTGACCATACCTAGTTCTGAAAGCAGTTTTAGGTATGTCTTCTTCTTGTACCTTCAATTGATGGTATCCGGAGCGTAAATCGATCTTAGAAAAGTATCTAGTTCCATGAAGTTGATCGAAAAGATCATCAATCCTAGGTAATGGGTATCGATTCTTAATTGTAACCTTATTCAATTCTCTATAATCAATACACATTCTCATTGAACCATCCTTTTTCTTTACAAACAACACTGGTGCTCCCCACGGGGATGAACTAGGTTGTATGAAACCTTTACTTAGTAATTCATCTAATTGCTTTTTCAGTTCTAACATTTTTGTAGGTGCTAACCGATAAGGTGCCTTGGCTATCAGTGTAGTTCCGGGAATTAGATGAATTCTAAATTCTACTTCCCTATCTGGTGGTAATCCTGGTAACTCCTCTGGGAATACATCTGGATATTCTGAAACTACAGGAATCTCCTTAAGTTCTTTACCCTTAGTACTAATGATTACTGAAATCATATATACTATTCCTTGCTTCCGTTCATAACTAGCAACTTTCATTACTGATATGAACTTCATGGGCTTACGTGGTTTATCTCCTGTAATCATGATTACTTCTCCAGTAGGTGCCTGAATTTCTACGGAGTTCTTATTACAAAGGATTCGAGCATGGTTGGCTATTAACCAATCCATTCCTATTACAACATCGAATCCAATTAAATTCATTGGCAATAGGTTTGCATAAAATTTATGACCTGAAAGTTCTATATTTTCTTTTAGCAAAACCTTATCTATGTTAATAGAATTTCCGTCTGCCGTTTCGACTGTAAAAATCTGCCTCAGGTTGGTTAAAGATAAGTTAAGAGCTTGACAGAATGAAGTATTTATAAAACTTTGGTTTGCACCAGAGTCAAATAATACTTTTGCGTAAATGTTGTGAACTAGGAACGTACCAGCTATCACATCTGGAATTAGTTCTGCCTCCTGAGTAGTTAATTGGAATGCACGAACATTCTTCTTTGTAGCTCCGTCGGCTGGTTTAGCTTTATTGTCTGCTGGTTTAACCAACTTAGGGTATTCTGGCTTAAAATGTCCTGTTTCTCCACAGTTATAGCAGACTCTTGTTTTCTTTCTACAGTCTTCTTCGCGATGTCCTACCGCTTTGCAAAAGTTGCAGGTTACATTACATCTTCCATAATGTTTCTTTCTGCAATTCTTGCAGAACGGCGGAGTTGAAGATTGCCCTGTTCCTCTCTTCCTGAAACTGCTGTTATTACCCGTACGAAATCCTTGGGTAATTTTCTGGGCCAGTTCCTTTTTCCTGTTTTCATCTCTCGTGCGTACCAGTTCGTCAGTTAGGGTGTTAGCTAATTCCACCGCATCGTCAATAGTACAAGGTCTCGCAGCTTTAACGATGTTACGGATTTCACCAATCAGTCCCCAAATATAGCGAGAAATGAGTACCGGTTCTGGCGAAGCCAGTGTTGGTACCACTCTAGCATATTCAAAGAATGTCGACGTATAACCACGACAATCTACACCCATCATTCTATGATTTAGAAATTTATTTGCCATTTGATCTTTTTCATATTCGGGACAGAATTTTCTTTCTACAAGACTCTTAAATTCTTCCCAGCTCATGGCATACGCCATCATCCTTCCTTTTGCTTGTAACACCGTGTTCCACCATTCTAGCGCCCCTTCTTTGAAAAGATTTGACGCGTACATGACCTTGTCGTCTTTGTCACATTTACCTATTGTAATCACTGCCTCGGTTTTCTCTAACCAATGCAGTGCCGCAGTCACCCCTTCATTACCTGCAAACTCAGCTGGTTTACAGGCAAGAAATTCTTTGTAAGTGCAACTAGGCGTTGCAGCTTTCATTTTCTTAGGGAGCGGAGCTTGCAGTGGATCATTATCGTGATTAACATGATTACCGCCTCCGTTTATGCTATTACTGAAGTTATCTTCAGAAATACGTTTGATAGGAATGATTTGTTGAGGTTCAGCAGGTTTCTGAGCAGCAGCAAGTATTGCTGGAATAGCATTGGCTATTCCTTGAGCAACGATATTTTCTATATCTTGCCTAGTCATAAATTGATCTTCCGGGTGTTGCTCAGATTGGTTAACCTCATTAATTGGTTCATTATTAGCGTTTTCCATCTGATAATTAATATATATAATTTATTAGTATCGAATAAATAACAATTATTCACAAAACAATCATACAAAGTTCACAACACACATGTAGCCAAAACTATCGATTTCTTGATTCCACTTTTATATATTTTATAATATGCGTCCATACATCCCATTATCTTACAAAGTTTTATTTTAGGTTATTTTACAAGATTATAATTTACTTTTATTATTATATAACCATAGTTTCATAACCCTTCTATCCCTCATCAGTTGGGACTTCAGTAACGACGTTCCCTCTCGTCGTATTTCCAGGAGATCTGTTCTCCTACCTCCCTGATCCTATTTCCTGCATCCACCAGCTCCTTGCCAAAATGGCGGAGTTCAGCTAAGTTTTCAGTGCTCATTGGTGGATTTGGTATAGGTTCCGGGTCGAACTTAGGGAGAAATGAATAAGGACTGTTGAGAAGGTTTTGGAATTGCCAATCATTGGTCCACCATTCATCCATTCCTAGAGGTTGGGTGTGGATTATAGGTTCTGGGATTGCTGGTTCCAAGTTCATTGGTAGTTGTGTTTCAGCAGGATAAGGGTAGAGATTATTATTAATAGGCCTGACTACATCACAGCTTGCCAATGCACGATCTAATTCCTCCTGAAATGGTAACTCCTCAATTTGTCTAGAGCTTTCCCCAATTTCCCTCTAGGTTTGTCTAGAACCTTCTCCAATCTCCATTTCCATCTGTTTAGAACCTTCCCCAAACTCCGTTTCCATCTGCCTAAAACCTTCCCCGGCTTCAATCCCTTTTCCTTTATCTAAGGGATTTTCTATTTTGGGAATTTTCCTGGTTGCGGGTTTCCTCCTGCGCACACGCCTCCATCCCACAAATCTCCTCCTTTTCTTAGGCTTGGGTTTCTCCGGAGGTGGAGCATTAAATTCCATAGGTTCTTCTATGTCTGGTATATACCTATTGAAATCTCTGGAAACCTCTATTTTCACCGGATAGAGATTTAGATTTTGAAGGGCTTCAGACAAGTCATTCATGCTGTTTAGCATATATGCAAAATACAAAAATTACTAAGTTAAAATTTTATAACAAAATTTCATAGATAATCTTTAAATATTATTGCATACCGTGTGACTAATTTAATACAAAGAACAACTGATAATTAAACATATTAGGGTTTATTGTAAATTTATTTATTTACTGGATAAGGTTTCTGGTTTGTAGGCGATATGGTTCCTAAAACTAAAACAAGGTATTTAAAGATTTGCATTTACTGCTACAGTGGCTAGCATATAAAGATCTGCCCATTTTTCATCTAACTTGTCTTCCCATGGTGGGTTACTGCCTAATTCTTGGGTTTTCTGATTAATTCTCCCTCCTTTGGATTTCTTTAATTTCTCCTGACCTTTCCTAATAATTAAACTTCTTTTATTAGGAGAAAGTGGTTCCTCATATTGTGCCTTTCGCACAAATATTCCTTCTTCAGGAATTGCAGAGTGATTTGAGGATTTGGTTTGGGATGAACTTCCCTTCTCGTTGGATGACCTATCTAATTTAAGATAGATATTTGAAAGCTTTTGCTTACCCATACTGTACAAAAATATTCAAATAATAAAACACATAATCACAAAAATAGCAATCAGTAAAATTAAGTATTTTCTAAATACTTAATTGGCTTAAATCAGTGGCTCTGATACCACCTTTTTCTGTCATGGCCCCCGACCCGGTTTGACCCGTTTCAGGAGCCGCGGGACAGAAAATCCCGTGGTATTTATTTAATTGAATTAACAGCGGAAGTTTTCTTCAGGATCTTTTTAAAACTGCAATTTCCCTATTATTTTATTTCACAACTCGGGATAAAACCCCGGTAATTTACAATCATATGATTTCACTGAGAAATCTTTATTTTACAAAACATGTTTCTTTATTTTATATTGAGCCACTTCCTTAAGCTGGTAGTGCTTCACGGCACTTTCCCTGGATCACAACAGATCACCTGAAACATGATTGAAAAAGGTTTTATCAGCGGGAAATACTGGTGAATCATTCTTTTTAGTAAAATGACACGTTTGTTATAATTTACAGTATTAAGAGCGATTACAATGTTTCCATATATCAACCAACTACCCACGATATTTGTCACTCGACATTCATTGGTAACCTCTGAGTCAAATGGTGTCTGTGACTATGGTCATATCACCCCTTGGCTAACTCGTTGTCCAATGGTGACGGTTATCAAGTAATGTATACAAAACCCCACATACCGGCTGTAATTTGGTGACTACAAAGACTTAATCCCTGTAATTATAACTTTGAAAAAAACATACTTTTTGAAATCAAATTTGATAAAAAGAGAATGACTCACATTGCAGATTTAATATGATCAGAGCTTAGCCTACTGACTAGCCTTGATAACCTAGTTTAAACAACAATGCACACATCCTAGGTTAGTAACTAATACAGCATTTACGATAACTCACGAGATTAAACCTTCACAACGAATGACAAAGTGCGATACTTAAACATCCATCGAATTAACGACGAATGACAAAGCATAAACCCTAATGTGGGCAGCACTTAAACATCCATTGGATAGTTTAATCGATCAGACATTGAATCGTAGCAGCGATCGAGTTATTACCCTGTATTGCGGCAGCACTTCGTGATTTGTGTGTGTTTTGTAGTAATTATACAATATCTCAGCGTACAATTTGAGTTTTTACGTCGAACAAGTGCCAGAATTCGATTGCCAACCCCCTCTATTTATACCTGAAAAATGGTCCCTCCCGCGTGTCGCGACAGGGACACCTGCACCTGTCGCGTGGCGCTGGGGACACCCTATTACCATAGGGTAGCCTCGTGTCCAGGTAGCTCAGGTGAGTTGGTCTTGCATGAAAATTCGATTTACACGTTAAACTGTTTAGATATTATCAACTAGGGTTTACCCCCCTGAGTTTTAGGGGCCCTGATCCTGATTCCGATTGTTCTGAAATTTTTAGGGTTTATGCAGAATCACTTGGGTGTCTCAATTAGGGTTTCCTATTGGACAAATTAAAAAAATAAATAGGACTTTTGATGAGAGTTGTTACATCCTCCCCACCTTAATAAAAATCTCGTCCTCGAGATTTACTGGAATAAATAGGGATACTTTCGCTTCATCTCAGATTCCAGCTCCCAAGTGTATTCAGCTCCTCTCTTTGAATCCCACTTGACTTTAACTAGCACTAATCGTTTGTGCTTGAGAAATTTCACCTTTCTGTCTTCTATTTGAAGAGGTTTCTCAACAAATTTTAACTTTTCGTTTACCTCTATATCTTGGAGAGGTACTACCAAAGATTCATCTGATAGGCATTTCTTGAAATTGGATATATGAAATACATCATGTACTCCAGCTAACTCTTCTGGTAGTTGTAAAGGATAAGCAACTGGTCCTATACGTTGGATCACTAAAAATGGTCCTACGTATCTTGGACTTAGCTTTCCTTTCTTACCAAATCGAACTACTCCTTTCCAAGGAGAAACTTTCAATAATACTTTGTCTCCAACTTGAAACTCGAGTGGCTTCCGTCTATTATCAGCATAACTTTTCTGGCGATCTTGAGCTGTCTTCAGTCTTTCCTTGATTTGTGTAATCTTGTCGGTCGTTTCTTGCACTATTTCAGGACCTGACAATTGAGTTTCTCCTATTTCTGCCCAACAAACTGGAGTTCTGCACTTTCTTCCATACAGTGCCTCGAATGGGGCAGTTTCAATACTTGAATGATAACTATTGTTATAGGAGAATTCAATTAAAGGTAAGTGATCGTCCCAATTTCCACCAAAATCTATTACACATGCTCTGAGCATGTCTTCCAGAGTTTGGATTGTCCTTTCACTTTGTCCGTCTGTCTGAGGATGATATGCAGTGCTTAAATTTAGTCGAGTTCCCATTGCTTCTTGGAAACTTGTCCAAAAATGGGAAGTAAAACGACTATCTCTATCTGATACAATGGAGTGTGGAACTCCATGTAAAGATACGACTTCATCTACATACAACTTTGCCAACTTTTCCATGCTAAATATTTCTTTCATAGGTAGAAAGTGAGCTGATTTGGTTAATCGATCCACAATTTCCCAAATCGCATCATTACCTTTTCTGGTTTTGGGTAACTTAGTAACAAAATCCATTGTTATGAGTTCCCATTTCCATACAGGCATTTCTAATTGTTGTAGTAGACCTAAAGGTTTCTGGTGTTCTGCCTTAACTTGTGAACAAGTAAGACACTTAGAAACATATCGAGCTATATCCTTTTTCATTCCTATCCACCAAAAGTTATTTCTTAAATCTTGGTACATCTTATTGTTTCCAGGATGCATGGTATACCTAGACTTATGGGCTTCTTCTAAAATCTTATTTCTTAATTCTCCCTGCTTAGGTACCCAAATTCTTCTTTTGTGGAATCTCCAAATTCCATCAGCTCCTTGTTCTAATTCTTTTATTCGTCCCTTCATTCCTTCAGCATCATCCTTGATTGCTGTTTCTTGAAAATGCTTTAGTTGTTCCATTAAATCTAACTGTAGATTTAATCTAAGAGGACAAACTCGTCGTTGTTTCTCATGGTACTTACGACTTAAGGCATCAGTAACTACATTTGCTTTTCCTTCATGATTGAAGACAGGAAAGTCAAGAATCTCAAACACAAAAGATTAGTTCTAGTCAAAGTGAAATGGGATTCCAAGAGAGGACCAAAATATACGTGGGAGCTTGAATCAGAGATGCAAAGGAAATATCTACACCTGTTCCAGTAGACCTCGAGGACAAGTTCTAAAACAAGGTGGGGAGGATATAACAACCCTCCTCAATTATTTTCCTACACCCCCTAATAGATTTAGAATATCCCTATATGTCTTAAAACACAACCTGTATACGAAACTTGACCCTATATACCTTTAATTTAACAAAAATAAAATAAAAACAAGAAATTAGGGCGCTCGCGGACCGCGAAGACCTTGTCTTCGGGCTACGCGGGGCGCGACAGCTCGAGATCAGGGCGCACCCCTGAGCTGCCACATGGCAGCCTCGTGTCGAGTCTAGTTCAGCAAATCAGCATAGCTAGGGCCTACATACCCTATGTCGCGGGCCGCGAAGCCCTTAGAGGACTTCTTCGCGGGGCGCGAGAAACCCAAAATCAGGCCCTATTAATCGAGATGACCGGCCTTCATTTTCCGACACTCACAAACGAAATTCTCGCTCTAATTCTGAATTGTAGACAATATAATTGGGTATTATACCACCTAAATAGCGAAGTTCTACCTCGTTGTAAGTATTAAACCCCCGGTTACGTATTAGATACGCTGCCTGATTGATCTAGCGCTCCGTAACTGTCACACCCCAAAAACGTCGCAGCGGAATATAAAACGTAGTGGTGACGGAAGTTGGTGCCCATTTATACCTTGTCGGACAATGCACTCTTTTGTTGGACATTTTGACATATTTTAAAACATAATATTAAACGTTACATTTTTTTTAAAGTCACGACACAACCACATTAGTTAAGTTGTTTTGATCCTCACGGATCTTATTACAAGTGTCCCATATAGTTTAAAAGTTGTCCAACATAATTAAACATAACAACATGCATCATCATTCACAAGATACGCCATGATTTCCCGAAGCCGATTTCCTGTACCTGTAGAACACGTTAAAATCAAGTGTCAACACAAAGGAATGTGAGTTCACTTATTCGTTTACTAACAAATTTTATTCCAAGGAAAACTTTCTAATTAGGTGTTTATTTAAAAACAATTCAGGAAATTTTTAGAAAGTCCATTTTTACTTCCTTAAGAAAATCCATGGGCATCCGTCGGTTCATTACTCCGACGATTGCAGTACTGCCCAGGTTTTGTATATTAAATTCTAGTGTCAACTTTCAGACTCGTATGTTAGCTAGATGATACGAACTATATATTAACCAAACAGGGATAATCAATGCTAGACAATAAACAGAATCTTAATTCGTCGTTTGACATTGACTCGGGGCGACCGGTCACGACGGGGTTGTCAACCCGATAGATCTACCAACAATTCCTCGCGTACCATACTTAACTGATTAAACGACATCACGGGCGCAGGGTTCTTTCTAAAAAAACAAGATGATGTCTGCCTCACGTACAATATATATATCCTACTAATATGACAATTTAATACACAATGTTGTACGAATCCCCTGAAATCCCCACCGAAATGTAAGCCTATGCTGTTACTTACTCTCTTGAGATCAAGCAAATTCGTTCCAACTACACGGTCGTTTTCCCCCAAACACCGTGCATAACCCCGTTTCCACCCGAAACATATTTATTCTCCAAAACCATTTCATCCCGAAATATATTTATAATTTATCAAAAATCCATATATTTTCAACGAAAATATATAATTTATATCAAAAGGTATGTTTTATTACAAAAACATTATTAAACCCTTTTAGGCGTGTTCTACCCCCCATAATATATACAAAACATTAAAAAGAGGGGTTTAGTGACACTCACCTTTGGGTGCGTATTTTTAGTACCGCAATCCCAGAAATTGATTATATACGTCCTAATATGGGGAACAATTCTAAATCAATATACATTTAATCACAAAAATCCTAAGTTTCTCCGTTTCTTAGAATTATCACATAACTTTGAGATTTTCTCGAAAAGTTGTCGTTTTTTTAATTATGTTGACATGTTAATATATATAAATGAGTCCATATATATATATATATAGAATTTTGCGATTTGAACGATTTTATTGGTGACCATTATTGTGTAAATCCATTAACTCTTCCGTTTATACGTAATATATCTATGATTTGCGCGTCGTAATATATATACATATACGTTCACGTAATATAACACTGAAACATGTAAAACATTACTAACTTAACTGTTTTGTCATTTTTGAAGCAAATATACATAAAACCTCTCATATATACTAAACTTCATGCTCGACAAACAAGTTACACACATTTAACGCAAATTTACCATTTCTACCGCACAAAACGTACATGCATACATGCATAGTCTAATTTTTTCCCATTCTCGAATTAACACTTGACATATAATCACATTTACATGTTCAAATCACTTAATACATTTTATCACATAAGATTCACTCAAAGTTCACCCATACTCATGTTCATTGAAAAAAATGTGTATTTTAGTGATTCGGTAACGTTTTCGGGCGTCGGAAGTCATGTATGACCAACGAAACACCAAGTAAACTTAAAATTAGTTAAAATATTAAATTTTAAACTAAAAATATCAGTTTATTTACTGATCTAATTCAGTTTAATAAAAATCACTCGAAAAGCCGATTTTTGACCGTTTTAACGCATAGTTTTGCGTTAAACGTTACCGTAACCATCCCAACTCAAAACGACTTGATATTTTCACACAATACATGTTATTTACTGATTTGAATAGTGGTCAGTTTTTATATAAGTCACATAAATCATGCGATTTCACGTATTTTACAACTTTTTATGCACCAAGTACCACATGCAAAGTTAGTAGACATTATGACAAAGTTATATACCATTAAACACTTCAAAATAACTTTATTTTAGTGTTTATATTCTGATCAAAATAGATTTTTACCATTCATGTTCAGATCATCTTTTTAAGTTCATATATCATCATGCATGTTTACATTTGTGCATCTAATGCACTTCTATAATTTTATCATCATCATTTGTGTTCCAATCTTATTCTAGAACATATTAACATCATGTTTTTAAAATGTAACACATATCATTTTAAAACATTCTTGTATGACAACTAATATTTACTTTAATCATCTTATTTTTCAAGAAATCAAATAATCAAGAGGTCTTTCATCAAAATTTCGAAATGCAATATACACATACACAAACATCATTTTCGGCCATATATACATGCACACACTCATTTTCATTTTATTCAAAACTCATTTGTTTGTTAGTTTCAAGTTTATGTTTAGATTTCAAGAATCAAGAGAAACTTCTTACTAACTTTATTATCAATATGAATCAAGAACAATGTTTAAAGAAATATTTTATACCTTCAAGTTTTCAAAGTGGGTTTTTGAGAAAAGATGGTGATATGAGGCTTGTTCTTGCTTGAATCTTGCTTGAAATCACTTCCAAACCTTCTTACAAGCTTGAAATCACCTTGATTAACCCTTGAATCTTCATGTTTTGAGTTTGAAAATGAAATGTTAAAGTGTTTAGGGGGGTTTCGGCCGAGATGTTTGAAGAGAGAGAGAGTGTGAAGTTTTTTTTTAAATGAGTTCTTGGAATTATGAGACTGTGTGGAAGCATGGTAAAGTTTTAATCATCACTCATCATTTCCTATGGTGGACAAGTGTCCTAAATGCAAGAAACAAGGGCATTTTGGCAGCCCAAATTGCCGCCACCTATGGCCCCTCTCACTAAACATATACAGACATACATATATTATATGCACACTGGTTCAAAAACAGGTATTTTACTGATTACCGGGTATTTTATCTAGCGTTTTAATCCCGTTTTAGTGCTTTTTAAATTATTTTTATTGTTCTATAAAAATAATCACTTAAAATTATTACTAAAATAATTACCAGTTGTCTTGACTGGCTACGTTAACGGTATTTTGTTTAATTTGCACAGTATCGCGCGGTATGCGCTCAAACTCGAAAAAATAGAGTTTCTTAGTGTTTTAAATTATTTTCTACATGGATAGGATTAAAATTATTATTCTAATCATAACAGACTATTTTTAGGATTTTAACACTGATCGGGTGGTGATCGACGTTCGTTTCGCATTTTAAACGTTAAGCGATAAGCGTTAGTTTTATCGTTGCCAACATAATTTTTATACACACCTAAATCTATCAACACATCAAATATCATATATTATCATCACATTTAGTCACAAATAGTCATTTTTACATGTGTACTACACAGATTACTAATGTCCGGTACGACCTGAGAGGCCGGGTATCATAGTCTCCCCCTGTTTAAGGAATTTCGTCCCCGAAATTCTACTTTACAAGTTTCTTTTTTGCACTCGGTGGGAAGAGGTGAGGATATTTTTGTTGCATTTGGTCTTGTCGCTCCCAGGTGAACTCGGGTCCACGCTTAGAGTTCCAACGGACCTTGACCAACTCAATCTTACTCCTTCTGAGTTTCTTGGTTTTTCGATCCAGAACCTCCATTGGTTCTTCGATGAATCTCAGTTTATCATCCACTCGAACCTCTCCAAGGGTATAATTAGTGTCTCATCAGACATACACTTTTTCAGGTTGGAGACATGAAATACATCATGGACTCCAGTCAACTCCTCTGGCAACTTGAGTCTATACGCAACTGGTCCGACTCGGGAGACGATTTTGAAGGGACCTATATAGCGCGGGCTCAACTTTCCCCCTTTTCCAAACCTCACAACGCCCTTCCAAGGTGATACCTTCAGCATAACTCTATCACCAACTTGAAACTCCAGCGGTTTCCTCCGGTTATCTGCATAACTCTTCTGTCGATCCGCGGCAGCCTTCAGCCTATTATTGATCTGGACAACCTTGTCCCTAGTCTCCTGAATGATCTCGGGTCTGGTTAAATGCTTCTCGCCGACTTTAGCCCAACAAAGCGGTGATCGACACTTTCTTCCATACAGGGATTCAAACGGAGCGGCTTTTATGCTGGCGTGGTAACTATTGTTGTGACAACTCGTAATTTAGAACCCTTCGTTGTATCTTGACGTAACATGCTTGAACGTTATGTGACTAATTGACTTGTTGGTGTAATGAATGATATAAGTGAACTTATGTGATTATGTGTTGTGCTTGTATGTATGCATGTGTTTATGTAACCCGAGACACAAGGACCCGACTCGAGACCATGCGGTCTCGAGTGAACAGTGCAACAGTTGGGCCGGTTGGGCCATGCACTCCCTTTAAGCCATCCGAAATCCACTTAGAGTGCACCCCCCTTGTATAAAACCCGAAACCTACACTCACTCTCACACACACTCTCCTCCACACACTCTCTCTCTAGAAAACCTTAAACCCTAGAGGTCAAGCATCACCTCTCCTCTCCTTCTTCTCGGATTCAACCGGCGACCAAAAGGAGCTCTCAGATCGGCTCACACACACACCCATTTGGAAGCTTCATTCGTTACTACTTCACACCTTTGAGCCCATACTTGAACCGGTTAGTGATTCATGTTATGTATTGTGTTTCGGTTGATGATAGTGTGTTGTATTTCGGTTGATGATGATGTATGATGAAGTTATTTGATAATATGTTGCTTGTTAAGTTTTATACATGATGAATATATCCTCCTTGAATAATCGGTGTTAAGATTGTTGTTATCCTTGATAAAGGTGTTTGCTTGATAATATGACTAGTGTGATACATGATACCAACATGATTTATGAATAATAATGGTAAAAAGTTGCTTTAAATGTTTCGGAAATGGCAAGATAGGTCTAGTATAGCATGTTTCGAGTTGGATTCGGATGAATGATAATGATGAATAACTTGAATACATGAAGAACAACATGAATATGATATGAATGTGGCTTGAATATTTGAAAACTAGTTGTTTGATCCATTTTAATTAATTGTTAGACAAGAAGACATGTTTGTGAATTCTCATAGGATAGTACACCAAATCATGAAATGAGAATTCTATTGGTTAGTACAAGTCTTGCAGGTGTACCAGAATCAGCAGACAAACGAGTCGAGATCTATAGTCTCGACTCGAGACCATTGAGTTACGACTCGAGACCAACCCATGACAGCCCGAGACCACGGTCGCGACACAGATTGCGAGTCGAGAACCCCTAGTCTCGACTCGAGACCACACTGCCAGCACATAATCAACATGACTCGAGACCAGGTTACGGGTTTGTTGCGACTCGAGACCTGACTCGAGACCACCATGTCTCGAGTGATGAAGACTAGACCGAGACAACGCCGTTTCGACTCGAGAACTCTAGTCTCGACTCGAGACCACCTGATTATATGCCATCTGTATGGGCTTACACGGTTACAGGCCCAAGTATTTGGGCCGAACATATGGGCCTTATGTGTTACTGTTGAATGTGTATGTTGTGCACTGTTGATTGGACTGCCATGAGAAACACTTATTTGTAACGTGCTAGTATACGTGTAGAACATACGTGCACTACTCGAGTATGAACCTGACCTGAATGGTATCTATGTTAGGACACGATTGACCACTTATAGCTTGACTTTTTGTGTATCTGCCGAGCAAACCAAGGTGAGTTCACACCCTCTACAAAGCATGGGATTCCCAGGGGTGGGAATGGGGTTAAGGAACATGGATTCCTCGTCCTTTCTTGGGTAGGACAGTATTGATTCAGGAATGTAATTCCTCGTCCTCATGGACAGATAACTCGTACTAGACCAAAACTCTATCACGAAGTCCCTCCTTTTTATATCGACTTAATCGCCGGGCCAATGGCGAGCGGGTCATTAGTTGAATAGCGCTATTTAGGTCTGACAAGCCTCACACCGTGCCGCAGAGGACGGGCGTGAACTAATGGATCTGGGCACGTCAATGATGATAGACATTGACAGTTCAGGGCACATAAACATGACTACAGTCAACAGTCGATATGGTAACGAGTCTAGTGGATACATGGGGTAGCCCCCACGGCCGAAATGCCAGATAACTAACAAGGGGTAGCCCCCACGGCTGGATTGCCAGAGTAACCGGGAGTAAACAAGTCACGTTTTTCAACTATGGGGTAACCCCCACGGCAGGATGCCAGATAAAAGAAACTGTTTTCGAAACAACGTAAAACGAACACCCAACTGTGAACTCACTCAACTTGTTGTTGACTCGTTACTACATGCTTTGCAGGTCAATAGGTACTTAGCTGGAGCTTGCATGGAAGAGAGTCGTTGTGGGATATGGACAGCTGTGTGCCATGTTAAACTTTGAAACAATTAAACTTATGTTTTGGTTCTTAAACGTTATGCTTCCGCCTTGCAACTTAAACTATGTTTTGTTTGGACACCAATTGTATTGGTTGGTGTTGGTACACTTTATGTGGACACGACTCAGTTCGGTTCGACTCGGTTCGATTCGGTTCGGGTCGACTCGGTTAGGTCTGGCTCAAGCCCGACGTCACGACATTCCTCCGTCGTGCGCCCCAGAGTTCGACACGCGAAGCACGGAGCGCCGCAAGCAATTCCCGCAAACACATCACCATGACATCACCTTAGTGATGTCATGATGATGTCACATAGCTTTGTCCTATGTTGAAATGGTGAACGAATTGTAAACAGAAACATGAACTGGGCTGTTTCTTCACACATGGGCCAAAGACTTCAGTTGGGCTTTGTCTTCAGTTGGGCTTCAACAACACTTGACGAAACAGAATTAGGAATATATGTATATCGACGAAACAGGTGTGTTTCGTCGACTTTAGTTGTTTCGCCGAGGTTTATTTGTGTTTCGTCATTGTCTGGTCTGTGTTTAGTATAAATACTCCTCATTTGTTTCTGTGTGAGATAGATGAGAGACCGAGAGACTTAGTGAAAGTCTGGAAAAACATTGTTTGTATATGTTTGTGGGTGTACTCATCCCTAATCAATAGATATTGAATCTTTGGTTACCCGTGTGTTTTACACTTTTGTTTGGTTTGCACCGTCACGGGGATTCCGCACCCGTTACCGTGTTCGTGATAAACAAGGATAGGTTTACGTTATCGATCCACCGGAAAAACGGGACCTACAATTGGTATCAGAGCTTTGGCTCTTTTCCTTGTTTAAAACCAAACAAGTTTGGGTTTTTATCAAGTGGTTTTAAGTGATTTTTCATATTTTGTTCTTGAAAAAGTTTTTATATTTTCTGCAAAAAGTCACTAAAATCAGTATTTATATTGTTGTTTTGCTATAATTTTTGTTGAAAACCTTGTTTGTTTGAATGCTTACATGTTACTAGTGGGTTTTTGTTGAAGTTTTAGCAAAATCGTATTCGATAATTTTTCCGGTGACCGGAAAACCCATCGAGTTCATCACTGTTCTTGGTGGTCTTCAAAGTGTTCATAATTTTTTTTATAAAATCTATGTTTGATCTTGTTTGAGTTTGAATTAAAGTGTGATTTGTGTTTATTAGTATTAAATTGCAAGTTGTTTGACAATATTGCACATGTATGATTTAAGTTGAAAAAGGGTGTCTGCAAGTTTGAAAATTGAGGCTTAGTGTCAGTAAAAGATAAGTTTTGTTTGCAAAATATCTCATAAATATCTCTTCAATTCCCAGATCTTATCCCTTAATTCAGTTTCGTCGCAAGTGGTTTAGTAAAAACAACCTGTTTCGTCCCTCACAATCAAAACCCGTTTCGTCATATTTAAAAAGGGGTGTTGTGTTTCGCCATTATTTAAATCATATACAAGTTTCGTCATCATCATTAAAAAAAAAAAAAAAAAAAAACACATTAAATTTTCGTCCAACATATTTCTTCAACTGTCAACTTTCGTCACATTTAATTTGTTCCATTAGGTTTCATCTTTAAAAAAAAAAAAAAAAATTTCGTCAATTACATAGAGTTTCATCATTTTTATTTGGGCCGACACCTTTTGATTCATTTTCATATCTCACCAAGTGTTGGGCTCATTGTTCATTAAGTTATTTTTTTTTGGATTGGGTAACCCACTAAATATTACCTAAATTTGGGGTTGCTAATTTTAGTGGGTTGTGTAACATTTTTTTTACAAGATCCTAGTTGGGCCTCACCAGATTGTATCGTGGACTTTAAAAACTTGGGTTTTATCTCATTGGGCTTCACATGATTTGGGCTTCAAACTGAAGTGGGCTTCACTTCTGTTTCGTCAACCAGCAAAAGGACATCAGTTTCGTCGATCTACATAACTGTTTCGTCGATTCAGAAATTCATTTTGTTTCATCGCACATAATTATTCTGTTTCGTCGGAGGTTATTAATTTCCGTTTCGTCGATCATCAAATCATCAATCAGTTTCATCGCCAAATATCGCCTCACTTGTTTCGTCGATCAACACAACTGAGTTTCGTCGATATCGTTTCGTCGATTTGGTTATCAATTTTTAACAGAAGGTTTGCAAAAGTGGGTTAACACTGTGTTTTCAAGTATTTGATCAGGTTTTCACTCACGTCTATTAAACATGAGTTATACGAGTCTGAACTCACAACTAGCTCAAAATCAGATTTCGATGGCAGATTATCTTTCACAATCAATATCCATATACAAATCTCAAGATCAACCTCCACCTCAAGTTACCACTACTCAACCACAGTTCAATCAAAGTGCTTACCTTTGGCCCCCTAAACCTCAAGCTCAACCTCAACAAGGCAACCAAAATCCTTTCGAAAATCAAACAAATACATCCACGGCCAACTCAAATCAAACTGATGAAAGGTATGACTCCTGGTCTGTACAATTGGGAAGTGGAGATCAAGGAGGAACTGCATTTCATGCTGAAATTGTCAAGAATGTTAAAGATGAATCGGACGTGAAGGAGGGAATGGATTCTGGTGCCAAGGAGAAGAAATGTCAAAATTCTGACTTGATCAAGAAAGCTGATGCTACATCAAAAGAAATGGAGAAGATTCTCACTGAAGATGGATCTTTCTCTTCTCAGACTGCCTTTATGGCTAATGTCACAGCTTCTACAAGTCAGGTAACATCTGAAACTCCTAGAATATGTAGTGATTGTGCTTATATGAAACAGGAATGTGAAAGAGTGAAACTTGAATGTGACACAATTCATAGTCACAATCAACATTTGGTTGTTGATATGTCAAAGTGCAAAGAGGCAAACATGGCTTTAACAAGAAATGAAAAGGACTTTAAATCTTTAATTGAAAATTTAAAGAAAAGTGTTTCTGAAACTACCAAAGTTGTTTATCATAAACAAATTAGTATTAACAAGTACATTAACATCGTTGAGGAAACCAAAAAGGAATTAGCCATTGCCAAATGCGAGCATGATGCTATCAAGCAAAAATTGGAGAGTTATTCTAACTCCCGATTTGTGCTCGATCACATAATTGACGTTCAACAACTGAAAGGGAACGTGAAAGGCGTAGGGTATAAGGCGTGTCCACCCCCTTTGAGACACAATTATGCTCCACCACCCGATGAAGAGGATATGCCTCGGTTCGAACCAAGTGTGCCTCTCAATTATGAGGAAGTTACTACAGGATTAGGGTTCAAACCGGACAGTTCCTCGGAGGGCTCATCTGGAACAACCGAAAATTCAGCATCTGTTGGTACGGAACAAAGTCCTCCCACAGTTGAGGACTATGATTCGTCAGATGATGAACCAGATGTGAGTGATGAGGATAAATCTCTTGAGAAGAACAAAGGAGTAGAAGTGCCTTTTGAGAATCACATTCTGTGTGATCCTCCTACTCCTGTTGTGCACTCAACTGTTAAACAAGAGATAGATCCTATCACTGAGACAGTGTCTACCATTAAAAGTGATAACGTGTTGTACACTTTAGTCGGTGATGACAAAATTTATTCAAACACAGCTTTTCCAATTAAAAATGTCAATCAATCCTTGATTGATAAAGTGTTTGAAGATTCTACCAGTAAGTTTTTGGAAAAGGGGATCCCGAGAGTTTCAGTAACTCAGTGTGATCCAATTCCAAAAGCTGAAGTTAAAAGAAAATTTGGAAATAAAAAATCACCAACAAAGCAACAACCTGTCGCTTTTAAGGGTAAACAACAACAACAACGAGCTCCAAAGCCTAAGGCTAAGGTTGAGTCAAAAGGAGCTCGTTACAAGAAGAAGGCAAAAGACGTTAAATTTGTGGCCTCCAAAGGTACTGATAAAGTGGAGACTTTTGAAAATAAGTCAAATACCGATTTTGTTCAAAAAGTCAACATTTTGAAACGTAATAGTGATAAGATTTACACTCAACGCACAAATGGGTGTGAAGCTAGTACCTATGGGTCTACAACTTCAACGTCTGGCCGTCGATCAGATTCTCCTAAGTTTGTTGAAAGGAGAAAATGTTTCAAATGTGGGAAGTTTGGGCACATTATTAAAGACTGCACAAACTCGCCCAAACCAAATTTTGTGGAAAGAGCCCCTTCTGAACAAGGTCACTCACGAAGTCGTCCTGTTTCTCCAAAACATGATAAACGCACTATTAAAGAACATGAAACAAAACAACGACATAAGAATGTGAATGTGATCGAAAAGGCTTTAAAACCGGAAAATGTTAAAAGGAAACCAAGTTCACAACAACCGTTAAAACCAGAAATTGTAATTAATACACAATCTGGTAAATGGAAACAAGCTTGGAAACCGAAAACAGGTGAAGGTTCAGGGGGAGGCGTGAAATTTCCAAATCATCAAGAGATTGAAATTACATTTCTTGATTCTCAGGGGCAACCTAAGTCTATGAAGGCTTGGGTCCCCCTCTCCAACTAATCTCTGAGTGAGTGTGTAGGATGTTCCAGGAGGAACTATCGATAGTCATAGGATTATTGATAGTGGAATGTCCGTGCACAAGATTGGCGACAGAAGAAATTGTTGCCTTTGATGGAGAGAAGAAGAAAAAGAAAAGAAGACAGAATTGTCTGTCGAAAGAGATTGAAAGCTTCGGCAAATTGGAAATCATTTCAAGAGTTTGATTGTTCAAGGCTTTGATCGGGTTCCCAGGGTAGATTCAAATCAAAATTGTGATTGAAGAAAATGTGTTTGTTGAACAAATCAACCGGGTGTGCGGATGCCTTGGCGTGGATTGAACAACCGCACACTACTTCTTAAGAGAAAGACAAAGACCTTCGCTGGTGCAATGTGGAAGACCAGCCGGACCCAAAGGTTTCTGATCTTATTGCTGTCAAGAGATTTCTCAGTAGCTACAAAATCGACTTTGAAAGCCACACCGGGTGGATATCCAGTTTGGGAGAGCGCTCAGATTCCTTGCAATGCACGAAGCAGTTGCAGGATACGGTTTTAAATTTCTAATCTCTCCTATACTTGTCGATATTTAAGCTGCTTTATAAATTGTTATCCTCTCGTAGCACTCTTTGGCCAGACAATGTTGTCATGGTCCGCACCGCTTACCGACGTGCCAACTCATTTTTCCAAAATTTGAGAAATCTTTTCTGATTAAAACTTAATTTTGGTAAACGGCATTGAGGTAAAACATGAGTTAACCAACATCGGGAAATCGTTTTTGTAAATACCTTTGTGTCTTTTAAATTTATCTTAGTTTGTTGATTTTTAGGGGGAGTAAATCCAATTTTGAAAAATTCAAAAACATCGAAAAATTTCAAAACCCAAAAACAATAGAAAAACAAAAATGAGTTTCCTGGCGAGAAAAAGAGAAAATGATAGTACATCAGTGGTCTGTCGAAACCTCTTCAAACTGAAATGCAAAATGAAAAATGTTAAGCAGCTCTATATAAGATGTATCGGTAGGCTCACAATCATTTTAAAGTGTGCAGGGTGATATAAATCTTAAATCGACTGAAGACCAGGTGGGAACCGCACATTGGCATATGGTCTTGGTACCGAAATTTCGTTTGAGAGATTGCCGAGGTTCTGAGATATTCGGTCTTTATGCTGCTTATCATCTGGGTATCATGGTTGTATCAAACCGTAAAAATAACGGAGACGAAGTCTAAGATCTTCCATGATACTATACATACGTGTACATATTGCATTCGACCTCAATAAGTGATCAACAATCACATGTCCAAACAAAATAAGTGATTTTATATCACAGATTCTTTGCGGGAGTCAAGTTCGTCTCTCTGCTGTACGAAAGTACTGACCTGTTCACGGACTTGCTCCTGTGCCCTCATGCATCTGAAAATCAAGTTCCTCATCAATAAGTGATTCTATCACATAGGGCTTGTTTTCAATCAAAATAAGTGAGTTTCTCACATCTTTTATACGGTCAAACAGATGATAATCGGTATACTCACCGGTAAGATGAATTCTCGTGCATACCTTGATACGGGAATGTGTCGTGTGTGGATGAACACCGGTCGGTAAGTATAAATCATACCTTAACGTATCCCCTAAACATGATTACATCTGATAAGTTGAGCTTATGTGGACAACAATACCGATAATTATTATAGGATGCTTATCTAAATGTTAACTAATTGAACAAAAAGATCGTTTTGGCATGACCGTACACTGATATGATTCTCTTACCATCGAAACTCGCAAAAAGAATATCTGTAATTATTTATTTACTGCTTTCAGTTTCTGTATCGTTGGATATATTTATTTATTGCTTTCCGTCTTTACTTTTGAAAAATGAAAAATACCAAAAAGATTTTAGGTGTGTTTTAATTTAAACTTTATAAAATCCAAAAAAGATTTTGCTTCTAGTTTATTTTTGATTGACCGATGTTGGAACTCGAGTCTATCCTACCTAAAATCCTGATCGTAAGCCGGAAAACAATTGCATCTTCATAAACAGTCGAAGTTAACAAGTTTTGAAAGTTAAAGGATTAAAACTGAAATTTGTTAAACTTTCAAACTGTTGTCGGTCGGTGTTTGATTGAGATTTGATCTCATATGTGTCGTCTGTTTAAATGTTAACTATATTCCAAGCGGTTATTCTCATTATGCGTTTAGCTTTCTTGCCTGTGCAGATGCTAAAGGCGAGGATAACATGTTCGCTGA
Source organism: Helianthus tuberosus (assembly GCA_030545235.1). Lineage (NCBI taxonomy): Eukaryota > Viridiplantae > Streptophyta > Magnoliopsida > Asterales > Asteraceae > Helianthus > Helianthus tuberosus. The sequence goes on along the minus strand of CM060368.1, from coordinate 45,269,201 downwards.
CAAGCTTTGGAATGAAGACACGAAGTGGAGGCACTCAAAGGATAAAATGATCGAGTTGCCGCTGACCCTTCATCAACACCACAAGGATCTGAAGATTTGACAAGTCAAAAGATTCACGAGCATAACTCAATGGAGAGTTTATTTTAAGGGGGAGTTTGTTAACACACTTCTTAAATGAAAAAGGGAGTTTGTTGATACACTTTCTTCTTACGACGCGTGAAGACTTTGAAGATCCTCCGACATGAAAGACACAGAAGACGAACCATCACGGAAGACGAACCATCACGAGTAGCGTCCAAGGGGGAGATTGTTGGTACACTTTATGTGGACACGACTCAGTTCGGTTCGACTCGGTTCGATTCGGTTCGGGTCGACTCGGTTAGGTCTGGCTCAAGCCCGACGTCACGACATTCCTCCGTCGTGCGCCCCAGAGTTCGACACGCGAAGCACGGAGCGCCGCAAGCAATTCCCGCAAACACATCACCATGACATCACCTTAGTGATGTCATGATGATGTCACATAGCTTTGTCCTATGTTGAAATGGTGAACGAATTGTAAACAGAAACATGAACTGGGCTGTTTCTTCACACATGGGCCAAAGACTTCAGTTGGGCTTTGTCTTCAGTTGGGCTTCAACAACACTTGACGAAACAGAATTAGGAATATATGTATATCGACGAAACAGGTGTGTTTCGTCGACTTTAGTTGTTTCGCCGAGGTTTATTTGTGTTTCGTCATTGTCTGGTCTGTGTTTAGTATAAATACTCCTCATTTGTTTCTGTGTGAGATAGATGAGAGACCGAGAGACTTAGTGAAAGTCTGGAAAAACATTGTTTGTATATGTTTGTGGGTGTACTCATCCCTAATCAATAGATATTGAATCTTTGGTTACCCGTGTGTTTTACACTTTTGTTTGGTTTGCACCGTCACGGGGATTCCGCACCCGTTACCGTGTTCGTGATAAACAAGGATAGGTTTACGTTATCGATCCACCGGAAAAACGGGACCTACAGTTGGACTTTTATAATCACTTACATGCTTGTTCAATATGATTGGTGGCTGGATCCTGGTCAGTCACGCCTCCAAGCGGTGGTATTCCGCAGGTGGATTTTGGGGGTGTGACAATTGTTGTAAGAAAACTCTGCCAAAGGAAAATGAGTATCCCAACTTCCGCCAAAATCAATCGCACACGCTCTCAGCATATCCTCTAATGTCTGAATGGTCCTTTCGCTCTGACCATCCATTTGAGGATGATATGCAGTACTCATATCCAATCGAGAACCCAACGATTTCTGGAGAGATCGCCAAAATCTGGAGTCAAATTGTCCGTCTCTATCCGAAATGATTGACACAGGTACTCCATGTCGGGCTACAATCTCGTTAAGGTATAGCTGCGATATCTTCTCCGTATTGTCTGTTTCTTTAAGTGTCAGGAAATGAGCAGACTTTGTCAATCGATCCACAATTACCCAGATCATATTGTGTCCACGCGACGTACGGGGTAACTTGGTGATAAAGTCCATCGTAAGATGTTCCCATTTCCACTTTGGAATCTCTGGTTGCTGCAGAAGCCCAGACGGCTTCTGGTGCTCAACTTTGACCCTAGAGCACGTCAGACATTTGCTCACATAGGCCGCGATGTCTCTCTTCATCTTTGGCCACCAGTAAAACTCCTTAATGTCCTGATACATCTTGGTAGAGCCTGGATGAATGGAATACTTGGATTTATGAGCTTCGTCTATAACCAATTCACGGAGATTACCTTTAAGCGGAACCCAGACTCGGTTCATGAAGTACATTACTTCGTCTGCTTTCGATATCAGTTTACATTCTAAGCCCTTCAATCCTTCACCTCTTAAATCATCATCCTTCAAAGCTTCCCGCTGTGCATCATGAATTTGATCGGTCAAACTCGTTTGTATGGTCAAACCCAAAGCACGCACACGTAGAGTCTTTTCCCGTTCCTTCCTACTGAGCGCATCTGCAATGACGTTTGCTTTCCCTGGGTGATAACGGATATCACATTCATAATCGTTGAGTAACTCCACCCAACGGCGTTGTCGCATATTGAGCTCCTTCTGATCGAAGATGTGCTGGAGGCTCTTATGGTCCGTGTAAATCGTACATTTCGTGCCATACAAGTAGTGTCTCCAAATCTTCAATGCAAACACAACAGCTCCAAGCTCCAAATCATGTGTTGTGTAATTCTTCTCGTGCACTTTCAACTGTCTGGATGCATAGGCTATCACTTTGTCCCTTTGCATTAGAACGCATCCAAGACCCAAACACGAAGCATCACAGTAAACAATAAAATCATTACTTCCCTCAGGAAGGGAAAGAATAGGTGCACTGCAAAGTTTTTCCTTCAACGACTGGAAAGCTTTCTCCTGCTTCTCTGTCCAGTCAAACTTCCTCTCCTTCTGGGTTAATAGCGTTAATGGCTGCGCTATTCTGGAGAAGTTCTCAATGAACCTCCGATAATACCAAACAAGCCCTAAGAATTGTCGCACTTCCGACGGAGTCTTTGGCGCTTCCCAATTCTTAATCGCTTCAATCTTGGATGGATCTACATGTATACCCTTCTCATTTATGACATGTCCAAGAAAATGAACTTCTCGAATCCAAAACTCACATTTAGAGAACTTGGCATACAGCTTCTCTTCCTTTAACAACTCCAAAATCAACCTTAAATAATGCTCATGGTCTTCTTTGGTTCGTGAATAAATAAGTATATCGTCGATGAACACTATCACAAATTTTTCCAAGTAAGGTTTGCGTACCCTGTTCATGAGATCCATGAACACAGGTGGCGCATTAGTTAAACCAAAGGGCATAACTAGAAACTCATAATGGCCGTATCGTGTTCGAAAGGCTGTCTTCGGAATGTCTTCATCAGCAACCTTCAACTGATGATAGCCTGAAAGCAGATCTATCTTTGAGTAATAGCTGGATCCCTGAAGCTGGTCAAACAGATCATCAATCCTCGGCAATGGATACCGATTCTTGGTAGTTAATTTGTTCAGCTCCCTGTAATCTATACACATCCTGAAGGATCCATCCTTCTTCTTCACGAACAGAACAGGCGCACCAAGGCGAATAACTCGGTCGAATGAAACCTTTGTCTAGTAGCTCTTGAAGCTGGTTCGACATCTCTTTCATTTCCGACGGTGCCAATCTGTAGAGAGATTTTGCAATTGGTGCAGCACCAGGTATTAAATCGATTCGGAGCTCGATCTGTCTTGTAGGGGGTAATCCAGGTAAGTCTTCAGGAAAAACTTCTGGATAATCACGAATAATAGGAATCTCCTCGATCTTCCTACATTCGGCCTTTGTATCCATCACGTTAACTAAGAACGCGGGATACCCTTGATGTGCGTTAGGTGTATATATAGGTTTAAGTATATTTTAAGCCCTTTTACACTTTCTTTAGCCAAGTTTTAAATTTATAAAACACGATATTTACTAACACTAAACACACATATGGGCAAGTGCACCCATCGTGAGCGGAGTATAGTGTTGGTAAGATACCAAGGTCGTCCAAGGACACAAGAGCTTTTAGTACCGGTTTATCCTCAACGTCTAATCAAATCAAAAAGTTTAGAAAAATGGTTTTAAACTAAGAAAAATAAAAACTAACTAAAATGCTGAAAAATAAAAATAAAAATAAAAACAGATAGACAAGATGAATCACTTGGTTCTGACTCGTGTATAGTGTAACCTTTGATTATTTCCGCACTTTTGCACTTGTTTAAGAGATTATCTTAGTTATTGTAGTAGGCCCCTCTTTTGGAGGTGACTTTACCCTCAACCCAGTAGTTTGAGTCAGCAAGGATACAATCCTAAAGGGTCGGATTATTGAAAGATAATTAATTAAGTTATTAATGCAAATTATGGTAGGCCCCTCTTTTGGAGGTGACGTTACCCTCGACTAAGTAGTCTGAGTCAGCAGGGATACAGTCCTAAATAGCCGGGTTATAGTATTAATAGTAGTTAACTTATGAGGGGATCAAAGAGTTTGGACCCCCGCCATCCAATACCGTTAAGTATTGAAGGAGGTCCTACTAAATTTGACCCAGGTCCATTGCAGGACCTCTAAACGCTGAACAATGGCAAGACTCTTACCAAACCGTTCCCTTAACCCCCGACCAGGTAGCCAACATACCTCCATATAGACCATGGAGATATGAATGGTGAAAATCTTTTATTTTATATAGACAGTAAAATAATGTCAAGACACAACGGACAAACGATAAGGAAGAATCACCTTCAACATAAGAAACTAGTTATTAAAGTCATTAATACAAAACCAAGTAAAAAGTGCGAAAAGATTGAAAATAAAAAGTATTACACTAGACACTTGTCTTCACCAAGTGATGTAAGAGACTTAGGCAAACATGGCCTTGATTGTCAAGAACTCTTACGATTAATCTTGGATCCCGAGATGACTCACACACTCTATGATGGACAATGGATGATGGTGGTGGATGTTGGTGTTATGGTGGTGGTGGGTGGTGGGTGAAGTGTGAGAGAGGTGGTGTGCCAAGGGATGGTTTGAGCTTGAGCCAAGCATTCCTATTTATAGGCTGAACAGAAGCTCGGGCACGGCCCCGTGTCCACATTCTCTCTTTCTTCATTTAATGCAGCTTGTCTTTATTAGTTGACCACGCCCCCGTGTCCGCTAAGCACGACCCCGTGTGCAGAAGAATCTTTGTACTATGAAGATTTTCCTGGATTGTGCGAATCTTATAGTTGACCATGGCCCCGTGTCCGCTGAGCACGGCCCCGTGGTGGGCAATAGAAGCTTCTACCACTTTGTCTTTTCTGCTGACACTTGGGCACGCCCCCGTGCTGGCTGAGCACGGGGCGTGTTCAGTCTTCTGTCTTCTTGTTTTGCTTGGGAAGATGCTGTCGTGGGGTCGGGCATGTCACGTTTGTTCCTTTTCTTGTATTTATGTTAGATTTTGATGTCTTTTTGCTTCTTTTGTTAATTTGAGCTCATTTAATCCTGAAAATACAAAAGGAAGACAAAAGCACACTTTTTCCAACATTAGTACTAAAAAAGGGTTAGTTTTATGCCACAATTGATGTAATTTATATGTTGCATTTTGCACACATCAAATACCCCCACACTTGAATCTTTGCTTGTCCTCAAGCAAAACTCTTTATAATGTGGCTTTACACTCCCAAATGGAATGGGTAGAGAAGAAGGTTTTTTGGGCTTGTCATAGAGTGTTAGGATTTCCAAGATTCTTTATTTAGTTTTATTTTTATTTATTTACAATCCTATTCGTCATGATTTATTTAAAACTTTTCATAAGATAAATTACTTATTAGGGCATAACATGCCTCTTCAAAATTCTCTTATATATACAAGTTCACATACCTCACGGGGATCACTCAACACTCGGCCGAAAATGTATTTTTGTGGATCACTCGAGAGCGGCATGGAACTTACTCCTACCATAGGCTTGCCAAGCAATCAATCCTCATCCTTTTTAACTATGTACCTTTGTAAATATCAAGAGGACTTTTTGGGTGAAGGGTTAGGCTTGGGTTAAAGGTAGGTGGTTGGGTTAGTGGTTAGTAAAAAGGGCGAAAAGTGTAAAAAGCGTCGGTTTTCGTAAGACTCTTTATTTTTGTAACTTTTATTTTGATGAAGCTATTATTCAAACAAAGTTATTTTTGATGAACTTGTTTGTTTATTTTCTTTTGCTTCATCATCAACACATTTTTTTTGAAAAGTCATACGAAAAACCGAGCTAGTTACTAAAACAAAGGGTTAAAAATGAAAAAGGTTTTGGTGGGTGAAAGGGTGTTTGGTTTGGGTTATGAAATGAAAAGGTTTAGGCTCAAAGGGGTTAACTAGGGGGATTTTGGGTAGGTGATAAAAAAAAGAAAAATAATGGTGTAGAAATAAAAAGGGGTTAGTCCTAATGCCTCTATCATTTACTTACTCGGGTTTAAGTTGGTAAGGACCGGGAATGTATCGTCGTGGCAAGTTCTAGAGTCGTAAGAACCAAGCGGCTATTCACACAAGAAACGAAAAATGAGCATTTAGTTTAATGATATGTAATTGTATGCTCAATAAAGGCTCAAAAACTCACTTTTGTGGGAATGAGTTTTTTATGTGATCAAGTATATATAATCAAATTTTAACTAAGCTTGTCATGCCTTTTCATAATTATCTTATGTTGGTTCTTTTTATCACGACGGTATCGGTTGTAAATTCGTAAAAATATAACCTTTTTAGAACTTGAAATTCCCGAATTAAACCTAGACAAGTAAAAAAAAAAAAAAATTTTGAAAAAAATTTGGGTGATTAGCGGTTCCAATAGAGTTTTGTGTAAGGCTTGTATTTAGGACTTGCAAGATTCAAGGTTTTAGCATCCTCCCCACACTTAAATTACACATTGTCCTCAATGTGTCCCAAAAATAAGTTTTTAGGTTGATTGAATGTGTAAAAAGGTGTAAAAAGCAAAAATTTTGTGTTACTGGGCGCTGAACACGGCCCCGTGTTGTCCGGGCACGGCCCCGTGTTCAAGTGCCAGTAACAAAATTAAATCAAGAGAAACAGAAGCCTGGACACGGGGGCGTGTTGGGTGAACACGGCCCGTGTCCAGTTTACCTGAACTGGGTATTTCTGCAGATTGTGCAGCATGGGGCCGTGTTGGGCGGACACGGCCCGTGCCGAACTTACTGTAAACGAAGAAATTTTGTTGGATGGTCCTGTTTTCCTGCATGGGGTACTGGTTCAAGTTTCCCTTGTTTCCTTTGCCATCTCAAGTGTGTTTTATTCATTTCAACACCATCCAAACACCATATTAACTAAGACCATCATTCATTAAGTCATAGAGAGAATTACATAGTAGTCCTAAAAAATGAAAAATAAAGCTGAAAATAAAAGTTAAAAATCCTAGATTAGATAGGTCAAGTGATACGTAAAATCATTTTTAGGAGCTCTACTTCTTCAATAAGAACCAAAACTCCAGAAATAGTTTTCCGGTTTCTAAAAGTCTTGTAGAACTCCAAGCCGAGCGGTGTCCCTTAGATGTTGCTAGAGCCATTCTTCTATCTCCCTCGGGAGAAGGGGGCGGCTTCATGTCCCTCAACATCTTGTGGAGGAGGAGTGACACCAATCGGAACCCCTTGTAGTATGTCTCGAGGGGGCTCCGGATGTAAGGCATACCATTCGGCCGGAATGATGACTTCCGGTACCACATTCCATGCCCTTTGGGTGATAATCGGCACCAAAGGAGGAGATGCGAGAATGTTCAACCTTTGGTGCAAAAGGTCGACTTCCCGGAGACATCCTTCTAGTCCCACCGTCAAATGATTAATATGGTCAACCAATGCCTCTTCCACACTTGTCACTTCATCAAGGGCTTCTCTTAAGGCGTAAACATAGTTTACAAGAGAATCTTCAACCGTTGATGATCTTCTCCCCTGCCGGTTGTTTCTGGAATGTGACGAAGAGTTTTTGCTTGTTCTGCTTGCCATTCTGAGAAAACATACCGAAAAGAGTTTAATTTTATGGGACCAGTACTTCGGACACGGCCCCGTGTTCAGCGAACACGGCCCCGTGTTCAGATATCTGCAGGATTTAGGAACAAGGAATCTTGGGGTTTAAATTGTTTTCATGATTTTTAAAGCATTTTTGAACATAAACAACTTAAAACATTGTTGTAGAACTTATTTTTAACAAGATTCCATGAACAAAAATCTAACAAACATCTCAATAAGGCTTGAAATTATGGAAGGTTCAAGCTTTAATGGAAGTATGAGAAAAATTGAAGAAGATGATAGTGGATAAAAGAGGAAAGGACAAGAAGATAATTGAGAAACTTCTTTTAGAAAATACCTAGGATGGTATGTGAGAATATTCCCCAAATCTCTGTCCCTGGAATGGTTCAAATGTGCAGGATTCTTGGCTGCATTTATAGAAAACGACAGTACGTAGCACACGGCCCCGTGTCGGCTGGACACGGCCCCGTGTGCAGATGGAATCCTGACACATTTTTGTTCGTATTCTGATAAAATCAGAAGGGAATCTTTGGGTGGACACGGGGGCGTGCTGACTTGGACACGGCCCCGTGTTTAGAAGCTGTCTTATGAAGTGTGTCTATTTTTAAGGAACTTTTCCGGATCGGGTGGTTCCTTACTGGATGGAACAACCCCAAAGTGCCTAAGATACCTTAATTGCTCTAGATTAAGACGAGAATGCAAGAGGTTGTCGGTGAGGGTGATTCCTATGCTATATGTAGGTGGACAAGTCCAACCCTTTTCCGGGCTCTCGTTAAAGAAGGTGTATGTCGAATCGCTCAGGTCTATGTATGCATCGAACGAAGTCGATGGGGAGTCCTTCACGGCACAATCGACACAGGGACGACTATCGCTCAAGTCCTCACCAGAGTTAGAAGTATCGTCGGAACAACGAAGTTGTTTGAATGCAGTTCCAACACTTCTTCTTGGCTATTGTCTTGAAAAAGATCATTGAAATCTTTCCTAAGTTCTTTTAACCAATTAAGAATTAGATCTTCTAATTGAAATAATTCATCGAGAAGCATTTCTCCTAGAAAATCTAGTTGGGAGCATTCGAGGGAGAGATAGGGATTATTTTTACTTTCGCCCCTCTTAAGGATACAAGGAAACGATGGGTCTATATAGTGGGGTTTATAATTTAGAAAATAACATTCTAATTCCTTATGGTTACCGCCACATAATTGACACCACGTAGTACCATAAGAGTGCCGAAAGTAAAAAGTATCAGTATCACTCATGTTTGTGTCAGAAATTACCAACCGTCAGGATCTTACGGTTCTGTTTTCAGTAACTGAAACTTGGGCACGGGGGCGTGTTGAGTGGGCACGGCCCCGTGTTCAGCTTACTGTCTGACTTAAAACAGGATTGCCAGTTCCAATGATTGGGCACGGGGCGTGTTCAGCGGGCACGGCCCGTGCTGAGTTCTGCAGAAGCTGAAAAACTAAGAAAAATCCTAAAAAAATGAAAAATAAGAAAAAATGATTAGGCCGTTGATTCCTAACTTTCTTAAAATCCTTGTGTCCCCGGCAACGGCGCCAAAAACTTGATGTGCGTTAGGTGTATATGTAGGTTTAAGTATATTTTAAGCCCTTTTACACTTTCTTTAGCCAAGTTTTAAATTTAAAAAACACGATATTTACTAACACTAAACACACACATGGGCAAGTGCACCCATCGTGAGCGTAGTATAGTGTTGGTAAGATATCGAGGTCGTCCAAGGACACAAGAGCTTTTAGTACCGGTTCATCCTCAACGTCTAATCAAATCAAAAAGTTTAGAAAAATGGTTTTAAACTAAGAAAAATAAAAACTAACTAAAATGCTGAAAAATAAAAATAAAAATAAAAACAGATAGACAAGATGAATCACTTGGTTCCGACTCGTGTATAGTGTAACCTTTGATTATTTCCACACTTTTGCACTTGTTTAAGAGATTATCTTAGTTATTGTAGTAGGCCCCTCTTTTGGAGGTGACGTTACCCTCAACCCAGTAGTTTGAGTCAGCAAGGATACAATCCTAAAGGGTCGGATTATTGAAAGATAATTAATTAAGTTATTAATGCAAATTATGGTAGGCCCCTCTTTTGGAGGTGACGTTACCCTCGACTAAGTAGTCTGAGTCAGCAGGGATACAGTCCTAAATAGCCGGGTTATAGTATTAATAGTAGTTAACTTATGAGGGGATCAAAGAGTTTGGACCCCCGCCATCCAATACCGTTAAGTATTGAAGGAGGTCCTACTAAATTTGACCCAGGTCCATTGCAGGACCTCTAAACGCTGAACAATGGCAAGACTCTTACCAAACCGTTCCCTTAACCCCCGACCAGGTAGCCAACATACCTCCATATAGACCGTGGAGATATGAATGGTGAAAATCTTTTATTTTATATAGACAGTAAAATAATGTCAAGACACCACGGACAAACGATAAGGAAGAATCACCTTCAACATAAGAAACTAGTTATTAAAGTCATTAATACAAAACCAAGAAAAAAGTGCGAAAAGATTGAAAATAAAAAGTATTACACTAGACACTTGTCTTCACCAAGTGATGTAAGAGACTTAGGCAAACATGGCCTTGATTGTCAAGAACTCTTACGATCAATCTTGGATCCCGAGACGACTCACACACTCTATGATGGACAATGGATGATGGTGGTGGATGATGGTGTTATGGTGGTGGTGGGTGGTGGGTGAAGTGTGAGAGAGGTGGTGTGCCAAGGGATGGTTTGAGCTTGAGCCAAGCACTCCTATTTATAGGCTGAACAGAAGCTCGGGCACGACCCCGTGTCCAGTGGGCACGACCCCGTGTCCACATCCTCTCTTTCTTCATTTAATGCAGCTTGTCTTTATTAGTTGACCACGCCCCCTTGTCCACTGAGCACGACCCCGTGTGCAGAAGAATCTTTGTACTATGAAGATTTGCCTGGATTGTGCGAATCTTATAGTTGACCACGGCCCCGTGTCCGCTGAGCACGTCCCCATGGTGGGCAATAGAAGCTTCTACCACTTTGTCTTTTCTTCTGACACTTGGGCACGCCCCCGTGCTGGCTGAGCACGGGGCGTGTTCAGTCTTCTGTCTTCTTGTTTTGCTTGGGAAGATGCTGTCGTGGGGTCGGGCATGTCACGTTTGTTCCTTTTCTTGTATTTATGTTAGATTTTGCTGTCTTATTGCTTCTTTTGTTAATTTGAGCTCATTTAATCCTGAAAATACAAAAGGAAGACAAAAGCACACTTTTTCCAACATTAGTACTAAAAAAGGGTTAGTTTTATGCCACAATTGATGTAATTTATATGTTGCATTATGCACACATCACCCTTTTCGCAACAACTTGAGCATCTTCATACTACAGACAACATTCGACACACGACTCGATCGGTCTTTTCGCAACAACTTGAGCATCTTCATACTACAGACAACATTTGACACATGACTCGATCGGTCTCCATGGATAATTATCGCTTTGCCACTACCAGGATGAGGTATTCGCACTTGCTTCCTTGAGCAGACAATCTCCGCTTTATTCTTGGACAGCCAATCCATTCCTACAACTACATCGAAACTTCCTAACTCCACTGGTAGTAAATTGATACTAAATTGATGATCGCCTAACAGAATACTACAGTCGCGTACGACTTCGCTAGTCTCTATCAGTTTACCATTTGCTAGTTCTATCGAGTACTTCTTATTTTGCTTACTTGTAGGTGAACACAGGAATGGTTCAAAGTTTTTCGAAACAAAACTCAAGTCAGCTCCAGTATCAAAAAGTACGAGCGCAGAATGGTTATTGATCATAAACATACCAGTGACTACAGCAGGATCATCACGTGCTTTCCCAGCGTTTAGCTCGAACGCTCTACCTCTGGCATTCTGACCTCCTATATTGGGACAATCCTTCCTGAAATGTCCGTGTTCCCCGCACTGGAAGCATCCTTCAAGCTTCGTTCCCTCCGTAGTATATTTGGCAAAGCATTCGCGGGTAGCATGCCCATTTCGTCCGCATCGGGTACATTTCTTCTGTCCATCTTCACGAGCCTTTCTCTCAGATCCGCTTCAGCTATCTCTGGCGCCATCCTTTCTAATACCACTAGTGCTTGCTGCATACGCCTTCTTCGAACTGCGCTTCCTGTTGCGCTTCTCTTCAGTTTCCTTCCTCGAGCTCTCGGACTTGCGCTTCTTCGTAACTTCTGTCCTGGACTCAGAATGCCCTGACCGTTCAGATTTCACATCTGCTTTGGCCTTGCCCGACGACTTCCCGGTTTCCTCCTTTTTATCAAGACTGCTTTTGCGAGCGGCGCCATCGGCTAATGATTTTGCCAATGTAGTAGCCTCTTAATAGGTGGCAGGTTTTGCGGATGTAACCATACTGCGAATTCGTGGCGACAATCCCCAGATATATCTCTCTACCTTTACATATTCAGGAGTAACCATTCGTGGAACTAACCTTGCCAAGTCGTTAAAACGAGAAGTGTAAGCTCTGACATCCAGACCTTCCATGGTTAGATTCCAGAAGTCTGTCTCGATTTTCTGAATTTCACTGTGCGGGCAGTATTCCTTCAAGAGCATCTTCTTAAGTTCATTCCAGGTCAGACTGTAGGCAGTGTCTTCACCCAAAATTTGAACTTGCGAGTTCCACCAGGACAGCGCTTCATCAAGAAAAGAGCAAGAAGCATATCTCACTCGTTGATCAGCAGCACAACCACTGATCGCCATGACAGATTCCATCTTCTCAATCCATCGAGTGATATCTAAGGGTCCTTCAGCACCAGTAAATGATCGTGGGTTACAGCCCTGAAATGTTTTATACGTACATCCGTGCACTGTTCAAAATGTTAATAGAAATCAGGAATTCGTTCCAATGATAATATAACACATGAACTACTAAAACTTTTCCGATCACATTTTACCTGGAGGATTTCCATTGTGTGCCCCACCAAAACCTTGCCCACGAGCACCACGTCCCTGACCATTGTTAGCGTTGAGCTGTTCCATGGCAGTACTAACGTGTTGGGCTATGAGTTGAGCCAACTCTTCCGGTGTGGTAGGTAATCCGGTACCCTGTCTTGCTTTTGGTGGCATTTCGTCGTTTCTATTATCATAACAATAATATCCACATAAGACGATAACCAAAAATAATTCAATCATTAAATGTTAATGGATCAAACATGGCGCATGTAAAATATCCACATTTTAACGAGAAAAAATTTAAACCAAAAGTACATCATTGGTAATTGTTAAAGAAATCATTTAAACTCATTTGCAGTACAAGGACTGTTCTCGGCATGCCTACATCGACATCCATAAACAAGTTCATATAAAGTTCCCAATTAATATCCAAAGATGAAACTGGCACGCAGGCCACAAACACGAAGAACATAAAAAAGAAATGTCTAATTGTACAACCCATCAAACAATGAAACAAATAGCTAACATCAACGCCTCAAACCTAGAGATTCTAACATCTCCTGGACAAGCTTCTCCAAATCCACAACCCTCCAATACATCTCATCTCTCGCGGTATGATCTATAATCCTCAACTCCTCATGGTCATCCATCTGTTCCTCGAGGTACTTCGCCTTTCCTTTGGCTATGTCTAGGTCTTTGTGCAATGCGGCGAGCTGTCGATCACAATGGCAATATCGATCTATCCTATTTCCAGCGGGCCTAATCCTCTTCCTACGATGATAATAAACTAACTGCGGCGTAGAAGAAGTGCGTGACTCTAAAACAGGCAAAGAAGACTCATACAAGATAAGCGGAGGGATCTCAGTAACAGGCTCGCTCACAGCAGCAGGTGGGATGACTGATGGCTCTAAGGGTCGAGCTGCAACGATAGTGGCGTCCACCACTGGTGCGATACTAAAAGATCCTCCGACAGTAGGGACACTCCTGATCACGTCATCGATAGCTGGTACAGTGCCAGATGATCATCCCATCTCATGGATTGAGAGAGGTACATCATCATCATCATTTATCCACCCGTTGCTAGATAAGGCGCATCGGGGGTTTCCCTGGCTGGCAAAATCAGCAGGGTTGACGTGGAAAGATGAGGTAAGCTCGGTAGTACCAACCATCTGTGGAGTCGTGATAGGTGTCTCTGGCGGCGTAGATCTGGGTGAAGTCTCGAAATCTGGCTCGTAATCTGAGTCGTGGATCTCGATGACCTCGTGTTCGTGCGACATCTGTGACACACATATAATCGTACAAGTAAGTGCGTAATCAACATAAACAGTCACAAATAAAGTCAAATAAACAGAAAATCACATATGCACATAAAACACATAATGGTTTTCATACATGGTAAAATATTTTCTATGTTTATTTAGAATCTCGGCTTCGAGAATTTTGGACTTTATATTTCAAAATTCTTCGGTTGAAGTCTAGTGTTTTTCACGAAAACATCTAGTTTGCTAACAACCAATGGCTCTGATACCAACTTCTGTCACACCCCAAAAACGTCGCAACGGAATATAAAACGTAGTGGTGACGGAAGTTGGTGCCCATTTATACCTTGTCGGACGATGCACTCTTTTGTTGGACATTTTGACATATTTTAAAACATAAATATTAAACGTTACATTTTTTTTAAGTCACGACACAACCACATAAGTTAAGTTGTTTTGATCTTCGCAGATCTTATTACAAGTGTCCCAGATAGTTTAAAAGTTGTCCAACATAATTAAACATAACAACATGCATCATCATTCACAAGATACGCCATGATTTCCCGAAGCCGATTTCATGTACCTGTAGAACACGTTAAAATCAAGTGTCAACACAAAGGAAGGTGAGTTCACTTATTCGTTTACTAACAAATTTTATTCCAAGGAAAACTTTCTAATTAGGTGTGACAACCCTCACTAAACCAGGTATCCGTACAATTAATTAATATTAATTAAGTGCTTAATGACTGTGCTGAATTACTTAATTACTTTCTGATTACTGCATCATACATACATGTGCATCACATATTACATAATGTCACAACATTATCACAGACAAACTTTAGTGACATACTTGATGCACAAAGCACAGTTGGCACAGTTAGCGGATAACTCAGAAATATACTGACAATGCCAGTAGATAGACAGACAGTGTTTTGAGACCCAGTATGGGCCAGGAACAAGGTACTACACTAGTATGGTGTGTAGGGAGGTGAGGACCATAAAACTGCGTCACTAGGTGATAGTTTGAGTGCCGGAAAGTGCCTAAAACACACTTTAAGTGCAGATTTATGCATTTTCAGCAAAAAAAATCAGCATTTTAACATATTTGTATTATGCAGAAAATTGACTAAATGGTCCTAAATGCTTTCCTAAGTGTTGGGAATTAATTGTGTTACAAAAAGATACATAAAGGACACTATACGGAACAACTTAGCACTTTAACGAACCGGTATCTAACCGAACAACCGGACATTACCCGGAACACCAAAATTTTGTCAGAAACATTGTTTTATTATTTTTGGGCTAGTTATGGTCCCCGAATACCCCAACACATTATGGAATATAACATACACATCATACACTAGATTTTTACACTTAACCTCCTAAATATTTACCCACTTCTCACCAAATTTTACAATTAACCCCCCCCCCCCCCTTGATGATTTACGGTCCAAGAGGACCCACACCCCACTCAAGTTTGTTGATTATTTTATTTGATAGCTTGCTTGTGATCTTGAACAAGATATAAGATGAAATCTTATAAGTATGGCTCCCTCGATCACCCATATCATTACATATCTTCATCATATCTTACAACTTCACACTCCACTCCCTCACACCTCTCTCTCCCTCTCGGCTCACTCTACATCCGCCACCATCACCACCTTGTCACCACCATATCCATCCATTTCAAGGTTATTCAAGTGCTAGGAGGTGATACTTGGAGTTTGAAACTTGGAGATCTTGAAGGAACTTCATACATTGCTTTTACACACCATCTTCATCATTCTTTTGTTCTTGAGTTCTTCCCTAGCTTTAAGCTAGTTGTAAGTTCTTGATTTACTCTTGTCAACTTCTATTTTTATGGTTAAAGATTATTTTATGATGAAATCATATGAACACTACAAGAACACAAACATAAAACATGAACATAAGACTTTACATAAAGATGATATATGATGAAATCTTGTTGGATTAAGGTTGATTAAAGCATGCATGGCATTTGATTGTTGATTACTAGTAATATGATGTTGATCATCATATGGAACTTGTTAAAGTATGATTAAAAACATGGTTTAACAAGTTAGAGGGTGATTATGGGTTTACATGAAATAATCATCTTCTTGAACAAACATGAACTTGTAAGTAAAAATGATTTTCTTACAAAGTAATAAACCTAGTAAACTTGGGAATCCAAGACTTGTGTATGATTATCCAAGAAAAACCAAGTTGTAAAGATGATTTTTGAAAGATCATAACTTTTCTTACACTTACATTATTTTTGAAAATAAAATAAGTGTAGGAAGGCTAGTAGAACATGAAGATGTTGTAAATAAATATTTTTGTAAAATAAGTTCACAAGTTGTGAACATCTAGAAATCCTGAGAATGAGTTTTTTAACAAAAGTAAATACACTTTGGAGGGTAACTAAGTCCACTAAACGGGTTACCAAGTTACTACGCGTTTTTGTGGAATATCAAAGTTCAGGATGTTATGAAAGTCAAATAATTTTAGCACTTGGTGAACATAATATTGTTTAAAGTATGATTGTTGATTAATTAAATGAATTTTGAAAAGAAAAAGATATGCTATGTAGCATGCACACCTCCAATTACAAAGGAGACTATGGCGAAATTTTCTAAAAATTTCAACACTTAGAAAATATTTTCTAGACAAGTGGTTACTAGTGTATTTTAAACTATGTTTTTCAAACATAAATCTCGCCATAGTTTTTGTAACAAAAGTACAAGTATTGGAGGATGATTTTTGTAAATAAAAAGGGGAAAATATATTTAGAATATATATTTTGTATTAAGACACTTGTGTGGATATTTGTTTGATTTGTGGAATAGTTATATCATTTTAGGGTAAAATAATATATCCTAACAGAAGACCATGAAATTACAACTCCAGCATAATACCAAAAATCACACGGAATAAATATTTAAGTTACACACTTGGTATTGTGAAACCGAACGATAAAACGTAACTCACAAAATATTCCGGAAACTACTTTTACTTATATATTTTTGGCATATATATTATGTTTGGACAAGAAGTGACAATATATTATTTTTGGGAAAAATATATATATTTTGGAATACATTATTTTTGACAAATAAGTTATATATATATATATATATATATATATATATTTTCTAAAGTGGGACTTAAAAATATATTATTTCAAATACGAATATACATGTATAAATACCCCCATCCTTGGGAAGGAAGTATGAAGTTAAATACTTTAGAAGTATTAATACAGAAATATTGTCTAACGACTATTCCAAACCGAAATATAATTTAAAGTTAGAATAATTTATTTTAACAAGAGATTATAATTTGGAATAACCTAAGTAATGCAACTCAAAAACATTAAACTCTAAGCCAAGGCACGGCCCGTTCGTCTAATAGACACTAGTACGTTGTAGGTTGTCGTGTAGCTGACAGAGTTTGAGATACGGTACAAGACGCATTACTGTGAGTTCATGTCCCCCTTTTCTCTTAACTGTTTTCAGTTTTATACTTCGGGGGTGGAATACATGTTACAATTATTACAGACATTTTTATACATGGTATGGTTAGCTTAAGGAGGGTTTACTGCGCGATCATGTGAGTGGTCGGCATGACACTTAAGGCCATTAATCCCCATTGTAGGACCAAGGGACATGAGTGATAGATCTATTTGGGTGTAGCGAGCCCACACCCATGAGGCCGGGGCGGCCCATAGTGGTGACTATGTCTTCATACCGGAGACAAATTTGCTAGGTTTGAGTCTTCCTGCACCATTTTCACACATACCATTGGCTTTGCAACCCATTGGTGATCTGTTTTTCCTTATTGCTACATACCAGGGACTTTTACACATACAAGACATATTTTAAAGGGTTTATACACACAGACATACACATGAACTCGCTCAACTTTTGTTGATATTTTTAAACTACATGTATTTCAGGAAACTAGTGGATCTGGAAGGGTATGCATGGGTCGTTAAGCTGCGTTTGAATAAAGGATGTTATCCAGGGTTGTTGGGTTTAGAGGGTGTATTCCTTTCCTGGACGGGATACATAGTTCTAAACTCAGGTTTTTATTTAAGTACTTTTGTCGAGTCTTTGTGAACTCGTTTAAACAAGTCATGGATTGTAACTAAATTTGGTATTGTTGTTTCAGACAATGTTGTTGTGGTATTTTCTAAAATCTTTTAATGGATAAACATCTCGTGTTTTTAATCATATAGCATTGTTATGATTGTTGCTATGGTATTAAGAAGTCACACCAAATAACCGCGCTTCCGCAAAAGTAAGGGTGTGACAGCTTAGTAACAGAGCCTCGATCATAGCGAACTAGGATTTCTTTCTCGAGTCTAGACTATGATCACTAGGGCTCTCACGAAAATGTTTTCAAACATTTTTACATTGCATACACTAAACTTCCAGATCCAGGAACAAACATTTTTACAAACAAAAGGCACAAATACACATTTCAAAAAGTCTATGTATATAATTCAGTCTTAGAGACTGAGGGAGTTCAGTCTTAGAGACTGAGGGAGTTCAGTCTTAGAGACTGGGAAAGTTTGGTCTTAGAGGCCAGGGAGTTAGTCTTAGAGACTGGGAAAGTTTGGTCTTAGAGGACAGGGAGTTAGTCTTAGAGACTGGGAAAGTGTGGTCTTAGAGGCCAGGGAGTTAGTCTTAGAGACTGGGAGGTTTGGTCTTAGAGACCAGGGAGTTAGTCTGAGAGACTAGGGAGTTCAGTCTAAGAGACTGGGTGGGATAGTCTGGGGAGACTAGGATGTATACATGATTACATTGCTATTTGCTTACATGCTTATCTGATATATGTGCATATGTTGTGGTTGTGTTACAGACACCATAGCATCTTCTTCTGATAGCGGAGTGTCCGACACGATAGACCCTGTGGCTATTACCTCAGATGACGAGATAGCCACGGACCCGGAGGTTTATACATCAGACACCACGAGTACCGACGAGGATGATTTTCAGCCCTTTGCCCTA
This sequence comes from Helianthus tuberosus, assembly GCA_030545235.1. Lineage (NCBI taxonomy): Eukaryota > Viridiplantae > Streptophyta > Magnoliopsida > Asterales > Asteraceae > Helianthus > Helianthus tuberosus. The sequence continues at coordinate 45,250,476 of CM060368.1, read as the reverse complement.
CCGGACTTTGGAGACGACTTGCCCTTAGCTGATGGTCTACCGGGAGAGGATCTACCACTTGTCCAGATCCCTGCCCCTCTTCCACTTGCTGCAGTTCCCATTGAGGAACAGCCTCTTGACGCGTTATCTGATGACGACATCGATCTATTCATCGAGGGTGACCAGGATGGCGGGGCCCCGATGGATGACGATATTCCACTTGCTGATGTTCCGGTCGATGACCCTGTTGTTCCTATGGTTGAGGTTCCTGCTGTTGATGCCATTGTTATGCCACCTATCGAGGCTCCTGTTGTGGAGGCCTTGCCCGATCCGTCTGGTTCCTACTCGCTTGAGTCTGTGTCATCCGCCACTCTTCACGCCCAGGACGTGCAACACTACTCCACCGACACTGATTCAGACATGGCAATGTCTGCTGCACCCATTGTTCCCCATGACTTTGACCCGGATCCTGAGGTTGAGTTTGTACCTGCTGATCTACCCGTTGATGCACCAGTTGTTGTACCACCAGTTGTTGATGCACCAGTTGTTGCACCACCACTTGTTGATGTTCCGGACATTGCACCACCAGTTGTTGATGTCCCAGTTGTTGCACCTCTACCTGACCCTATGTCGGTGTTTGATAACCTTGCACCTTTTGCTACATATATTGATCCGAGATATGCCGACACCCGTAACGGGTGGGTTGAGGATGATGATGACTATCCTCCATTTGTTCTACCAGTCACTCCCCCTACTGCACCTGTTTTTGCACCAGTTGATGTCCCACAGTTTCACCCCCACGTCTCAGATGTCCACCGCGTGGATTTACCTGTTACTTTTCTACAGGACATTCCTCCTCCCCGTCCAGGGGAAGGACCTTCTACTCAGCAGCATGATCACATACCACCTATGACAGCAGCTTTTCCATTTATACCCCCTTTTGCACCTACTGCACACACTGCTTTTACTTCTTCAGTACCCACGGGCGAGCCATTTATGTGGTCTTCGCCCAACATCATGCCTTTGTCAGATCCATACCATCCTTTTCATGTTGGGTATACGAGGGACGATATACTTATATCCTTGCAGTTACAGCATGATGCGTTGAGCCGACGAGTCCAGGAGCTGGAGAGGATCCCGCGTCCTCCCCCTTGTCATTTCCAGTCTCCATTTGCTACACCACCAGCTCTTCTCCGACTGCACCCTGATTCTGATGTCCGCTTCTTCACTCCGGAGCAGCAGATTGCTTACCTGCTGCGTGTTGTCCATGCACTTGAGGAGGATTTGGCGCATTTGCGCAGATTGGTTTTCACTCCTCCACCTCCTCCTCCCCCACCATCAGCTTAGGGGTTCCAGGTCTCCTACAGACAGGCTACTTTTGGTGAGAAGACAGCTATTGAGCCGTGATTGTGAAGACTTTTGAAGACCACACTTTTGATATTTGACTTTTGGTTGTTGTAAATTGTTAGACGATTCAGACAAGGGTGATGTGACCCTTAGTCTCTTTTGACATATGATACAATTGTAAAACTGTACTGGTGGTCTTGTTTTATGCAAAGCTCAATCGCAGCCTTCTCATTACATGCATTGTTGATTTATTTGTTTATGATTATGACATGGGATGTTATGTGTTATTGTGTTGATGGATGTTATTACATACGCATATTACTTACTATACTTACTATGACCTGACTATTACAATCTTCTTATAAAAGATGCCTCCATGACGAGACACACGTTTGCTTACCACTGAGGCAGAATTACAGGAGCGAATTACCGCAGCAATAGCACAGTATGAGGCCTCCCGCGCCGAGACTAGCGGAGGTTCCTCAAGGAACAACAACCCACCCAATGGTAATATCCAAGTCGCTTGAGACACATTACGTTACATTGGATATTTCTTACACTTTCGCTAATGCTTTCTGTAAATGATATTGCCTGTACAGGCTGTACCTACAAACAATTTTTGGATTGTAAGCCCTTAAATTATGAAGGCACTGGGGGTGCTGTTGCTTTCGTCAGATGGACGGAAAAGACGGACTCTGTTTTAAGGATGAGCAAGTGTGCTCCTGAACATCAAGTTACATATATCTCAGGGCTCTTTCTTGATGGTGCTTTATCCTGGTGGAATCTTCAGGTCCAGACCCTGGGGGAGGTGGCGGCGTATGCTCTGACATGGACTGAGCTGAAGGAGCTCATGAGGAAGAAATACTGTTCACGGGCAGAAATACAGAAGATGGAAACTGAATTCTGGCACCTCAAAATGGACGGTCCAAAAATTGCTGAATATGTACAAAGGTTCCACGACTTGTCACGCGTTGTGCCGTATATGGTTGATCCTGAATTTAAACACATTGAGCGTTTCATCTGGGGATTGGCACCCCAGATCATGAGTATGGTAACAACGTCCAAGCCTCCAACGATTACCGAAGCCATTGATCTCAGCGTGGTACTAAATGAGGAAGCCATCCGGTTAAACAAATTTTCAATCTCTGAACCGAAAAAGAAGGAAACATATGTTGAACCATCATCAAGTGAGAACAAGAGGAAGTTCTCAAACTTCAAAAAGGGTACCGGCAGTGTCAGCAAGAAAGATGAGGGAAGTGCACCAGCCAGGGCCAAAACTGGTGCCGAAAGCAAAGGAAGGGGATACATGGGCACTCTGCCCAAGTGTGATGCATGCCAATATCATCACCCCGGCCCATGTAAATTCAGGAAATGTGAGTCCTGTGGGAAGACTGGCCACTCAAAACAAACATGTTGGGCTGGTAATGGTGTTGGTCATGGTAATCAAAGAGGTCATGGAGGAGGGAATGGAAACCGCCAACAGGGAGGAAATGGCGGGAATGGGAATCATGGAAATCATGCTGGTAACCGGGGAGCAAACACCAATCGAGGCGGAAATGGTAATGGGAATGGTCGAGGACAGGGTGTTTCAATTGTGGAGACATGGGGCACTTTAAGCGGGAATGCCTGAAACTCAACCAAGCGCAAGGCAGAGTCTTCAACATAGGTGCGAGGGAAGCACGCCAGGACCCCAATGTAGTTACTGGTACGTTCCCTATAAATCAACGCTTTGCATCTGTTCTATTTGACACTGGTGCCGACTATAGCTTTGTATCGTTAGAATTTAAAAGTATGCTTGGGTTAACTGCTAGTAAGTTAGATATTCCGTACTCAATTGAACTGGCTAACGGAAAGCTAGTTGAAATAAATGAAGTCATCAGAGGATGCATAATAGAGCTGGGAGAGCATGAGTTTGCACTGGATCTACTGCCAGTCAAGTTGGGAAGCTTCGACGTGGTAGTAGGAATGGATTGGTTGTCTAGAAACAGATCCGAAATTGTATGTCACGAGAAGACCATTCGCATCCCAGTGGCGAATGGAGAAATGATTGTGGTACATGGAGAGAAGCGCGATACACCCCTGCGGATCATTAGCTGTCTGAAAGCTAGAAAATGTTTGAAGAAGGGATGTGTTGCCTTCTTGGCGCACATCGTGGATAAGGAAGCCGCTGAGCCAAAGATAGAAGATATTCCAGTTGTGAAGGAATATCCTGAAGTCTTTCCAGAAGACTTGCCAGGATTGCCACCACAAAGATAAGTCGAGTTTCATATTGACTTAGTCCCAGGCGCCGCGCCTGTGGTTAAGGCACCCTATCGACTTGCACCTTCAGAGATGCAGGAGTTGTCAACGCAACTTCAGGAGTTGTTAGACAAGGGATTCATCAGACCAAGCTTCTCACCTTGGGGAGCTCCAGTTTTGTTTGTTAAGAAGAAAGATGGTAGTTTTCGCATGTGTATCGACTACCGGGAGCTGAACAAGTTGACAATCAAGAATAGATATCCTTTGCCAAGGATCGATGACCTGTTAGATCAATTGCAAGGTTCAAGTTTTTACTCAAAGATCGATCTTCGATCAGGTTACCACCAGTTGAGGATCCAAGAGGAGAGCATTCCAAAGACGGCTTTTAGGACTCGCTACGGACATTACGAGTTCCTGGTTATGCCATTCGGGTTGACAAACGCGCCAGCCGTGTTTATGGATCTGATGAACAGAGTCTGCAAGCCGTACCTCGACAAGTTCGTGATCGTGTTTATTGATGACATTTTGATCTACTCAAAGACAAAAGAAGATCATGAGCAACACTTAAGAGCTATTTTAGAGCTGCTTAAAAAGGAGAAGTTATACGCTAAGCTCTCGAAGTGCGAGTTCTGGTTACGGGAAGTACAGTTCCTTGGTCATGTAGTAAATGGAAATGGAATCCATGTGGATCCTACAAAGATTGAAGCAATCAAGAATTGGGAGACCCCGAAGACGCCAACCAAGATTCGACAGTTTCTAGGTTTGGCAGGTTATTATCGCAGGTTCATTGAGGATTTCTCGAAAATCGCTCAACCTTTGACCTCTCTAACCCAAAAAGACAAGAAGTTTGATTGGGGAGACAAACAAGAAGAAGCATTCCAATTATTGAAGAACAAACTTTGTGATGCACCGATCTTATCTCTACCCGAAGGCACTGACGACTTCGTGGTATATTGCGACGTTTCGCGTCAAGGTTTGGGCTGCGTGTTGATGCAGCGACAAAAAGTTATAGCCTATGCTTCGCGCCAGTTGAAGGTTCACGAGAAAAACTACACCACTCATGACTTGGAGTTAGGCGCAGTGGTGTTTGCATTAAAAATCTGGCGACATTACTTGTATGGTACACGATGCACGATCTTTACTGATCACAAGAGTCTGCAGCATATCTTCCATCAAAAAGAGCTTAACATGAGACAAAGACGCTGGGTTGAATTATTGAACGACTACGATTGTGAGATCTAGTATCACCCAGGGAAGGCGAATGTAGTTGCCGATGCCTTAAGTCGAAAAGAAAGGATTAAGCCCATAAGGGTTAGGGCTTTGGAAATGATTGTTCAGACAAATCTCACGTTACGCATTCGTGCTGCGTAGAGGGAAGCTCTTAAAAGGGATAATCTTGAAAAGGAATATCTCCGGGGGATGGAGAAGCAATTGGTACCAAAGGAAGATGGAACATTATGTTTCTTGGGAAGAATTTGGGTTCCTTCCTTTGGTGGTCTGAGAGACGTTATTTTTGATGAGGCTCACAAATCACGGTACTCGATCCATCCAGGATCGGATAAAATGTACCAAGACCTAAAGGATTTCTATTGGTGGCCGAGAATGAAAGGCGACGTTGCGATATATGTTGGAAAATGTTTAACTTGCGCCAAGGTGAAGGTTGAATACCAGAAGCCTTCAGGTCTCTTGCAACAACCTGAAATACCCCAATGGAAATGGGAACAGATTTCTATGGACTTCATAACGAAATTGCCAAGGACGCCCAAAGGCCATGATACGATTTGGGTAATTGTAGACCGTTTAACTAAATCTGCACACTTTTTGGCAATCAAAGAGAAAGACAACACGAGCAAGTTAGCTGAGCTATACCTGAGAGAGATTGTTGCACGTCATGGAGTGCCTCTCTCAATTATCTCTGATAGAGATGGAAGATTCGTGTCAAGGATTTGGCAATCCTTCCAGGAAGCTTTTGGCTCTCAGCTGAATCTGAGTACTGCATTCCACCCACAGACAGACGGACATAGCGAGCGAACAATTCAAACGTTGGAAGACATGTTGCGAGCTTCCGTAATGGATATAGGTGGAAGTTGGGATACTCACCTACCATTGGTCGAATTTTCATACAACAACAGTTATCATGCAAGCATTCAGGCTGCACCGTTTGAAGCTCTCTATGGACGTAAGTGTCGATCACCGCTCTGCTGGGCAGATGCGGGTGATAGACAGCTGGTTGGTTCGGAATTGGTTCAGGAAATGACAGACAAGATTTTCCAGATCTGAGAGCGCATCAAAGCGGCTCGTGATTGTCAAAAGAGTTATGCGGACCTGAGAAGGAAACCTCTGGAATTTGAGGTAGGAGACATGGTTTTGTTGAAAGTTTCACCTTGGAAGGGTGTGGCACACTTTGGGAAGCGTGGGAAGTTGAACCCCAGATACATTGGACCATTCAGAATCCTGGAAAGGATTGGTCTTGTAGCTTACAAGTTGGATTTACCCGCAGAACTAAACGGCGTTCATGATACATTCCATGTATCAAATTTGAAAAAGAGTCCAACTCAAGAGACAGTGGTAATTCCTGCCGACGAAATTCACATTGACGACACACTCCACTTTACTGAAGAACCAATTGAGGTCACAGATTGGAAGATTAACAAAACACGCAAGAGTAGTGTCAAACTCGTCAAGGTTCGATGGAATGCAAGACATGGCCCGGAATTCACGTGGGAACGTGAGGATCGTATGAAGGCAAAGTACCCACATTTATTCCCCAAGACCCCTGCAACTAGAAGCAGAACTTAAAATTTCGGGACGAAATTTTCTTAATGGGGGGGAGAATGTGACAACCCTCATTAAACCAGGTATCCGTACAATTAATTAATATTAATTAAGTGCTTAATGACTGTGCTGAATTACTTAATTACTTTCTGATTACTGCATCATACATACATGTGCATCACATATTACATAATGTCACAACATTATCACAGACAAACTTTAGTGACATACTTGATGCACAAAGCACAGTTAGCACAGTTAGTGGATAACTCAGAAATATACTGACAGTGCCAGTACATAGACAGACAGCGTTTTGAGACCCAGTATGGGCCAGGAACAAGGTACTACACTAGTATGGTGTGTAGGGAGGTGAGGACCATAAAACTGCGTCACTAGGTGATAGTTTGAGTGCCGGAAAGTGCCTAAAACACACTTTAAGTGCAGAATTCTGCATTTTCAGCAAAAAATAAGCATTTTAACATATTTGTATTATGCAGAAAATTGACTAAATGGTCCTGAATGCTTTCCTAAGTGTTGGGAATTAATTATGTTACAAAAAGATACATAAAGGACACTATACGGAACAACTTAGCACTTTAACGAACCGGTATCTAACCGAACAACCGGACATCACTCGGAACACTAAAATTTTGTCAGAAACATTGTTTTATTATTTTTAGGCTAGTTATGGTCCCCGAATACCCCAACACATTATGGAATATAACATACACATCATACACTAGATTTTTACACTTAACCTCCTAAATATTTACCCACTTCTCACCAAATTTTACAATTAACCCCCCCCCCCCCCTTGATGATTTACGATCCAAGAGGACCCACACCCCACTCAAGTTTGTTGATTATTTTATTTGATAGCTTGCTTGTGATCTTGAACAAGATATAAGATGAAATCTTATAAGTATGGCTCCCTAGATCACCCATATCATTACATATCTTCATCATATCTTACAACTTCACACTCCACTCCCTCACACCTCTCTCTCCCTCTCGGTTCACTCTACATCCGCCACCATCACCACCTTGTCACCACCATATCCATCCATTTCAAGGTTATTCAAGTGCTAGGAGGTGATACTTGGAGTTTGAAACTTGGAGATCTTGAAGGAACTTCATACATTGCTTTTACACACCATCTTCATCATTCTTTTGTTCTTGAGTTCTTCCCTAGCTTTAAGCTAGTTGTAAATTCTTGATTTACTCTTGTCAATTTCTATTTTTATGGTTAAAGATTATTTTATTATGAAATCATATGAACACTACAAGAACACAAACATAAAACATGAACATAAGACTTTACATAAAGATGATATATGATGAAATCTTGTTGGATTAAGGTTGATTAAAGCATCCATGGCATTTGATTGTTGATTACCAGTAATATGATGTTGATCATCATATGGAACTTGTTAAAGTATGACTAAAAACATGGTTTAACAAGTTAGAGGGTGATTATGGGTTTACATGAAATAATCATCTTCTTGAACAAACATGAACTTGTAAGTAAAAATGATTTTCTTACAAAGTAATAAACCTAGTAAACTAGTAAACTTGGGAATCCAAGACTTGTGTATGATTATCCAAGAAAAACCAAGTTGTAAAGATGATTTTTGAAAGATCATAACTTTTCTTACACTTACATTATTTTTGAAAATAAAATAAGTGTAGGAAGGCTAGTAGAACATGAAGATGTTGTAAATAAATATTTTTGTAAAATGAGTTCACAAGTTGTGAACATCTAGAAATCCCGAGAATGAGTTTTTAACAAAAGTAAATACACTTTGGAGGGTAACTAAGTCCACTAAACGGGTTACCAAGTTACTACTCGTTTTTGTGGAATATCAAAGTTCACGATGTTATGAAAGTCAAATAATTTTTGCACTTGGTGAACATAATATTGTTTAAAGTATGATTGTTGATTAATTGAATGAGTTTTGAAAAGAAAATGATATGCTATGTAGCATGGACACCTCCAGTTACAAAGGAGACTATGGCGAAATTTTCTAAAAATTTCAACACTTAGAAAATATTTTCTAGACAAGTGGTTACTAGTGTATTTTAAACTATGTTTTTCAAACATAAATCTCACCATAATTTTTGTAACAAAAGTACAAGTATTGGAGGATGATTTTTGTAAATAAAAAGGGGAAAATATATTTAGAATATATATTTTGTATTAAGACACTTGTGTGGATATTTGTTTGATTTGTGGAATAGTTATATTATTTTAGGGTAAAATAATATATCCTAACAGAAGACCATGAAATTACAACTCCAGCATAATACCAAAAATCACACGGAATAAATATTTAAGTTACACACTTGGTATTGTGAAACCGAACGATAAAACGTAACTCACAAAATATTCCGAAAACTACTTTTACTTATATATTTTTGGCATATATATTATGTTTGGACAAGAAGTGAAAATATATTATTTTTGGGAAAAATATATATATTTTGGAATACCTTATTTTTGACAAATAAGTTATATATATATATATATATATATATATATATATATATACATATATATTTTCTAAAGTGGGACTTAAAAATATATTATTTCAAATACGAATATACATGTATAAATACCCCCATCCTTGGGAAGGAAGTACGAAGTTAAATACTTTAGAAGTATTAATACAGAAATACTGTCTCACGACTATTCCCAACCGAAATATAATTTAAAGTTAGAATAATTTATTTTAACAAGAGATTATAATTTGGAATAACCTAAGGAACGCAACTCAAAAACATTAAACTCTAAGCCAAGGCACGACCCGTCCGTCTAATAGACACTAGTACGTTGTAGGTTGTCGTGTAGCTGACAGAGTTTGAGATACGGTACAAGACGCACTACTGTGAGTTCATGTCCCCCTTTTCTCTTAACTGATTTCAGTTTTATACTTCGGGGGTGGAAAACATGTTACAATTATTACAGACATTTTTATACATGGTATGGTTAGCTTAAGGAGGGTTTACTGCGCGATCATGTGAGTGGTGGGCATGACACTTAAGGCCATTAATCCTCATTGTAGGACCAAGGGACATGAGTGATAGATCTATTTGGGTGTAGCGAGCCCACACCCATGAGGCCAGGGCGGCCCATAGTGGTGACTATGTCTTCATACCGGAGACAAATTTGCTAGGTTTAAGTCTTCCTGCACCATTTTCACACATACCATTGGCTTTGCAACCCATTGGTGATCTGTTTTTCCTTATTGCTACATACCAGGGACTTTTACACATACAAGACATATTTTAAAGGGTTTATACACACAGACATACACATGAACTCGCTCAACTTTTGTTGATATTTTTAAACTACATGTATTTCAGGAAACTAGTGGATCTGGAAGGGTATGCATGGGTCGTTAAGCTGCGTTTGAATAAAGGATGTTATCCAGGGTTGTTGGGTTTAGAGGGTGTATTCCTTTCCTGGACGGGATACATAGTTCTAAACTCAGGTTTTTATTTAAGTACTTTTGTCGAGTCTTTATGAACTAGTTTAAACAAGTCATGGATTGTAACTAAATTTGGTATTGTTGTTTCAGACAATGTTGTTGTGGTATTTTCTAAACTCTTTTAATGGATAAATATCTTGTGTTTTTAATCATATAGCATTGTTATGATTGTTGCTATGGTATTAAGAAGTCACACCAAATAACTGCGCTTCCGCAAAAGTCAGGGTGTGACATTAGGTGTTTATTTAAAAACAATTCACGAAATTTTTAGAAAGTCCATTTTTACTTCCTTAAGAAAATCCATGGGCATCCGTCGGTTCATTACTCCGACGATTGCAGTACTGCCCAGGTTTTGTATATTAAATTCTAGTGTCAACTTTCAGACTCGTATGTTAGCTAGACGATACGAACTATATATTAACCATGCAGGGATAATCAACGCTAGACAATAAAAAGAATCTTAATTCGTCGTTTGACATTGACTCGGGGCGACCGGTCACGACGGGGTTGTCAACCCGATAGATCTATCAACAATTCCTCGCGTACCATACTTAACTGATTAAACGACATCACGGGTGCAGGGTTCTTTCTCGAAGAACAAGATGATGTCTGCCTCACGTACAATATATATATCCTACTAATATGACAATTTAATACACAATGTTGTACGAATCCCCTGAAATCCCCACCGAAATGTAAGCCTATGCTGTTACTTACTCTCTTGAGATCAAGCAAATTCGTTCCAACTACACGGTCGTTTTCCCCCAAACACCGTGCATAACCCCGTTTCCACCCGAAACATATTTATTCTCCAAAACCATTTCATCCCGAAATATATTTATAATTTATCAAAAATCCATATATATTCAACGAAAATATATAATTTATATCAAAAGGTATGTTTTATTACAAAAACATTATTAAACCCTTTTAGGCGTGTTCTACCCCCATAATATATACAAAACAGTAAAAAGAGGGGTTTAGTGACACTCACATTTGGGTGCGTATTTTTAATACCGCAATCCCAGAAATTGATTATATACGTTCTAATATGGGGAACAATTCTAAATCAATATACATTTAATCACAAAAATCCTAAGTTTCTCTGTTTCTTAGAATTATCACATAACTTTGAGATTTTCTTGAAAAGTTGTCGTTTTTTTTTATTATGTTGACATGTTAATATATATATATATATATATATAGAATTTTGCGATTTGAACGATTTTATTGGTGACCATTATTGTGTAAATCCATTAACTCTTCCGTTTATACGTAATATATCTATGATTTGCGCGTCGTAATATATATGCATATACGTTCACGTAATTTAACACCGAAACATGTAAAACATTACTAACTTAACTATTTTGTCACTTTTGAAGCAAATATACATAAAACCTCTCATATATACTAAACTTCATGCTCGACAAACAAGTTACACACATTTAACGCAAATTTACCATTTCTACCGCACAAAACGTACATGCATACATGCATAGTCTATTTTTTTCCCATTATCGAATTAACACTTGACATATAATCACATTTACATGTTCAAATCACCTAATACATTTTATCACATAAGATTCACTCAAAGTTCACCCATACTCATGTTCATTGAAAAAATGCGTATTTTAGCGATTCGGTAACGTTTTCGGGCGTCGGAAGTCATGTATGACCAACCAAACACCAAGTAAACTTAAAATTAGTTAAAATATTAAAATTTTAACTAAAAATATTAGTTTATTTACTGATCTAATTCAGTTTTATAAAAATCACTCGAAAAGCCAATTTTTGACCGTTTTAACGCATAGTTTTGCGTTAAACGTTACCGTAACCATCCCAACTCGAAACGACTTGATATTTTCACACAATACATGTTATTTACTGATTTGAATAGTGGTTATAATCAGATTAGTGCAGTTTTTATATAAGTCACATAAATCATGCGATTTCACGTATTTTACAACTTTTTATGCACCAAGTACCACATGCAAAGTTAGTAGACATTATGACAAAGTTATATACCATTAAACACTTCAAAATAACTTTATTTTAGTGTTTATATTCTGATCAAAATAGATTTTTACCATATCATGTTCAAATCATCTTTTTAAGTTCATATATCATCATGCATGTTTACATTTGTGCATCTAATGCACTTCTATAATTTTATCATCATCATTTATGTTCCAATCTTATTCTATAACATATTAACATCATGTTTTTAAAATGTAACACATATCATTTTAAAACATTCTTGTATGACAACTAATACTTACTTTAATCATCTTATTTTTCAAGAAATCAAATAATCAAGAGGTCTTTCATCAAAATTTTGAAATGCAATATACACATACACAAACATCATTTTCGGCCATATATACATACATGCACACACTCATTTTCATTTTATTCAAAACTCATTTGTTTGTTAGTTTCAAGTTTATGTTTAGATTTCAAGAATCAAGAAAAATTTCTTACTAACTTTATCATCAATATGAATCAAGAACAATGTTTAAAGAAATATTTTATACCTTCAAGTTTTCAAAGTGGGTTTTTGAGAAAAGATGGTGATATGAGGCTTGTTCTTGCTTGAATCTTGCTTGAAATCACTTCCAAACCTTCTTACAAGCTTGAAATCACCTTGATTAACCCTTGAATCTTCATGTTTTGATTTTGAAAATGAAATGTTGAAGTGTTTAGGGGGGTTTCGGCCGAGATGTTTGAAGAGAGAGAGAGTGTGAAGTTTTTTTTTTTTTTGAAATGAGTTCTTAGAATTATGAGAATGTGTGAAAGCATGGTAAAGTTTTAATCATCACTCATCATTTCCTATGGTGGACAAGTGTCCTAAATGCAAGAAACAAGGGCATTTTGGCAGCCCAAATTGCCGCCACCTATGGCCCCTCTCACTAAACATATACATACATACATATATTATATGCACACTGGTTCAAAAACAGATATTTTACTGATTACCGGGTATTTTATCTAGCGTTTTAATCCCGTTTTAGTGCGTTTTAAATTATTTTTATTGTTCTATAAAAATAATCACTTAAAATTATTACTGAAATAATTACCAGTTGTCTTGACTGGTTGCGTTAACGGTATTTTGTTTAATTTCCGCAGTATCGCGCGGTATGCGCTCAAACTCGAAAAAATAGAGTTTCTTAGTGTTTTAAATTATTTTTCCACACAGATAGAATTAAAATTATTATTCTAATCATAACAGACTATTTTTAGGATTTTAACACTGATCGGGTGGTCACTGACGTTCGTTTCGCATTTTAAATGTTACGCGATAAGCGTTAGTTTTATCGTTGCCAACATAATTTTTATACACATCTAAATCTATCAACACATCAAATATCATATATTATCATCACATTTAGTCACAAATAGTCATTTTTACATGTCTACTACATAGATTACTAATGTCCGGTACGACCTGAGAGGCTTGGTGTCACAGTAACGGCTGTCGAGGTTCTGCCCGACGTAGTCGTTGGAGTTCTGTCTCGGGGAGGGTATAACTAATGTAAATATTGGGTTATTATACTAACGCATGTGCATTGTTTAATTAATAGATTATAACCAGGAAAAGTCTAAACTAGCAATGTGAGTAATCTCCTTTTTGTATAAACTGTTTTACAAAACCTCAATGCTTTACATTTAAATTAAACAGTGATTGAGTATTTGTAATTCTACAATTATCGTCGGTATGTTGGGGTTTTGATACAAAATTTGTTACTACACTGTGAGTAGTAACATGACCACAAGTCGGGTCGACAATACCGTGGGTGGTAATTAAGGTAGAATAATAAACAAATGTAATTGATGATTGCCCTCAATACTGTGCAAGGATAAAACCTATCTTAATTAAATTGGGATTCACTGACCAGTATTTCCCACTGACAAAATGTTTTTAAACGCGTTTCAGGTAACAAACTGTGAAAACCAAAATAGAAGCCAGCTGGAGAGCACTGAAGGCTTGGAAAAATGTGGCTATAAAAGTTACCTAATAAAGAAAGATGTTTTATTCAATAAAATAGGGTTTATCCCTATAAACATGTTTGTAATAAAAACATGGGTTTTATCCCATTATGTTTATTAATATAAAATGTGGTGTTTTACTCTGATAAAATATTTCCTAACTACGGTCCTGATGTAGTTTCCACTGCCAAATAATGATAAACACCGATACCACCATCTCTGAGTAGGCTGCGGCCGCCCGCCTCTCGAGGCAGAGGTTGGGGGTTGCGACAATAGCGCTATAGGATTAACGCACCACCCGTATTCTTGAGGTTATGTCATGAGCTTATTGCGTTTCATCATTGGGTTGATTAGTAGAACACATGCCGATTTTATTGTTTATCTTGTATCAATAGCTTGCTATGTGGAATTGTTTAAACTCATTTTATTATGATACGTATGGAAACTTCTATACTCACCTTTGCTTTGGCATTGAACGTTATTTTTAAACATGTTATAGGTTGAGGATGACGATGCTTTGAAACTGAAGTAGTGATGATGCTTAGATACACATTTAGACGTCTTAGGTCTTAATATGTTCTACCAATTTCGTACTTGTTTGTTGTATTGCTTTCTTGTATTGAAATGTTGTATTTCAAAGTTCCATGTATTGTAACACTTTGTTATGAATGAAATCAATTTATTTTTAAATCTATTGTCACAATTAGCGTTATGTGTGATGAGCAATCTTTCTTCATCCCACTCTGATGATTCCGCCATTAGTTAGGGTGTGACAGATTGGTATCAGAGCCATAACTATAGGGAATTAGGAAAATTGCCATGCTTTTGACCTAGTCTATAGTTAAGCACCAAATTCGACCATACTTGATTCATATGCTAATCTCTTGAAATGCCTCTTATGTGTTAATACCTTGAAATGCTTTATGTGCTTATACTTTTTTTAATATTTCAAACATACGCCTTCCTAAGGCATTTTACTCGTTTATACTAAAACTCGAAACCACTAGTAATATATAAACGAGACGACTTCAGTAAAATAGGCGTGAAACCCATAATTTGGTGAACGACTCTCAATTCATCTATTCTTTTTAAACGAAATTCGCCACCAAATTAGGAGTGAAATCCTCACCTTGATGGAGAATTTCCATTTCAAATTCTAGTAGACCCTCGTCAAAGTGTCAAAATTAAATTTTGACCTGACGAGTACCAACCACACTTAGGGTACAAAATCGTCAAGTTAGGGGTGAAACCCGCACCTTGTCGACTAGTCCTGCTCCTTGATTTTCAAAAATCCCGCTAAGTCTCAAATTTTTGATTGAGTTGGAACATGTAGTAACTAGAAGGGTGAATACCGTTAACTGACATATCAGCGAGAGTATTCCACCTATTAGGCCAAAGCATGTTTCTCAAATTCAAAAGAATTTTCGACCACTTTGGTTTAGTCAAAGTTCCGTTTTGGAACAATCCAAGTTTTAATCTGTAACACCCCAAAAACTTATAAGTATGCATATTATATATATTGTTATTTAAAATGTGAACCTAGTTAGAATGTAACTTAGAAGAGTAACTTGAAAAGGGTAAGTTTCAGTCAATTAAAAACATATGCATATACATGAGGGACCAAAAAGGGAAATGAGGAAAGTTAAACTATTAAAAATAAAAGAATAACACACACCACACACACTTCAGTGTGTGTAGGTGTCGCCTGGAACAAAGAAGCAAGAACCAAAAACCCTCAACATCATAAAGTCAGCAAATTGAAAGGGGATCCATGGCCTAAATTACTGCATGAACACATAGAAACGTTCAACTAAGTTAGTCTATCGAATGGTAAGTCGAATTTTATGATTTGGTGATTCTTCATAAGTGGGTCTTGATTGAAACATGAAATTTCCTTGAAATTGATTATGAACATATGTTAGAATCACTATATGGAGGATAAATTATGCTTGAATTCTGATTATTTTGATGATATATAAAACACCCACTTTGAAGGTTAGAAAGATAGTAAAATATGATGATCTTGTTAATCCAAATTCATGCAATATTGATGTAAGGATTGTATGTATTAGAATATTAGTGAATGTTTAATATAAGATGTTGATTATGTGAAATTAATTGACTATAATGGTTGATGTTGAGAAATAGGAAAAGTATGCATAGAATACTTGTACAATATGCTTTGTTGATGATATGCACACCAAGTGTTTGTTAAAATTCTTGAATGAAGAGTTTTATGTGAAAAAGATAATCTCATGCGAGTAGGATGTTAGACGGCTAGAATCGAGAAATTTGTAGTTGATAACTTGATTTCGTTTAAGACAAGAATGAGAAATAAAGACATGAGATTAAAATATGTTGATTATGAATTGTAGGAGTAAAAGAGGAAGACACAAGCCATTCCGGATCGCAAGCGAAACACGACAAAGGTAAGTTCACATGCTTACAAAGTATTAGTAGTATGTAATGTTATGAAATGTTATTATCCTAGAGTCGAAACTTTATACGTGTGTCGAGTTAGTGTATATCGAAGTCATGCTAAGGGTATGGGTTGAATGAGTAGGATGGATCATATGCCAAGTTGGGAGATTCATGTTCGGATGAAAGTTTGAAAAGTTTCCTTGTAGTTCGACTAGTAATTTTGAGCCATATGAACTTATGATTTAAATGTCTAATTGATTGGTTGTATGTAAGTAAATCATCTTGATGGATAGCGCTACTTGGAACGGACACACTCGTGATGCACGCTTCCGCAATGATACTAGTTATTTGGTCTAATTTTTTGTTGAATGGTTTTGTTAAAATGGGTCTTTTGTAAGTAACTTAACTCGGAAGTTAATTGATGTTGAACCCTTGTAGTTTAAAGATTATGTTAGTCCTTTAAGAAACTTTTGGGTTATAAACTCTTTTGTGACTACCTCGTTTAGTTATAATGAAGTTAATGTAGAAATTTACAAGTTGATTATTCGACCCGTTTGGTATTTTTGTCAATTTAGACACTTAAGTTTTATTAAAAAATTTTAGACCTTACATAATCAAACCTATGTTTTACTATTATCAATCTTATGCGATGCAATCTTTTCAAATTCAAATTTATTTTCATTTCCTTCACACACTTCATACTAAATCTTTTCATACATCTATACTTTATTTACATGCATGATTTCAAAAACGTCACCAAATTAGATTTACATTTCTTATAACCATAAAATGGAGACATATCATCGAGATAGGAGTGATTTCCTTACCTTGACCATTAACTCCACTCCTTCTTTTCTTAAAACGACCTCACCAACAACTTAAGGGTGATTCCCTTACCTTGGTGATCGTTATAAAAATCCTCCTTCAAAATACTTTATTATGCAAACGCGAACATGTTTTTTACACCTAAATCGTTTGTCAATTCGTCAAAATCCCTATTTATATCCATTTCAAAATGCATTGTTTTATCAAACGTAGTTCTTACCCTACAATCTATTTTCACATAACTTGCATACATGAAATTCTTAATCATACCTTAAAACGTTTTATTACCCGAATTTCGAAACCTTACAAAATGCTACCTATCAACTTAATCGGTCCAATGAATCTCTTGCCCATGAACTTCATACTCGATCTAATCACTAAGACACGCTCACATTTTATCATCATACCAAAGACCTTGTTCACAATTGAAAATCAAACTAGCTATCTCACTTGCCTATAAGATCTTATAGTTATTATAAGATCATTTTACTAAAGCTCTTTTCAAAATCAATAAAGCATTTTATTAAAAACACTTTACAACTATCACTAAGTTTATTATGCTAAAATTCATTTTAAGAATCAACGTTTTCATGAGAACCTCCAAATTTTAAATTTCTTATTTTAATGCAAGACCCTTTAAAATGATGCAAACTTACTATTTTCAAAACCTTTTTCATACACCGCTCAATATGTCATTTAAATTCTAAGCACGTGGGCAAGAAAACTTCATAGGAACCAATAATTTTCAACTTACGTAAATTCTTCTAAACCAAGAGTAGCATTTCCGATCATTACAAAATACGTCGCGTATAACCAATAAGTACTTTGCATTCTTTCACATTCACAAACTAGATTTCACATTCCAAATCAAGCTCGATCTATTTTGATTCGATAAACTCAACGTTTTGCTAAAACAACTATACATACATATCATCACACATGTTCTATTCAACATCCCGCAACAATTTCTTATATCATTCTTTTTACATACTCAAATTTCTCAATCATTTTATATGCTTAAGTTCGTCGTATTCAATACATGTCACACACGAAATCATCATCATTTATACCTACTTATATTCATAGTTATACTCATACGTTTTATTTTCACACTTATACTCATATGCATACTCACACTTGTGTTCATACTTATACTTATACGCATACTCGTATTCATAACTTGTATTCATACATTCGTACCTATACATGAGCGTAACCTGAGGGATTCGCTTACGTGAGTCACATACATACTTACACTTGGACATGCTTATATACTACATTCTTATACGTACTCATTCTTATTTTTCAAATTTATGTATACCCTGATTCATGCACAACTAGTACGAGCTATACGGATCATGCGACGATCAAATAATAGCGGGTGCACACGGGATTATAGTGATAGGTGCATGAGAATCATAGAGTGTACTATTGTGTATGGTAAGACACGGAACATAACATGACACCGAATTCGAAACAGACATAGCATGGTTAAAACATGGTGGATACACCGCTGGTACTTCCTATATATAAGTGTTTTCACCATGTTACTAAATTTTCGTAAGACGTGCCATGAGAAATTCGGTGTTTTGCAGACCATGTTTAGACCTAATACGCAAACTTTAACAACTCACAAACGCATTGCTAAACGCCCGATATCCGATTATCCACGACGATACCTCATTCTTAACATGTCGCTTTCGTTTATCCAATACTTATACCATTCTTATACTCGTATTCAAGATCGATCATTCACCCTCGTACCTTCGTTATTCTTTGTCTTATATACAAACCTCGTTTACTATCAAGTTTGTTTACACGTTCGAATCCTAAAATACTTTCTTGGTTAGAACTATCTTTCCATCCTTTACTTATGAGCACCCATACTTAGTTGGCCGTTACCTCCCAAAAATATTGTTTTACTTAAAATACCTAACGTTCTTGTTCCTCATCAATGAATAATTTCTCTACAAACATGTGGTTTATGATTCCTCTTTGAAACCAATGAAACTTTTTACAAAATACAGTGCGGCCACACTCTTCATCGAAATGCTTACCATTTTATACGAAATTTTTACTTCTTAGGTACCATGTTTTAAAGATACCTCTCCAGTCCGATTTAATCAAACTTGTTTAAACTCACTTTGCCTATACACACACATGCACGTTTTACTCATGTTTAATGTCTCAAATCATTTTAATTAAACGAACTCTTTTTACAAAACCTATCCTTCCGTCCTTCAAAATTTCGTACTTTTCAAAACATTTCAAAACATTGAAGTCTCGATTTTAGACAATCATTCTTTTAGCCAAAATTCTTTTTCTCCAAGCTCTTCCTCTTGAACAAATTTCTAGACGAAATTTCCTAAAGGAGGGAAGACTGTAATGCTCCGCTTTTTTTCGTAACTTTCCTTAATTAGAAAGTTGTCTTGTAATTCTATTTTTGGAAACTTGTATTCCTTGTAATCGTATTTCGTTTTGAAACCTTGCAATACGAGACATTGATCATAATAAAAGTCATATTTATATCAATTATGTTCCATTTATACTTGTTATGTTCAATTTATACTTGTAATCGCATGCAACGAACCCTAATTCGAAACTATGTGCCGATACATGCAAATAGCCAACATTCAACGCGTTTACGTGCAATACTTGTGATTAACCAACAATTAATGATTCCAATACTTATTATACATCATAATACATCATATTATACTTGTAACCACCTTCGACATATTCTTTATACTTTCAATTATGTGTTATAGGTAAATCGCCTATACTTGCATTTTGTGCGATAACCGACAACTATGTGTTACAACCGGCATTATCGATACTTGTTTTACATAATTTTACATACATGGACATACTTGAAATCACTATTAAGTTTACGATACTTGTATGCTTGTTACACGCTTGAAACTACACGAAAAGCACTCGAAAACACCCTAAAACCTAACTTTGGGGCCTTAATTGCATACTTATCAAACTTGAGGGACCATTTGTGATAAAAAGCCAAACCTCCCCTAAGACCCACATTTTGAACCTGCATTTTTGGCTCCAACCTCCATCCTAAAATATAAATTTTGAATCTTGTATTTATGGCTCCAACCTCCACCTCCAATCTCCACCAATGGGCTTTTAAACCTCATTAAACACTCACCTAACCTCACTCAACTATAAAACCAAGCCTCCCAACACTCATTTTCATTTTTCCAACTCATTTACACTCTCAAAACACTCTAATCTTAGCTGAAAATGCAAGTTTTCAACACATTATTCTAAGTGCTAAATGAGCACTTTTCTTCACCTTTCTTCCATCTTTTTCACTTCTTCTTCCTCTACAAAGTGTGGAACACTTCTAGAATTGTTCTAACAAGGTTTTCCATGGAAAACCAAGGTGAAATATGACCAAAATAAGGTACAACTTTCTGTTTTAGAAGGAAAATCTATTAAACATACATGAACTTATATTTTCTTTATACATTCCTATGCCCTTATGCCACTAATCAAGAATATGATTATGTGTGCTTAAAAACAGGTTTGTAACATAAAAATCCAGAGGTTTTAAGCCTCAAAACTTTATGTTTTAAAAGGGTTTTAACCCACAAGTGATGAACAAGTCTTGAACTTGAATATGTGTGTTTATTTGGATAGCTTGGGCTATCATACTTACAAATCCACACATCACTTGATGTTTTCTTCTTAGTTAATTAGTTAGTTTATTTCAATTCTTTAATGTATGTTCATGACCATCCTTGTTGTCTTATGTAACAACTCTCGCCAAAATTATTATTTCTTAATTTATTATGTCCAATAGGAAACCCTAATTGAGACCCCCAAATAATATTGTATGACCCCTAAAATTTTCAAAACAGTGGAACTAGGATCAGGGCCCCTAAAACTCAGGGGGGGGGGGGGTATTCCCTAATTGGTATTATCTACACAGTTTGTTGTAGAATTCGAATTTCGTCGAACTGCTGACTCACCCAGGCTATAAATACACGAGGCTACCCTACCCTAAAAGTGTCCCCGTCGCGCCACGTGACAGCCTGTAGTGACACGCGACAGGGACGATTTTTCAGTATAAGTATCAGGGGTTTGGCACTTGAATGGCACAGTTGGTTCGACGTTCAAATTCGTTTTGTACACTGAGTTATTCACTTTTTCATTCAAAAACACACACTAGCACGAAGCTCTGCTGCGACAACAGGGTAATAACTCGATCACTGCTACGATATAATGTCCGATCGATCGAAACCGATCCGATGGATGTTTAAGTGCTGCCCGAACTTGGGCTATACTTTGTCGTTCGTCGTGAGGGTTTTGATTTCGTGAGCTTATCGTAAATGTTGTATTAAGTTACTGACCTAGTTTCGTATGCATTGCTGTTTTAACTAGGTTACACGGCTAAATCAATAGGCTAAACTCTGCCCGTCTAAACTTGCAATGTGAGTCATTCTCTTTTTATCAACAATGTTTTACAATACTCCATTTATTTTTAAAAGTTATAATTAAAGGGATTAAGTCTTGGTTATCTTGAATCACTGGCAAGTGGGGTATTGTGCACATTACTAATTTCTCACGGTTAGGTTCATCAACCTAACAGTGATAATCATCACTACTTGGGTGAAAGGACCCAATAGTGGTATGACCATCGTCACCAGGGTGTGACACGGGGCCCGATAAAAATAAGATAGTAGCCATTGTAATCGCTCTTATGCTGTAATTTATAACTATGTGTCATTTTATGTAAACTTGAGTGACTCGCCAGTATTTCCCCGCTGATAAAATATTTTTAAACATGTTTCAGGCAACCTACTGTGAATCAAGGAAAAGTGCTACGGAGCACTAATAAAGCTTGAAATGGTGGCTCAGTTAAATAAATATACATGTTATGTAAAACAAGGAATTTCCTCGTGAAATTCCTCTATTGTAAATTACGGGGTTTATCCCAATTTATGAAATAAAATAATTGGGCAGTTTCAAGTTTTAAACGATCCTGTTAAACTTCCGCTGTCAACTCAATTAATAAATACCACGGGTTTTCTGTCCCGCGACTCCTGGACCGGGTCACACCGGGACGGGGGCCGTGACATCTTATGACAACTTGTGTATTGGTGACAACTAAAGAGGTTCCTAAATGAAAGATTCATCTTCCTACCTCATGCATGACTTGTATGAAACACAAAGAGGTTCCTAAATGGAAGATTTATCTTCCTACCTCATGCTTGACTTATATGACATTCTTGTAGACTAGAACCTATAAATATATACTATGAAGATATATAATATTTATAATAACTAAACTTTTGATGATAACCTAATGGTTATTTGTCAAAATAGTATGCTACACCACCTAAGAACATAATACTCGTCACGATTCTAATGGGTACTTTAACCCATGAAAACATTCAAATCCTATGGGTTTTATAGTGTCAAGAATGAGTATTATGAGCTAGATGGTTATTTTCTCATATATTTATTTTCCATGTACTTTTAAATTCCGAATTCCGACCTTAAGCATACCTTGAACTCCAATCCGTATACATTCAATCCCCTAATTCCATTACTCGTCAACACTTGGATAATCGGAAAGCATATGAAATATTTATGAGTATACTTGAACCCCTTTTTATTTACCACCTTTTGGGGTGTAACATGTTTATCTATGAAACTTACACTTAAACTTTATTCGTAAACGCACAAACATTCCTTATACATGCTTGCATACTTGATTACTTGATACATTAAACTTGGGGTTATACGTTTTGTGTTAGACTTATCATTAACTTCATACGAGCCTATCCTTGACATATATAGCGCTATAGGATTAACGCACCACCCGTATTCTTGAGGTTATGTCATGAGCTTATTGCGTTTCATCATTGGGTTGATTAGTAGAACACATGGCGATTTTATTGTTTATCTTGTATCAATAGCTTGCCATGTGGAATTGTTTAAACTCATTTTCTTATGATACGTATGAAAACTTGTATACTCGCCTTTGTTTTTGCATTGAACGTTATTTTTAAACATGTTACAGGTTGAGGATGACGATGCTTTGAAACTGAAGTAGTGATGATGCTTAGATATACATTTAGACGTCTTAGGTCTTAATATGTTGTACCAATTTCGTACTTGTTTGTTGTATTGCTTTCTTGTATTGAACATGTTGTATTTCAAAGTTCCATGTATTGTAACACTTTGTTATGAATGAAATCAATTTATTTTTAAATCTATTGTCACAATTAGCGTTATGTGTGATGAGCAATATTTCTTCGTCCCACTCCGATGATTCTGCCATTGGTTGGGGTGTGACACTGTCGTTTAGGGGTAGAGGACTACAACAGATGGTGTCGTTTAGGTGATATGATTTGGGGGGGGGGGGGGGGGGTATCGTTTGAAACTTGCTATTGTTTGGGGTGTTGTCGTTTGAGCATAGGATCTCGTTTGGATGGTATCACTTGGGTAGTGGGGTGATATCTTTTGTAAGTCCAATGTCGTTTGGAGATCCAATATCATTTGGAGTGTAACAATATATATGTAACTTGGTTAATTGTTTTCCTTTAATATTTTAATAGGACCTAATGAATCCAAATTATTTTTATTTGTAAAAATAAACTTTTTAACCCAAAGTACTTATATTAACTAACCATTACGTGACATTATTATAAAAAAAATATAATAAAGATAATAAATATTTCGCTTTTCTATCTATTGCAAATTCCGATCCAATTCACAAACGAGTCGGTTTTTCTACTATCCGTTTTTTTTTTTTTTTTTTTTGCGGATGTTATAATGTTTGAGCATATCGCTTTGCCAAAAATCTGGCCAGGGAGTGAAGTTTTGTAGTGGGATTAAGTTCATTTAACTGGAACTCTTCACAGGTGTGTAATGTGCATTCTTGGAGTTTTAAGATTCTGGAGGTAATTCTCGGGGTTTTGAGTAGTATATAAAGGATGAAGGAGTTTTTATTTAGTAATAAAATATTTAGAAGCGAAAAAACATAAATACCCTCACTTAAGAATGTGAAATTTCAAAATCCCCCCTCATTAAACGGAACTTTCTAACCCAGTTAGACGTTTGGACGAAAATGACAAAATATGTCAAAAGTGAAGGGCAATATGACACAAAAAAGTCGTTTTGAATTAAACTGACAAATAGGCCCAAACCTCATGACGATTTTGGCAATTTACTCACAAAATTATTATCACACGACTACGAAAGAAAAATGCACATAACCGGTACATCTGATTTCAAAACTTGTTTTAACATATGTAACATTCTTTAGACCATTCAAAGCTTTACACAAATATGTTGTAAATGAATACATAGTTGTGTTTCAATTTTTAGTACAAACAACTGAACAAATTAAACATAAACATAAAAAAAATGTGGGCTTCATACAAACCTGGAAATAGCATCGAGATTTGAATCTCGCAAATAGCACTTTTCTAGACATTTCGTTGCATTGAATGTGACATTGATATGAATTGGGAACAAGAAGAATTTGCCGACAACGACGTTGTTTGCTTTGATGATTCAGTGCTAGGAGGTTCTAGACTTCTACTTAAGGATTGGTATTGGCTAGTGGAGGAGAAATCGGAAAGCGAGGACGCTAGAGGTGGCAAATAATAAGCTATTGGCATCTTTGAGGGTAGTAACGGCATGGAAGCTTCGGAGTTTAGTACCTTAATGGCTTGTCTCATCGAAGGGCGGAATTCTGAGTCAGGGTGCACGCACCATAAACCAATGCTCATTAAACGCCTGACTTCTTCTTCATCAAACTCTGACCCTAGACTCGGATCGACTGCTTCTAAAGTAGTGTCATTCCCATAAAGCTCCCAAACCCATTCTACTAACCGTATTTGTTTTTCTAGAGATATATAGTCAGTGGCTTTTCGCCCACAAGCTATTTCCAATGCAACAACTCCGAAACTAAAAACATCTGATTCCTTGGTTGATCTTCCAGTGAATATACATTCAGGAGCCATATAACCGAAGGTTCCTGCCAACATCGTTGTTTGCGTGCTTTTCTCATGGTCAACCAACTTAGCTAGCCCGAAGTCACCAAGCTTCACATTGAAATTTGAGTCCAACATCACATTACTTGATTTGATATCTCTATGCAAGACACACTGCTCCCATTCTTCATGTAAATATAACAAAGCAGACGCCAAACCATGGGCAATTTTGTACCTTGAGTTCCATGTTAGCATGCTCTTTCCTTTAAAAAGATGTAAATCCAAGCTTCCGTTTTCCATAAATTCATAAGCAAGCAGGAGTTCTCCTTTCTCATGGCACCAACCGATGAGTTGCACCAAGTTTCTGTGCCTTAATCGGCTAATGATCCTTACTTCTGACGCATACTCTTTGATGCCTTGTTTGGAAGTCTTCGACACCCTTTTGACAGCGACCCACATGCGTAAATCTTTTAGAAAACCTTTGTAAACTCCTCCAAAACCTCCCTCTCCAAGCTTCTCTGTCTCAGCAAAGTCCGCAGTTGAGCGAGCTAATTCATGGTAAGAAAATCTTCTTGGCATGGAGGCCCCCATTTCAATTTCCTTGTTAATCTCCAACAGTGCAATTTCCTCTGCTTCATCGCCATGGTTTTTCTTCCGTATCCATAAAAAGTATGCAAGTATTGCCAACCCAGTAAATAGAAGCAACGCTCCAGCTATTAATCTCATCTTACTCAACATATGGTCTTTCCTATTTTTTTCATCAACCTTAAACTCAATACTATTAAACTCCCAAGATATTACATTGTTTTTCTCGTATCGATTTCCAGTGGACGCCGAAAACCCAAAAATTACCCATTCAGGCAACACATGTCTTAGATCAATGGCGTAATCAAGCCCAGTTTCCCATACAGATAAATTATCTTTAAAACTAATGAAGGAAACACTAAGAGTTTTGATCTCAGCATTATAATTAATCAAAGCTCTACACTCTTTCCCATATGTTATATTGCTAAACCACTTTCGAGATACAACAGAAGTAATAGAGCCAATATCGATGCCCACATGGTCATTTATCGACATATTAGTATCCGGATCTTTTGGATCCCAATCGTTTCCACCAAAAGTATCAAACTCCACAGCAACAAATCGATATCTAGTGGTGTTGGTTGTAGAATCGTAAGGAAGCCCCAAGGATCCTCCTGAATTTATCACAAAATTTTCCTCAGCAAGGAAGAATGTGAGACCATCACCGTGCTTCTCGTTTAGGCATGAATCCATCACAAATGTGAAGCTCGTAGAGAAGCTGGCCAGATCAGTAGAGTCGCTGTCCCAAAGATGAAGAAGTTTGGTGTACGTTGCTCGACCTGCTAAGTAGATTGAACCATTTCGACCATTACAACTTCCACCAGTCAACTGGATTCCATCATCAGTGGTATAAGCTGCATCACCTAATAATATTTTTTCATGGGAATTTTTTGAAGTAATATTTATGAAATTGAAAGTAATTGAAGTTGAATAAGGGATTAAAGCAAGAAAGAAGCACGCCAAGATAGACATTGAAGTTGGGAGTTTCTTGGAAAATCTATCGCTATGAGGATAACATTCATCTTGGAAAATCTGGTTATGAGGACAACATTCATTGTTACTACCATATAATAAGTCATGCAAAGACTTGTATTAACTACCATATAAAAAGTCATGCAAAGACTTGTATCAACTACCATATTATAAGTCATGCAAAGACTTGTATTAACTACCATATAATAAGTCATGCTGATGTGAGCTTTCTGTTTTTTTTTTCTCTCTTTCTTTTTTTTTTCCTTTTTTTATTTTCTATCTATTTTTATAATATTTGTATACAAAATTCGAGTAAAATTATTTTACAAAGGCTCCTAAAAATAAGAATTGTACAAAGATACAATGGATCGCAAAATATAACACAATTTCTAGCAAAATATAACACAATGCCGAAAAATATAATACAATGTCTAAGAAAAAAGACACAATGAGTCACAAAAAAAACATAATGACGCAAATATAGAAAAGACACAATGATAAATAAAAAGACATTATGATGTAAACAAAAAATTTAAAATCTACAAGCTAAACAGTTAAGAACAAAAACCTAAAATGCCACATGGTAGAGTTTGATCGGAGTCTGTTTGATACCCTCTTACGACTTCTTATTTTTTATGAGACTTTGTATTTGATCCTAACCCTACAAAATTTATTCGTTTATTCTCTTTTAGATAAAACAACTATGTTTTATTTATAAAGCCAATAGTTTTATAAAATCCATTTGACGTAAAAGAGTTATAATTTTATTTACATGATATTTATAAATTGAAATTATTTCAATTTTTTTATCAAATTGATGTATGAATATCAAATAAGTTTTTTTTATCAAATTAACTAGTGCTATTAAATCCGCTCGTCGCACCGTGAGTGGGTATCACTTCGTTTAACTACGGAACCGACACTTGTTATATAAACCAGCAGAGAAAAAAAATTAAAAATCATAATATGACCAAAAATATACCAACACGGCGGAAATTTGGTCGGTATCGGTTTGTTTCGTTACGCCACTGGCACACGTTACAACAATCAATAGAGAAAAAAAAATCTTGATATGACCAAAAAATACCAACACATGATTTACATATTGATATATAAAAAACCCACATAACGTATATAAAAAACCACTAAATAATCATTCACTTTGTCTATTAATAGTATAATAATATTTTCATTCGCTTTGTCTATTAATTAATAGTATATAATATTGTGTATTAATAATATATAATATATAATTAATGATTTCTATTGTTAATCAAGTAATAGAAAATTAGTTATTGCAAATCCTCAAAAGCTTAAAATTTAAGCATATACTTGTAGAAGGGAATATCAAATGGTAGCTACTGCTCTGCAATTATAATGAATGATATATAACATAGAAGTGTTATCTCTACCAACAAATCCTCAACACAAAGATGTGTTATCTCTACCACAGATGCTCTATACCTAAAAATGATCAACTTTCCTCACATATCTAAACCAAACTTCAGACTCAACCTAAAATTTGGTAACCCTAAAAAACCATGAAAACCCTATAACAAAAATTACTTCATCCTACACAACAATTTCCACAAATTATAACTAAACAGCGAACAAAATTAACAAAACTTAGTACAATGGCTGAGAATACAATGTTGAAATGGCGAAAATTTACCAATTTAAGTAGGAAAACCCGTTTAGAAATAAGATTAACATAAATCAGAAGGACCAACCTTAGTTCAACCGCTGTGGGAGTGGAAGAAACGAGAACCAGAGAGATTAGGGCCTTGATTCTATTCTGAGTGAAAAGTAAATTGCATGTTTGGGGGGTTTTAAACCCTAAATCGTCATCAAGGAGACACGTATTAGGACACTTGGCAATTTCTAATCAAGTTTATAACTAAAATCATCATTAGAGAGACACATTTTAGAACAACGGGGAATTTATACTCAACAGCTGGCAATCTCTACTCAATTTACAACTAATACAAGTGATACTACATATATATGCACAAAATAGCAACAATGCAAGCAATATAACCACATAATGCACTGCAATGTTATAAATTCATAATATATAAATATATAATTAGGGTACACAATCATGGGGAAGGATCCACTAAAAAGTGGATTTTGCCTAAGTAGCCTAAGAAGGATTGTGATGATTACATGTGTCACTCCTAATAACTAGGAATGAAGGGCATTTTGGTCCTTATAAATAGGAGTGAAAATGACATGTGTCACCCCTTTTGTTTTTTAAAAATACAACAAAAAAATCTAATACAAAAAAAAATCTAGTACAAAAAATTCTAGCACAAAAAATCTAGTACAAAAAAATCTAACACAAAAAATGTAGTACAGAAAAATATAGCACAAAAAATCTAGTATAAAAAAATATAGCACGAAAAAATTCCGAAAAAAACTTAGTACAAAAAATTCTAGCACAAAAAATTGAGAAAAAAAAAATTTAAGACAAAAAAATTCATAACAAAAAAATTTAGCACAAAAATATAGTACAAAAATCCAGCACAAAAAAATGTTATACAACATAGAAATACAACATATTTTAGTGGGTTTTTTAGTCTTCATATTTTATATAGCAATATGGTACTCAAATTAAAGATAAAAAGACGCTTGATTTTATGGTGAAATTTTTATGAAAAAATAATGTCGTATAAAAAAGTTATGAACGTTTAAAAAATTTGGGTGAAATATGCATGTGCCTTGCATGTGGAGAGAGAAAGTCTATAAATATGATTTTCCCAAGATACCCTTGCACTCCTCCTTTCTCCTACACTTTCATCTTAACCATTGATTTGAAAAATGAATAATTAAGATTCATTCTCATCCTACTTAGTGAAAATTAACTTTTTATTTGATCTTTTATGAACGTTTAAAAAATTTGGGTGAAATATGCATGTGCCTTGCATGTGGAGAGAGAAAGTCTATAAATATGATTTTTCCAAGATACCCTTGCACTCCTCCTTTCTCCTACACTTTCATCTTAACCATTGATTTGAAAAATGAATAATTAAGATTCATTCTCATCCTACTTAGTGAAAATTAACTTTTTATTTGATCTTACCCCACACAATCATATCCCAACTTTTAACAAGATCTTCACTTTTCATAGAAGTATATTTTATCAACAGGAATGGGATCAAATACAAACACTTAAGTTTGTAAGAACCAACACATAATTGACAAGTGTCCATAAAAAAAATTAGTTTAGGGGTAATTTAGACCTTTTGACCATATTTATTTATAACTAATTAAAAATAATTACAAAAAAAGATAATCAGCACAACACTATATAATTAGCATAACATCCTTAATTGTTCTTCATTATCAGCACATCGTCCTGAATCGTTCTCCATTGTCAACATAAACGACATTAGCACAACATCCTCAATCGTTCTCCATTATCAGCACACCAGATGTGCTGATTATATCTACTTTTGATGTTTGTTTGTATTATTTTGTAATTAACACATAATCAGCACGTTATCAACACAATTATAAAACACCTTTTGTTAACTTTTTTAAAAATCACTTTTATAAATACAAAAAAGGTATAGCAATATGGTACTCATATTAAAGATAAAAAATACTTGATTTTATGGTATATTTTTTTAAAAGAAAATAATGAAGTATATAAAAGTTATTTTAGTTTAAAAAACCTTGGTGGAATTTGTATTTAATGGAAAATGGTCAAATGACTAGCAATTTTACAAAATTACCCCTAATTTGTTAGTAGTAATTTTTAATTATAAGGGTTTTATTTATAATCAATATCAACCCTTGATTTAAATTATCAATGGTTCAGATCTGTTCTTACGGTTCTTATAATTAGCACTGTTTGTACAGGATCTCAACCCTTTATCAACATTTTATCTTGAGGTTAATTACTCAACTGTAAATACAAGTGTAATCGATATGAGGAGATTGTATCACGAAAGCTTAAATTTTTGTTTATTTTTCTAGTTTTCATCTCATGCCCCTAGTTGTCATATTTCAGCCAATGATTCACAATTGTGTAATGACTACTTAGAAACAAGAGGGATCCCAAAACTTTTTCTTTTTAATATTTACATGATATGGCACAATCTATATATATATATAAATGAGATGGATTTGGGCTAGGTGACATTTGTATTTGACCATTTTTGCTGATGTGGCAACTTATTGTGTTGAGTTTAGGAGGGAAATCACATTTGGGTTCTACAATCACGATTTCAAGAAAAAAGAGGCGGGATCCGAATTGTTTTGGGTCGGGTTTTTTGTTTCCGAATACACCTTAACAAAAATATTCGGATCATTTAAAACCTACTTCATTTTCTTTTCTCTCATTCATACCTACCTCAACTTTACCCTCTTCTCTCTTCCTTTTGTTCTACAATCGGTTATCTTCTCACCAAGTTTACAAAAATTAGGTCAACATCAAAGGTAAATACACTAAATTGAAGCTAAATATTTTGTTATTATATGTTCTGAATGAAGATCGGAGTTTGATTTTATGTTATTCCTTTCTATATAAAGTTAAATTTATAAACATTGTTTGTACTTCTATTAACTTCTTCTTTGGTCTGATTTTTGTAGATCCGACCATAAATCTTGAAGGTATGTTGTTTTACTTTGTTTTTTATGTAGTATTCATCTTTAATCTAATCAATTCGACATGTTTACTTTTTTTTTTTAAAAACCAAAATCTAGACCAGAGGTTTTTGTTGATTTTTGTTTCAAACAAAATCAAGTTTTTGATTTTTCTTGATTTCTGTAGAGCCGACCATATTTATCGCAGTTACTGATTTTCTTGATTTTTTTTTTCATGTGAATCCCTAACTCCGTCATAACACTCGGAATCCCACCATTTGTCAAGCAACAAAGGTTAGCTAAATCTTATACCTTTTTTTTATCTTTTTTTAACTTTATCATATATAATTTCATGTTTTCTGTTCAGTTTTTTTTTAATTAATACTATATTCTGAATGTTTTATGGGTTATCGTTCTTTTTAATTAATAATATATTTAATTGAATTTAATTGATATTGTTTGTTTTTTGATATATATAGTCTGCCTTATGCCTTATTCTTATTAAATTAACAGTGTTTTGAAAATATTATAATTTGATTTTTCAGTTATCATTATTTCAAATTTGCTTTAAAGATATCTTTAATTTATTTTTAGAAATGTTTTTTTTTCTATAAACATAGTAATGTTTTTAAGCTTAATTTATGAATTTGAAATAATAAGTCTGTTTCTGTAATTAGACATTGTTTCTATAATTAGGTTGCCGTTATATTTTAAAAAAAATTTACTTATTTCCTTTGCAGTTATGGTTCCAATCAACTCTTCAACTTCCCTCCAATCTTCTTCCAAGAATAGCATCGGTTTCCATATAAAAATGAATTTCTTCAGTGGATCTACATATATAGATGGTTTTACATTCTTCACCATCTTCATCTACATCTACTTTTTCTTGAATTGATATCTGAATTTGACATATCGCTCTATAAATCTGTAAGTTGTTTTTGTTAAATTCCTTCTTTAATCATTATTCATGTGTTCTTCCTTTTATTTAATGTGTTTAAACTATGTTTATGTTTATTGAACCCTAAATCCGATTGGGATTGAAAAATATGTTCAAAAGCATAAATCCTCTTGGCATTGTAAAATATGTTGATTAGGGGTTTTAAAATTATGGTTTTGTTATAGAATATGATGTTTATGCAAAACCCTAAAACCGATTTTGATGCGGAATGTGATGTTTATAGGAAACCCCGAATCCGATTGTTATTGAATATAGTTTTTTTATGAATTTTATTTTTTTATTTGGTATGATTCTGTTTATATGATTTTTTCAGTCTGATGTATTGTTTACGTTTATGTTATACAAACCCTGATTCTGATTGTCATGGAAATTCTTATGATTTTGTTTTTATTTCACATGTTTATGTAATCTATCAATTTTTGAGGTCACTTTATCTGTATTTGATGATAGGATAATATGATTGTATATTTTAAGGTGATTTAAATTTTGTTAATTGTCAGTGTAAATCATTTGCTTACAAGATTTTTTATTATGATGTATCATAATGGTTATATCATCGGTTGCCTCCATTTGTTCTAGATTTTGGAATAAAAGATACTTTTGATGATGTTTGTTACATACTGAATGTTATTATAACATGTCGTTCACATTGTTTTTTTTTTTTTGTTGTTATTTATATTTTTTTTAATAATTAATCTGATGTGGTTTGTTTATGTAACCTGTTTTTGTAGGTATTTGATATGGCTGAAAGTTTATCAAGGTATTTTTTGTTCATTTTGTTAGTTTATGTAACATTTCATTTGTAGAATCTGTGTTTTTTTTTTCATTTATTTGTTTTTTTCTCACACTAATCTTAACATGTTACACTTTATTAAGATCGTAATTTTTAAATCAGTTTCAGAGGACCCTGGTTCTGTAGGCTAATGAATGTAGCAGACGAACTTATTCTGGTAAATGATAAATTATTACATAAGTTATTTTTGTTCTTTTGTTTTTCTTATTATTATATACAGTTTATTATTATTGTATTTTTTATATCTTTTCACTATAATTATAATTCATTTTGCATTTGTTTGTTTTATTAGTCCATTCCAGGTGACGCTGCGTGCAAACTATGGGGTGTAGATAAAGGCCCTACAAATGTTACAATACACACTGAAGATGGCCGATTATTTAATGTTTCTTTAAGCGCTTTTAAAGGAAAGTTATTCTTTTTCCATGGTTGGTCCAATGTTGTAGAACATTTGCGACTAACCAAAGGCTATTTGGTAGTATTTAATCCTGTAGATTCTACTACGTTTAAATTAACATCTTTCGTTGATGGGGTTAGTCGTGGCTCTTTCTGGACGTATCTGCTCCCTCCATCATCTAATTTTTATGTAAGATAAATTCTATTTTTATTTTCGTATTGTATTGATGTATTACTTTACTTATATTAAGACTAAATTTTTTTTTCTTTTGTTATCATTCCCACAGGTTATTCCTGAATGTATCCTGCCAAAAGTTTATGATTATTCCTCAAATGATGTAATATCTACTGTAATTATAGATAACAATACGTTTAAAGTTGCCATTGAAACGTCTGACGGTAAAGTCGGTTTTACCGTTGTTATTGACGTAATTGTTAGTCAGTTACAGTTGAAGGCTGGTTGTTTTTTGTTATTTACAAAAGGTTTTGGTAATTTTTTCCATTTAAAATTTTTTGGAAAAAACGGCGTTGAAATGAATTTTCCTGATGTAAATGTCGATGAGGTAAGTTAAATTTTGGTAGTTAATTATATATTTTATATATGTTAATGTAATACATGTTATATATTTAATTTGCAGGCTGAAGTTGCACCTATCGATGCTGAAAATGAAGTTGATGAACAAATACATGGTAGTGTTCGTCGTTTTATTCGTATGGATGGTGAACGTTATTTTGTAAGTTTTAATATCATTTTACAAACCGCTAAAAAACAAATGTTATACTTCTTTTGTTACTTAATAAACATCGTTCTTTTAGTTTCATATTTATCATTAATTTTATTTTTACAACAATACAGAGGATTCCTGATCCTGTTTCACGGATGGCTAGACTTTATGAAGGTTTAAAGGATATCACCGTTAGGCTTATGCATCTGGATCTGCTACAGCAATTTACCAACGGTACCAGACGTGAAAAAAAAGCGACGGAGGTTGGCGATACGCGTTAACCAGTTGGAAGAAGTTCATGAAAGCTGCTAGAATTAAGGTCCGTGACACGGTTCACTATTCTTTTGATGAAAATGACCAGGTGTTGAGTGTTGAACGAGTTGTACCTTACGTTAAGCGTAGTCATTAGTTATATCACATTTAGGGCATGTTTTTTGCCTTTCATATGTTAGATATTAAATTTTTATATGGTTTTTTTTGTTTTGTTTTTGACATTCGTTATGGTTTTGAATTTCAAGTTATTACATTTTTTCATATCTTAACTTTGCTTTTAACCACTCATTTGTTATGTCTTGAAAGTTTAATCTATGTGTTAAGTAGTCATTTCTTAAATTTTATAAATCGTTAACTGATGCTAATGATGTTACTAATTTCTTCAAAAAGTATATCAAACACAATTTTATGTTAATCAATTAAGCATTTAACATTATTTAAAATAATCCGGATCCCATTCTTTCTTTTATCTTTTTTATTTCTGCACAGAGAGTATAGTGTTGTTATTATTATAAGATAGTATTATGAACCTTTAGTACTACATATAGAATAGATAGATAACACTATGATTGTCATTTTTAAACCTTGCATTATAGTTTTGAGATGTTACATTATAAGGTTTTTATATAAGATTTAACATAAATAACCCATTTTATATTCATTTTAATTATAGAAAGTCAACTGTCACTTAGTATGTTGCAATTTCAAAATTTCGTTCTTACTTTGCATAACATTAATAATAAAATTCCGTACTTACTTTGCAATTTCAAGCTTATAATTATGGAAACTGATTATTCATAAAAATGTTAAAAAATCTATTTTTTATATTTTAGTAAAGGTTGTCAATTATAGAAAATATGTTACAAATATAAAATTTTACGTTAATATTTGTAAATAATTTTTAAATTCGTAAAGTGATCCCGAAGTTATATAATTAATATGTACAGTTTCCGTTTTTATAAATTTGAATTTATGTTAATTCGTTTTATCTAATTATAAATTATACCGTTTCCTTATTTATTGTATTTTAAAATGGAGGTTTATTTTGATTAGAAATATTGATAATATATTACTAAAAATATTAACTTTATTAATTTGATATAAATAGATCATTTGTTTTCTTTTTAAGCCAAACTAATATTTTTGCAACAGTCCATTCATTTATTTGATTTCTTCTTAGCTATAATGGAAGACGAAGGTCAGATCACCTTGTTGAACGATATCGATGCTCTTAGCACAAACTACACTATCAAGGTTAAAATTGTTATTTTGTGGAGGAAGAAGATGAGAGATAATGAAAGAGAGACATATCGTATAGATATGATACTGATGGATGAAATGGTAAATTAATGATTTAATCTTTTTTGTTTTAATTATACTGATTTTGATTGCATTTGAACATACCCTTTGCATGTTATTCTGTATTTACACACAGGGTACCAAGATTCAAGCTTCTTGCTTGCATAAGCTATTTTCAAAGTTTGAGAGGCATCTTAATGTTGATGAATGCCTTATCATAAAACGGCCATCTCTTGCTACGAACACTGCATCTTTCAAGATTGTTCCTAACAATCAGAAGCTATCTTTTTACTATCATACGTTTGTGGAAAAGTGCAATAAATGGGAAGGTCCGCAGTACGTTTTCAATTTTGTTGAGTTTAATGATGTTCTTTCCCAAAAAATAAAAGAGGGTACGACAGTAGGTATGTTTAGTTTTTATTTACAATCTTTATATACCATAATATTTGTTTGCGGATTTTATAGATTTTTTTATGTTCTTATATATGCTGACATCTATTTTATATTTTTGTTAGATTTCATTGGTTATGTTGGTGTTTGTTATAACATCGAGGAGACTAACAAAAAGGATGGTAGTAAAGGGAAACGCCTTAATCTTAAGCTTCAAGATCTTGAGTAATACATTTTATAAATTGTGTTTAATTTTTTTTTTCCATTTTATGCTTTCAAATTTACAAAATGTTGTTAAACTTATATTTTTTTTCTTATATTCTATTGTAGAGAAGTTCAGATCGATTTAACTCTTTGGGATGATTACGCTAAGGACATGTATTCTTACATGGTTAGTGAAAAGCGT
Organism: Helianthus tuberosus; assembly: GCA_030545235.1. Classification (NCBI taxonomy): domain Eukaryota; kingdom Viridiplantae; phylum Streptophyta; class Magnoliopsida; order Asterales; family Asteraceae; genus Helianthus; species Helianthus tuberosus. The sequence goes on along the minus strand of CM060368.1, from coordinate 45,214,056 downwards.
GAAGCACATGTTGTCGTTGTTGTCCATTTTGGTGCTGTTAAGACATACAAAGGTATTTAACTCATAGTGCATTTTATACCAAACAATGTATCTAGATGTTGTTACTTTGTATATATTTTTTTTATTGTTTAAATTATTTTTACCTAACAATAGGCAAATGGGGATTTTCTAATAACTTTGATGGTTCACGACTTTTCATTAACGACAATTTTGATGACATGCTATCGTTCAAGCAAAAGTAAGTGTTATTATTTAAACATATTTTTTTAAATTTTATCAACTTTACGTATTGTTTGTATTTTTTATTAATTAAACATTTTTGTTTATTCAAACTGTTTTGTAGGTTTCTTGCAAAACTTGCTGCTTCAACTGAGTCAAGTAGCCATGCTGGGTCATATATGATGTGTTCTGTCGAAGATGAATTTTTAAAGAATGATGTTTTTTCACCAATTGCTTATCTTGCATCAATCTTAGAGGTTTTCCTTAACATTTCATGTTTTATATTTTTTATTTTAACAAAATTTTAATGAATTATTTTTCTTTTATTATATTAAACAGCCAAAGAAAGTTGTTGTTGTTGGAACTATTGTAGCAATTGTTTCAGATAAGATGTGGTATTATGATGGGTGTAACTATTGCAAGTCCAAAGTTGAGCAAAAGTTTGAAACCTATGATAAGGATGATGGAACAAGTGATGTTAGAGATGAGAAGTTGTATCAATGTTCTAACAAGGATTGTAATGGAAAAGAAGTTTTCCCGCTGTCCAGGTAAAGTGTTTGTTAGTCATACTTCTAATTATTGTTCATACAACAACAACAACGTTGGTCGTCTATATTATCTATTCATATATGTTTGTTAATTATTTAAATACCATTTTTAAGGTTTAAAATACCGGTTCACGTTCAAGATTCAGCCGGTACTTGACACTTACATTATTTGACCATGAGGCGTTGAAGTTTGTTGGGAAAACTGCAAAGGAACTTATACAAATTCAGGACGAGGTTATATTTAGTTATACTTTATATTTATTTAAATTAAATTTTTGTACATTTATTCTAATGACACATTATATTTTTTTTTTAATATACTTATTGAAATCAAATGATATTCCAAGAGAATATCCAGTTGAATTTGAATCGTTGGTTAACCTAAAGTGTGCTTTTGTGATTAAAGTAACTGACTTTAATATTGTCAATGCTGTTGAGAATTATGGAATATCAGTTGTTACGACTGATGATGACATCTTGGATAAGCTCAACAAAAAATTTAAAATTGACCAAGTAAGCGATTGTTTTATTAATATATATTTGCACTTTCAAAACCGTTTAAAATATGTTGAACTATTTGTCGTTTGCTTTTCATGTTTTCACAGCTTGATGTTTCTGATTCTTTTGGTATGAGTCAGTCTGAGTTCCAAACTTCTGCTGGTGAATGTTTGAAGGTATAACTTAAAATATATACTTATATATAAGTTTAATAGTTGTGTTATTATAATTTGTTTATTTATTTAAGGATGCTGATTCTTACACTGGGGATAACACCACACCTGTTTCAAAGGATTATGTGGGTGACTTGAAACAATCATCTTCTGATATGAAGCGTAACCTTGATGATGTTTATTTGAATGAAGAGGGATTGGCGTCGTCAGCAAGTAAGCCTCGCATGTGTGTTGAGAAGAATTGATAAAGGAGATATGACAAATGGTGGTTTTAATAAAAAAACAATTTATTTGGTATTTGAATATTGGAATTTTGTTTTGTTCGTATGACTTTTTGATGTCTCAAGACATTTTTTGAGAATTATGTTTGGTTATATTCTTTATTTTATGAGACTACGTTGATTAATTTTTTATTTTTGTAATGTAATAGTGCTATAATATAAATACTGAAAAAATAAAAAAATTTGGTGTATTAGTTTTCACCTTACTTAATTACTTTTCATGAACTGAACATTAATCATTTGTGTGTATATATTATTTACTATTCAGTTACAATTCTAAAGTTATTTTAAGAAATATGCTAATCATGTCAATTTTTACTATTCAGTTACATTTCTAAACTTATTTTTAGAAGTTTCGTAATTTTAGCAATTCTACTTTACGAAATGACACACTATCTTCTAATTTCGAAACTAATAAATATAGAATTGTTTTCATATTTATGATCATTAATTTGGTTACAATTTATTTTTGTAATATATATTATTAATTCCATAAATAACTTATACCGTAGGTCTATAAATTCAGATACTTCATAGACTTTTGAAACATCTTCATGGTTATCTGAATTTGCATTCTTAGCTTCCTTCTACGGTGGAATAAATTTTTTTCATCATTCTTTACATTTCCAGTAAGTTTTTATGTAGTTCGTTATAATTTTATTTATTCATGAGTTTGGTTTTCATTGTAAAGCTATTAGTTTTTTTGTTGTAGTTCTTTGTGTTCGTTAAAAAATGCATAATAGGTTTGAACAACTTACGTCGTATTCTTCTGAACGTCCACATATTGGCTTTGATAATAACTGTAAGTGTTTTACTTCTTTTATCTCAAACATTTTAAATAGTATTCAATTTCTTTTTTCGAAAACGTTTTATGTTCTAAATTCTATATTTCTTTCTTCTTATTTAGTTTTTTTTTTTTTTTTTTTTTTTTTTTTGCATTTTAGACGACGAAGCTAAATATACACGTTGGTTAAGAAAACTATATCTTGATAATAAGAAATCAAAATCAACAGCATTTCCGGATTATTTTGTTAGAGGTAATTTTTCTATCATTTTTCTATGCATATATGTTTTGAATATATTTAATCATATTTAAGTTGTATATATCACATTTTTGTCATTAAAGAAAGTAATTTGTTTACTATTGTATTATTTTTAATGTTTACTGTTACATATGTCAAATTTTATTCGTTATTCTATTTTTATATTATAGCTGTTCAGGCTAAACACAAGCGCAAGTTAAGAAAACTATACCTTGATAGTAAGAGATCAAAGATTACTAAAAAATTCATTTCTAGAGGTGGTGCTTCAACGTCGTCGTCATCAACACGAATCCTTTTAAATAACAAAGAGAATTTAACTCACAATTTTTCAATCACAACCTTTCCTACCGAACCTTCATCTGTTATAGGGACAAGTAAGTTTAGTTTTATGTTAGATAATGTTACAAATTTCACATTACTAATTTAGTTCGTCAACTCCAGTTCGGTTATATTACATATTATATAATGATTGTTTATATCTTATTAGGTAATCATTTAAATTCGTCCGTTAATGTAAGATCTTCCATTATTACACATTCTACTTTGAAGAAGAAAGGAAATGTACAAGATCAGTTTACAACACCCAACCGTACACCGTTTGCAAACATAGAAAACATAATCCCAGGTTTGTAAATCAAAAACAAACAGTTACTACTTGGTGATGTTTCACATTTAGTTTGTTTTTACTACATATAATATTTGAACAAATTATTTTTTAAATACTTATTTGTATTATCTTATTTTTTTTTTGTTTAGGAAATAATTCTAATTCTTCGAGAAATGTAGCTTATTCATCTGGAGCATTTTCAAATCAGAATAGAAAGACAAATGTTTTGCAAGATTCCTCTACCTCAACACGACGAATGACGAGGTCAAACAAAGAAAACATAACACCAGCTTCGTGTATTACAAACATATGTTCTCAAGTTCCAAGTGTACCACATTTTTCTAATGCTATGTCTTCTTTGAATCGTATATCACCTGGTAAATTTTATAATTATATTGTTACATACATTTTTAATTGTATAATTCATATAGTTAACGAAAAATTATTTTTTCTTTTTTATTCAGATAATATTGCAAGCTCATCAACTTTACCATTGAATGACTGCTATTCTCTTAATCCCAGAATAACGAATAAACGTAACACAACATCTTCGACCTCGGAATTTAGCTCGCTAAAAAGGATGTCTTCTGGAAAGCGTAGACTTATTCATAAACCAATTGAAATAGAACCCATACCAATGGCTGCTCTTGATTCTGATGATGAAAATCATGTTCACGAGGTTGTGTTAGACGCCACCAAAGGCGTATCTAATGGTAACTGATTAATGTTATTCATTGTTGTTTCATATTTTATTTTACCTACTTAATTATTCAATTTATGTTAAATGTTCAGATTATGTTGACCATGGTGACCAATCTCTTACGTGTGGTTTATGCTTTGCAAAGTTATGGCCAATCGAAGGTGGAAAGGGTCGCATTACACTTCAAAAGCAAACATTTGGCTTATGTTGTGGATATGGTAAAGTTGACTTGCCTGGATATAAAGATTCTGATCCATCTTATCAGATGCTTTTTCGTTGTTTAGATCAGGAAAGCAAGTTTTTCTTAAAAAACATATGACGTTACAATTCTATGTTTTCCTTTACTTCAATGGGAGGAAAAGTATATACTAAAATAAACAAAGGTAATGCTCCATTTGTTTATAGAATCAGCGGTCAAAATGCACATAGTATGGGTAGTCTTCTTCCTAAGCACGGAGACCAGCCAAAATTTTCACAGCTTTATATCTATGATACTGAGAATGAGCTTGCTAATAGAGAGTTGCTATTCGGGTATGTATTTTTTTTACTTATCAGTATCTTAATATTACGTTACAACGTAGAATACTATTTTTTCCATTTCAACGTTTGAAACTGTAATTTAAAACGTATCATTTTTTTTACAGTGATTCTTCAAGCAAAGCATCTTTAAGGGCAAAGGAACTTGATGTTAAATTTATAAAGTTTCTTACGAACATGTTAGATTCTACAAATATGTTGGTAAAAACTTACAGGATGGTATGAGACCATCTCCATGAGAATCCTAATGTTTCCCTTAAGCTTCGTATAATCTCACAGAGAGATCGGGACGGTAGGACTTACAATTTACCTACGTGTTCTGAAGTTGCTGCTTTAATAATTGATGAACCTGATCTCAAGATAGAAAGTCGTGATATTATTGTCGAAAGCGTTCAGGAGTTCTTAAGCGTATTAGCGAGTTACATCCTTCTTATCTTGCTCTACAGTATCCAATTCTTTTTCCATACGGAGACGATGGCTATAGGATTAACATTCCTCATAGGGATTTTGGTCCTAACACAAAGAAGACAAGACCAACTTGTACTATGAGGGAGTTTTTTTCTTATAGAATTCAGGATAGACATAACAAGTTTTCTCTAATTCTTAATGCAAGAAGGTTGTTTCAGCAGTTTTTAGTCGATGCCTACACAATGATTGAAAGTGAGAGGCTAAACTACATACGTTTTCAGCAAATCAAACTGAGATCTGATTCGCTTAACAGTCTTAAAAATGTTCAAGAGGTTGGTCAGAGTGATTTGAGTCATACAGGACAACCTGTTATATTACCGTCATCGTTTACTGGTGGTTCTCGCTACATGATGCAAAATTACTTGGATGCTATGGCGTTATGTAGGACGTATGCGTATCCTGATTTCTTTATCACAATCACATGTAATCCGAAATGGCCTGAGATTGTAAGATTTATTGGTGACTCTTCAATTAAGCCAGAAGACAGACCTGACATACTTTGTCGAATGTTTAAGATGAAACTTAATGAATTGATAAAAGTTATGAAGCAAAAAAAAAAAAAAATTTGGCGATATTAATGCAGGTATGTCAATGCTACACCGACTTTCAATTTATACAATTTTTTTTGTCTTTCCATAAATTTTATTTACTATCTTTTACTCATCGTTAGTATATTTTTTTTTTGTGTAGTTGTTTACACAGTTGAGTTTCAGAAGCGTGGTTTGCCACATGTGCATATTTGCTTATTTATGAAAGCTGATCATAAGCTTCCTACGGTTGAACACATCGATCCGTTTATCTCAGCTGAAATTCCTGATAAAAATGAGGATCCTGAATTGTATTCTCTTGTGAGTGACTTTATGATTCATGGTCCTTGCGGACATGCCAACATTAAATGTCCATGCATGGTTGGGAACCGTTGTTCTAAGAATTTTCCAAAGAGGTTTTTGGAATCCACTTCCATTGATTCTGATGGATTTCCCGTTTATAGGAGAAGAGATTCTGGTCACACGGTTGTGAAGAAGGGTGTTACTTTGGACAATAGGAGTGTAGTTCCATACAACAAAAAGCTTCTTAAAAGATATCAGGCGCACATCAACGTGGAGTGGTGCAATCAGGCTGGTTCAATTAAGTATTTGTTTAAATACATTAATAAAGGACCTGATCGAGCCACTGTTGCTGTTTTTTATTCAGACAGAGGCCCCGATGAGGAGATCCCAAAAGATGAAATTAAAGAATATTACGAAGCTAGATATGTTTCCGCATGTGAAGCCAGCCGGAGAATATTTGCCAATGATGTTCATTATAGGTATCCTTCTGTTATGAGATTACCCTTTCATCTTCCAGGACAACAAAATGTTGTATTTAGTTGTGACGACGATATTGAGGATGTCCTAAACAAACCTCAAGTAAATTCCTCAATTTTCTTAGAAAGGATGAAGATGAACAATTCTAAGCCTGAAGCAAGAGAACTTACTTATGTTGAGTTTCCTTCAAAATATGTGTGGAAGTTAAAAGATCATTGCTGGCAGCAACGCCAAAATTATGTTGTTATTGGGAGAATTTATTCTGCGTCTCCTTCTCTTGGTAAGGCTTATTACCTAAGGATTCTTCTTACTAAGGTTAAAGGACCACGATCATTTGAAGAAATCAGAACATATGATGGTGTTGTTTATCCTACTTTTAGGGACGCGTGTTATGCACGTGGCCTGTTAGATGATGACAATGAATATATCGAGTGTATTAAAGAATCCAGTTTCACTGGAAACGGTCATTATCTTCGTTCTTTGTTTGGAACACTTCTATTGTCTAATACCCTTTCAAGACCTGAAGTTGTTTGGGAGAAAACGTGGGAGCTATTGTCCGAGGAAATTTTATACAATATGCGGAAAGATTCTGGCATGAGTGGTATGTTTTTCAGCCTTTTGTTATATTTTGTGATGTTATATTAACAAGTTGTTTCGTTATATTAAATAATTTTCGTTTTCATTGTAGGATTCGTTGTTTCTGACGAACGTTTAAAGAATATAACATTGTCCAAAATCGAAAAATTCCTTCTTCGTAATGGATCCAGCTTGCACAGGTTCTCATCAATGCCTTATCCTGATGATGACTATCTAATGTCCGAGAGCAACCGTCTGATAAACGAGGAGCTTTCTTTTGACACGGATGAATTTAGGGCTAAGTTCAATAATCTTCACAGGTCTCTAAACGACGATCAAAGAGCATTGTATAATGAAACTATGGATGTTGTTCGAAGTGGGAAGGGTGGTGTGTTTTTTGTGTACGGTTATGGTGGTACGGGCAAGACTTTTCTGTGGAAAACTTTAGGTGCTTCCATTAGATGCAATGGACATATTGTTATTAATGTTACTTCAAGTGGTATTGCGTCTTTGTTGTTATCACGAGGTCGTACTGCTCACTCTCGATTTCATATTCCAATTAATCTCAATGAAGATTCAGTATGCCATATCAAGCCTAATACTGAAGTCGCGAATCTTCTATACGAAGCCAAGTTGATTATTTGGGATGAGGCACCGATGGTACACAAACATGCTTTCGAGGCTCTTGATCGTACAATGAAGGATGTTTTGAGTGTGTTTGATTCACGAAATTCAGAACTTCCATTTGGTGGAAAAGCTATCGTCTTGGTGGTGACTTTAGACAAATCCTACCTGTTGTACAAAATGGAAGCAGGCAAGAAATCGTAAACGCCTCTTTATGTTCATCCCACATCTGGTCCAGTTGCAAGGTGTTAAAATTGTCAACCAACATGCATTTGTCGGTTGGATCCAGTAGCTCAAACATCGAGGAGATAAACGAATTTGGTAAATGGCTTCTTGAGATCGGCGAAGGAAATGTTGGTGATTCTAACGATGGTGATGCAAATATTGAAATACCTGATCATCTTTTAATAACTGATGAAAATGATCCAATTCAAGGTTTGATTGACTTTGTATATCCTTCAGTTCTTCATCGTTATAAAGACCATGACTACTTTTCTGAGAGAGCTATACTCGCTCCTAAGAATGAAGTTGTTCATGAGATAAATGATCGTTTGCTTGCTTTGTTTCCCGGTGAAGAAGTAGAGTATCTTAGCTCTGATAGTTTATGTCCGACTGAGGAAATTAACGATCCGTTACATCAAGATTTATATAATCCAGATGTGTTAAACAGTGTGAAAGTATCAGGGTTACCAAATCATAGATTGGTATTAAAATTGGGCGTTCCGGTTATGCTTTTGAGGAATATTGATCAGCAAAACGGTTTGTGTAATGGTATGCGTCTTCAAATCACACGTCTTGGTAAACGTGTTATCCAGGCTGAGATATTATCGGGACGTAATGTTGGTTCAAGAACTTACATCCCAAGAATTAGCATGATACCATCTGACAAGAAAATACCCTTCAAATTTCAACGAAGGCAATTTCCAATAACCGTATGTTTTGCGATGACTATTAACAAAAGTCAAGGACAATCTCTATCGAGAGTTGGTTTATACCTGAGAGACCCCGTGTTCTCACATGGTCAGCTTTATGTTGCGTTGTCGAGAGTAAAGACTAAAGATGGCGTTAAGGTTTTAATATTCGACAAAGATGGGAGGCCAACAAATAAAACTGCAAACGTTGTTTACAAAGAAATATTCGGGAAATTGTAGTTTAAACTTTTGTTATGAGGTTTATTCGGGAAATATGGTGGGTTTTTTTCTATGCTATTATTGTATGTTGGGTTTTTTCTATGCCATGTGTTGAAGTTACTTTTTTATTGACTATGTATTTTGTTTTATTTTTATTGTGGTTTTTTCATTGTTATATCAATAGAAGATGATATTACTATGTATTAAATATAACATATAAACAAAAACTAGAACAGGTAGATATTTATAGACACGGTTACATAATAGAAGTCCAAACTACATAAGTATCGTAACTATTAAACATGTTAACCTACTAGAAAACAACTTTTAACACTACATAACTTACTGTAGCTTTCTTCGTTAGCCAAAATAACTATATATTATGGTTCATCCCTGTTTCAAAGTTTCAAACATCACAACTAGCGCAAAACACCTGTAAGGAAGAAAACACAAATATCTGGAAAGTACTGGAACATGCAATGATCACCTTCTTTTATGTTGTTATCTTTAAGCCATTTCGCCCAGCCTTTCACCACATACTTGATACTGTTTTTATTTGGCTCTGCCCTAACATCATGTTTTGTCTCTACATTCTGCCTGTTGGCGATCTTAACTTTCAAGGTTTCGTCAATTCCTGTGATCCGTGCTACTTCAACTGGTATGCGCTATAAGTTACAAAACATAATAATAATTTCCATTAATGATGTTGACGTATTTTAAAAATACAAAACTTAACCGAAATATGTAAACATATTTGACGCGTATTAACATATTTTTGTTGTCGGAACTTACAAAGCGTTTCGTGTATGGCACAAAAAATATCAGCGGACCAATATCATCATCATCAAACTCCTCTAATTCAGCCGAAGAGTCTTCAGAATCCAATATGACGACAACATCGTTTTCAACTCCAGCCATTCTAAGAAACATATAAAATGTTAACCCGTTTAAAATAAAAGATCAAGTCATAACAAATAATGCAATCTTTTTGTTGTACTTTAAAGGAATGACATACATACGTTAAATACGGTAATTCCTTTTGATGTTTCATTTCTATTCTATTTGACTTACTTTAAAGGAATGACATACATATCCTATATTATTAATCATTTTTAATCAATCTAAATTACACAAACGCATTTTTCGTTACATACAAAAACAAAATTACGTTAAACATCTTTGTTATTACATCTTTTATTACCCAATAAGTCAATAGACGATAACAAGTTAACTTTACACCCTAATCGTATAAGACACCTCATTATTGTTTTGTTTAAGATAATGATAGTTTCGTTAACTACAACATTTTTCATACAATCATTTGTTCCAACACCTGGTGTTTATACATATTTGTTCATAGCAATTTAAAAATTACGTGTTAAGTAATATTAGACAATCATTTTTGATAACTATGACTTTATGATTGTTATATCTATAAAATTTAAACTGATATAATGTCATTAATATTTTCATTATTAATAATCTACATATAAACAATACTAAAGGAACAGTTATCACATGAATGTATTTGATTACAAATAAAGAATGATTCATTGTTGAATATTATGCTATACACATATTGTAATTCATGAGCAAAAATATAAATACATAACTTTAATAAAATCGTATGTCAGTTATAGATGAAAAGAGAATAATATAAATCATAATTTTTTTTTGCAACAACCAAAACCATTTAATCATCCAAATCAAACTATAAACCAAGAAAATCAAATTTTTAATAAGATTTTCAACAGAATCTTTAAACGAAATCACAGTATTAACCCAAAAAACTAAAGTTCCAAGCACATGCAATACATATAATCCCTTTTAAATTTACATAACATATTAATAATTGATTTTCTTAACAAATACTTAAACTCCGATTTCACATCTACTTAGTCATTAATCGGTTCAAAAGAAACATCCTATGGGTTATTTGGAATAATAAAGACAACTTGCAGTTGAGGTTAACAAGATAACAATCGTCGTAGAAGTGATCGGAGATGAAATCGGAAACTTACCTTTACTAATTTCTTCAACCTCCTTTTGGGTACTTCTTGAGCTATGTGAAGGAAAGTGAAGTGAAGTTGCAGTAGATATTTAGGTGATATGATTTGATGATTGTCATAGATATTGTAAAAGAGATAAGTATTGTTAATTTTAAATTCGTTTATTTTATAATTTACATTTAACTTTGTTTTCTATTTCCAATATTTACTCTAATAATTTACATAAATACTTAATCCATAAATATTTGGTGAAGTTGCAGTAGATTATAGATGATATCATTGTGTTATTAATTCGGTTATTTCATAATGAACATTTACCTTTATTTATTTTGTACCTATATGTATGAGTAGATTTATATGGATGAATAAGTTAGAATCCTCAACTGTTAGTCTTAAATTTGATGAAACGCATTCATGGTGTGTTGTTATCAAATTAATAGAAGACGTATTCTACTTTACGGATGGATGGTCTGAGGTTTTAAACTACTTTGGCCATGGATCTTTCTTCATTATTTTCAACTATCTTGGTGATCGTACTTTCAAGTTCAAGCTCTTCTGTCATGATCCAAATAAAGAGTTTGGAAAACCGTTTTGTAAAATTATTCAAAATCCTTTACAAAGTCCAATGGTATGTAATTTTATTATAGATTTTAATTTTTTTTTATTCCGATTTATTAAAAAACATAATATGCATAAATTTGTAATAATTGATTTTTTTACAGGTTCTACCAGATACTTTTCTTGCAGAACATTATGATTATCCTTTACCGGATAACATGGTTATACTTAACGTATCCGAGAATCATAAATGGGAAGTCCGTATTAGAAAGATTGGTCGAAATTATTGTTTTGCTGATGGTTGGTTTAAATTTATTGAAGATCTAAGGTTAAATCCTGGGGATATTCTGTGTTTTAAAATAAACGACGTGAAACATTTTAATATTACCATATTCAATAAACACGGTCGTCAAGTTTTGTTAAACAACACTCCTTTGATTGAGCAAGAATATGAACATATTAGCAATGTGGAAGGTTATCGACAAGTTAGTGACGATCCTAACTATCTTTTTTTCGCAATGACAGTAACTAATGAATTGGTATTATACTATGTTGTTTTATGTTTAATTTTTTATTTTATTTTTAGTGTTTTTCATTTAATAACATTTACATATTTTTAGTGTTCGTACAAAATGTAGATCCTTCCCAAATTGATTACTGACTTAAGTGGTTTAAATGAGTTTTCTGAACTAAAGATCAAAGTTCTTAAAGGAAATACTTGGGTTAAGAATCTTCGTACACACAATATTGATGGTCAAAGAAGGTTTGTCAATTAATTTATTATCTTATTTATTTTTTATCTTTTACCCTATTTGTATATGTATTACTAACAAATTTTTTCATATTTTATCTACCATAGGTACGGTGTTGTTGGATGGCATGATATACTTGAAACTGAACATATTTCCTTAGGTGACGATTGTTTTTTCAACTGGTCTAAAACGAATTCCAACTTATTGGTTACGAAACTCCAGCATGCAGAAGCGCTACAGTAATACGCTTTCAGTTTTTATTTAAAATCCCAAAAAACATATATCTTAAATTTACTTTTCGATCCCCCTTTATTTATGTTTGTGGTACAATGCGTTTGTTTTTTTTTATTATTTTAAATTCAGATTACCATTATAATTTTATCCGTACAGTCCGTTTATGATAACTAACATAAATCATTTATATCAGAAGTATAAACATGTCATTTATTCATACACCTTATTCATGATACAATGTTTTCGTTTATTAATATAAATGTATATATTTATTTGTTTAGAAAGATAGATTAACAACCCGTGAGTATTCACGGGTTATAACCTAGTTAGGTATATATGAATCACATGGCCGTAGCCCGTAGAGCTGCAAACGAAATGAACTTTCAGCGAACAGTTTATGAATCAATTGGTGGGAAGTTCGTGTGTTCGTTCGTTTTAATAAATGAACGAACACGGACAAAAAAAATTCGTTCATTTAGTTAAATAGTTAAATGAACGAACATGAATAGAGGCCACGTTCGTTCATTTATGTTTGTGAACGTTCGGTAACATGTTCGTTATGTTCGATTGTGTTCGTTTTTATTTATTTTTGATATTCTTTTATTTTTATTTGAGGTAACTGAGACAAATAAACCCCATTCCATCATTCCCAAGTTCATTAGTATATTTTGGGTGGATCCTCTTAAAAGGGGCAACTTCATATATACCCCTACAAACTTGCAAAATTTCATGTATACCCTTGCAAAATTACAAATATCATATATATACCCTTATAAAGTAGTTAAAATATCATATATATACCCAATTCATTAAAAACAATTTAATAAATAATAATTGTACCCTTATTTTTCTAAAACTTTGAGATATATATGATCTTTAACTTCAAATATTATATTTACTCATATCTAGCTTAATTTATTTAGTTTAAATATAATATATGAAGAATAAGGAGGTGACATGTGGCATGGAGGGTTTTTTTTTTAAAAAGAGCATTTGTGTAATTTGACATTTATTTTATTTTTGGAATTTATTTTCCATTAACTAACTGCTGAGAAGATTATAAAAATTGTATTTCTCCATGATTTTCTGAATTGGTGGTTACGAACTATATCTACACGTAATTATCAATCAACATTACATACGTTTTACACAATCTTCATCATTTTGTTCATTGCAATCATATTACGTGAGAAAAAGTGATGGCTTCAAACGCAATTGTTGACTGCGGTGATGGTAAATACAATTCTTTCTGTGTTTATTATTATCAGTTGTGTGTAGCGTCTTTATTTTTTTGCTGGAAATCACCAGCATGTTCTTGATGATGTGTTTTACCAGTTAGGATGTTAAAATCAATGTATTATGGCTTTCATCGTATAAATAATGTTTGTATAGTGTAACTTAGTGTTTTTTAGATTTTTTTTGTTGTGTCACAACTTATCATATTGTGTTTTAGTTTAATGTTTATTAGTTAGCATGTTTTAGCATGTAGGTGTTACAATTCTGTTTTTGTGATGTGTTTTAGAATGATCAGAATAGTTATCATGATCAGCATGGGGTATAGTAACTAAATCTAGGTATCATGTGTGTTTTAGTATGGTTTTTTTTAATTTTGCATGTTGAACAATGTGTATTTTATGTGTTTTATTACGTTGTGTTTTAATATAATGGGTTGTAATGTTGGGGAACATGTTTGTGTTTTAATATCTTTTGCTATAAGATCAGTGGTGTTTAAGTGTGTAAAAAACACCTTTGTGTTTTAAGTCAATTTATGTTTTGTTTTTTTAAATCACCTGTGTTTTAAGTTTCCCTAATTTTATAGATTAGTTTTTTGTGTGTGGTAAACCTTATTCTATGTTAATGATGTGTATGTATTTTTTTGTTGTGTTTGTAGATGTTCCCACATACCAACCACGGGGTGTGGAACATGTTTCTCCCAATTCGGGAACAAAGACATATATTCCAACTTCATCAACTTCGCTGACTCCAGCAGAGGGCATGTTATTTGACACAATTGACGTTGTGTATAACTTTTACAAAGCATATGCAGATGCTGGAGGTTAGACAGTTAGGAAGGGTACACAACATGAAAATCGTGGTATTATAATAAATAAGTATTTTGTGTGTTCAAAAGAGGGCCATAAAGTGTTTCGACCGGTGGATACTTTAGCCGACGAGCCTTCTGACAGGTGGCTACGTAGGGTACCATCCAAAAGGACTGGATGCCAAGCGACCATCAGAATAAAGTTGCATGATGCTAGGAAGTATGAGCTGTATCATTTCACAGAGGCGCACAACCATGATTCGTGCATGAAGAACTTACTCAGGGAAAACCGAGGTGTTAATCGTGCGCATGAAGATATGATAAATAAGATGTCAAAGCTCAACATTGGTCCTGTTCGAGCATTTAATATTATGAAGGAGGTGTGTGGCAGGTTCCATAAAGTTGGTAGATCAAAGTTGATTTCAAAAATTTTAAAAAAGAATTAAATTTGTTCATCGGAGAGTTTGATGCTGAAATGTTTGTCAAGTGACTAACCAGGAAAAAAGAGTTTTTACCGAATTTTTCTTGCGAATATCAAACGACGGACGAAGGTGTGTTGAAATGTATTTTCTGGGCTGACTAGGACATGAAGAAGAATTTTATATGTTTGAAGACGTTGTATCCTTTGATGCTACATACAAGCGGAATAAGTAACGTCGTGATTTATAGTTCTAGTTGCATTGTGTTTTATCACTTCAGTGTTATAAATCTATCTGAATTTTTGTGCTATGTTTTTTATTGTACCATGTTTTTTTTGTAGGTATAACATGATGTTTATCCCCTTTACTGGAATTGATAATCACAATAGGAATGTCACACTTGGTGCTGCCATTCTTGGTTCTGAAACGGCGGAGACGTATAGTTGGTTACTTAAGGTGTTTAATGACGCATATGGGTATGCGCCCCGCGTAATCGTCACTAACCAAGACCCTGCGATGAAAAGGGCTATTGCGGATGTTTGGCCTGAGTTGAGGCATCGGTTATGCATGTGGCACATAACGGATAAACTTACTACAAAGGTTTGTTTTTTTTTTCTCTGAGTTTTTTAGATGTGTTTTTTTGTGTTATTTTTTTTACCCTACATGGAATTTTTTGCACAGGTCGGGGCTATTCTATTTTCAAATACTGATTTTAGGAAAAGATTGTTTGCAGTTGTTTGGACTGATTCTTTATTGCCTGAAGCGTTTGAGACTGAATGGGCAGCTATCTTAAATGATTTTAGCTTAACTGACCATGAATGGTTGATACATATATACGGGCTCCGCGAGTCATGGATTCCAGCTTATTATCGTGAAGAAGAAATGTCCGGACTTATAATTAATCCAAAGTGCACTTTG
The DNA here is from genome assembly GCA_030545235.1 of Helianthus tuberosus. Taxonomy (NCBI): domain Eukaryota; kingdom Viridiplantae; phylum Streptophyta; class Magnoliopsida; order Asterales; family Asteraceae; genus Helianthus; species Helianthus tuberosus. The sequence continues at coordinate 45,198,414 of CM060368.1, read as the reverse complement.
GTTGAATTTCTTAGCAACTTCGATACAGCTATCAAAGCCCAAAGTAAGGCTGGAAAATCGTGTCTTAACAGGTGTAACAGGTTTCTGACGGCGCGCACAACATAAGTTTCAAACATGATTACGACTCGTTTAACTACTTTCTACCTCATGTTTATAAAACAGTTTTATGTTTTTTGTACAAAGATGAATAAATGATAGATCCTAACATTGTAATTTTAATTATTTTAAAAATTAAAAAAGTCAAAGGGTGTATTTTTCAGTCAAACAGATCTAATCGTGTCTTAACAGGTACCCAATTGCCAGCCCTAGCCCAAAGACACGAGCATCGAAAAACGATCACGACACTTCGTATACCAAGCCTGACCTGTGGAGTGATTTTGTTCTCGAGAGGCAAGCAGCTCAAATATAAACCAGAACTATACTTTTTGATGTTCAACTAGAGATTCAACATGCAATTCATCGTTGTACTAGTGTCAGAATGTCAGATTATATCATATCATATCGGTGATTTCATTAAGTTTTTTTATTAAGGATCTTGATCAACCATGCTCTGCGTTCTTCGAGGTGATATTGTGTTTTTTGTTTATTTTTTTATATATTTTACAATGTGTTTTTTTTTTTAAGTAGCCCACTTGTTTATACATTGTGGTTTTTTATTTGCAATGTCACAGGTTATGATACGCGAGGAGGATGTCACTGTTAAATGCAACTGTAACAGGTTTGAGCAGTTTGGATTGTTGTGCAGTCACATTTTCTGTGTGTTAAGGGTTGTTGATGTGAGGGAGTTTCCGAAACAGTATATATTGAGGCGATGGAAGCGTGAAACTGTTCCAAATAGTTCCCCGGGGTCCATTCTTACTGATGGGGGGCGATCCAGATCGTAGTGAGGAGGTCAACCGATGTGTTCGTGAGATTAGTCACGCAACTGAGCATGTTGTAAACAAATTGGTTTCAAACTTTGATCAGCTGTGTAGTTTTCGTGAACACATCAAGCAGCTTATGTCAGTCGCTGATGAGGCTCAGATCAATGCACCTCCCAAGACACGACACTATCGATTTGCTGAACTACTGGGGGTTGCTCCTGTGAACACGGCGACTATCAGAGTTCCAGTTGGTACCAGGTTCAAGGGATGCAGTTCTCATAAACGCATGAAATCTCAAAGGAGCGAGCTATAAGCCAGGCTGGAAGTAAACGACGGAGATGTTCAAAGTCTAAAAAATTTGGTCATAATAATCGTACATGTGGAAAATACGTGGTCGTGCCCGAGGCAGGTAGTTCGAGGAATGTTGAAGGTGATGCGACTACAATTGTTGAAGGTGATGGCTCTGGCTCAGACGATGGGGATGATGTGTTTTACACATCGGGAATGGATGCAGATGTGGATGATGAAGACATGTCAGAGTAGCTGCTTATTTAAAAAAAAATTAATTGTTTTGTTGAACATTCAGTTTTGTTTTTCTTAATTTTTCTCGTGGGGTGGATTGGATTTTATTGTTGGTTATCGTGTGTTTTTTTCTTCACTGGATTGGTTTAATCATTTTTTTATAAAGTTTCTGTTTTTCCTGTAATTGATGTGTTCAGTGTTAAGTTTGGATTTAAACTGATCTGTGTGTTTTTAGTTACTGTACTTTTGTCTGTGTATTGTTTTGCATTCTGATGTATTGTGTTTTAATCATCACACACGCTATAATACCCCCTTTTATGTAAATGTGAATAATATACAGGCCAATAATGATAACTGACATGCTTGTGTTTATCTTAACTTTGTTGAGTCGTTGTTAGTTGCAACTTATTTTTTTATCATGTGCCCGTAATTTGTGTCTTACCGCCACAATCCTATTTTTTTGTTATAAAGTGATGTTTTTTATCACATATTTTGGTGGATGCAAACAAACTAATCATATCGTCATAAAATTCACGATGTTAAATAGATACAAAATAAGCGTAATTGTTTTTAGATGACATGTTAACTAAAAGATAATCATATCGCCATAAAATTCAAAAAACACAACCAACGAAATGTTAATATTGTTTTGTAAGGCACCCCAAGTTATGTCAGTTATCCAACCTAGAAGTGATCGTGTCAAAGGTTGCCGCTTTGAGCCTCCTTTTTTGGTCGTCCGTTAACTTCTTATAACAAGAAATGTCAGCTTCAACAATTGCTCTGAATGTGTTTGCGTCACTTAGAACCATTTTCGCAACATATTTATGCCTTAAATCATCAATTTCCTTGCGTTGTACGTACAAAATCTCACCTGCGTTAGTACACTCGTTCGACAATCCACATTCCCAATTCTTCCCAGTCGTGCCTTTGTATGTTTCCATATGGCGCATCACAAAGACACCACAGTCTATTTTATTATGATTTGTACACCAAGGCATCTCCAATCTGACGTGCGCTACTTGTTTTATCTTCCTGCCTGCTGGGTGTGCAACATTCTCCAAATAAGTCGACAAAGCATCCCTCTGCATGATAAACAATTATCCGATTATGTTTTAAGTTGCTTTCCACTTTACAGCTAGCATGCATTCGTCAGATTGTGTTTTAAGTTGGTTTCCTTTTTCCAGCTATCAGGCTGTGTTTTTCCAATTGTGTTTTAAGTTGTTTACAGAGAAAATAAGCTATCATGTATTAGCCAATTGTGTTTTATAATATACATTTGCTTTTTATACATGTTTGTGTCATAACTGCATTGTTTTATAGTTTTATAGAAAAGTAGCGTACCAATTTTTCCGACCATCCGTTGTATTTGCCGTCGAACATCACATCCGATGCGCTATTGTCCAACACCTCGATTTTGTTGTCCTGCAGAAGTTACAGTAGTGTGTTCTCCAAAAATGGCTTTTTCCTGGATGCTTTTCGTTATAGTTCCTGCAGATAGGTTGTGCGATTGGCGATCCAATTCCTTTATTCTTATAGGACTTGTCAGAGCGGAATTCTTTATAAGAGTAACCATAGGTTGTGGTTTTCTTTCGTTTGGGAAATGGAGTTTTGACAAGAATATCATTGCCCTCATTGATACTAGGGCTAGGTTTGAAGTGATGAGTATGATTACAGCTTATAGTAGTATTCTTGTTTATAGGCACATAAATTTTAATAGGTATGGCATTAGATATTCCCTGAGCTATTATATTTTCTATAGCACTTTTATCCAAATAATTTCCATTACTAGCCGGAATTTCTTGATTACGTGCTATTTTCTTTGACATCTGAATTGCAAACATTTTCAGATATTAATATCACAGAACTAAACAATTATACAGCCACACTGTGTTGCTCATATTGCATTAGTAATCATACCTATCAGTATTATGCGTTGATAGATACATATATATGTTATATATTATCATTTACTTTCATTATATATTTTATCAAAGTATAAGGAAAGTATATATATTATATTATGTGTTGTTTCCTCTCGTCCTAGTTGTAGGCGAGTTTTTCTTCAATATTACGGGCTCGGTGTCCTACTGATAATAGATTCTCTCCATATTGTCTTAACTCAGCTATATTCTCATAGCTCATGGTTGGATAGGCATTCAAAGTGTATGGTGGAAATTGCGGGTGTGGCTGGAGATAAGGGTTTTGTATGAAATTCTGAGATTCCTGGTCATTGCCCCCCCCCCCCCACCCCCAATTGTTCTCTTGCATTTGGTACTGGTACAGGTATACTTGAGATTTCTTTTGAGTTAAAGGCGGGTATTGGTTAAGAAATCATCTGAATAGGTTCGGAGTAAACATGTAGGTTTGAGTTGTTTCTTCGGTTATATAAAAGTTATTTTTCTACAGAAGATATTTGGTTATTATATTGTGTATACTATCCAGAAATTTTGTCATGTATAAATATAAAATTTCAAATTTCCTGTAATATATATATATATATAATATAAATCATTTTTATAAAAATCCAAATACATAACTGATGGTATTAATTATCCTGCTTCGTCCCATAACTTTATTCATTCTTTTATAATAACAATAGTAATATATTGAAATAAATTTCTATTAAATTTATCGAACATAATATTTTGGAATAAAAATGGTGGATAACTAAAAGAATCAAAATATATATTATTAGAACAATTTTATTTTTAACCAGAAGGGTGAACCATATTGGTTGTAAAATATTATGACTTGATTCTTAATATATTCGTGTCTATTAAACCAAGTTAAAATCCATAGTTGCCTTAGACTTTCGCGCTGTAAGGTAGATTGTCATTAGGGCACTTTTCAAGAAGTTAGAGGACTGTAAGGAAATCTAACAACAGGTAGTCGTAACAACCTTGTAGAGTCTCACAAATTTCTTCCTGAGAAGGGTCAGGAGGTCTTAGTAGGGATTTCTTAGGGTTTAGCATTAAAAGATCCCGGTTCCATACCACGTTAATTTCGAATAGAAATCCAATCCTAGTTAAACATGAGGCTAGCCTAGGTAGTCTTCATCATCACTGAGTTAAAACCTTCGTCCAAAGTCACGTCTAGTTATCTAGTTAATTAGTTTAATTTAATTGGATTTTTAGGATTTTTAGAAAACCCCCCTCAAACATAAAAACAATTAGAGTTCGTGTCAGTCTAAGTCTAGATAGAGTCTAATTAGCGTAATTAGAGAGTCTCGTGGGTTCGATACTCGGACTTGCTTAGGCTATACTACATTGACCGGTACACTTGCTGGTTGTGTGGTCTAGGTTTAAAGAGTCTTAGTTATCAATTTAAAACTTAGAGACTCTAGTTTAGGGTTTAATTTAGTTAAATTATTTAGACCACTTTTAGCACATCAAGTTTTTGGCGCCGTTGCCGGGGACTCTTTGGCGATTGCGTTAATTACTAAATCTAGACTCAAAGTAATACTCTAGACTCTCTAAACTCGACTAAACTACTAACCGGCAATCGAACCGATCGACTCTAGTAAAGCTAAGTAAGTCCGGATATCGAACCCACGAGACTCAATTAAATTACGCTAAGACTCAGACTAGGACTGACACAACTTAACTAATTGTTTATTTGATTGGGGGGGGGGTTACTAAAACTCCTAAATAATGCAAATAAACATTAAACTAAATTAATTAAATTAACTAGACACGAACTTGGACGAAGACTTAAACTTAAACCAGTGGCGATGAAGACTACCTAGGGTAGACGCATGTTTAACTTGGAGTGGATTTCTATTCGAAGGTAATGTGGTTATGGAACCGGGATCTTTTAATGCTAAACCCTAAGAAATCCCTACTAAGACCTCCCGACCCTTCTCAAGAAGAAACTTGTGAGACTCTACAAGGCTGTTACGACTACCGGTTGTTAGATTTCCTTACAGTCCTCTAACTTCTTGAAAAGTGCCCTAATATGACAATCTACCTTACAGCGCGAAAGTCTAAGGCAACTATGGATTCTAACTTGGTTTAATAGACACGAGATTGATTAGGGAACTAAGACCGATTTCTTACAAAACCTAATCCTAGCTATATACCAAACCGAGACCTATCAACAACCTCGAGCCTTACAGCGACAAGATTAGTAGAACACTTGATTTTATAAGATTACCGAATATTACTTCTAAGGTTATTCGCGCGATTTCACCCTAAAGAATTAAAGATTTATTACGTGATATTGACACTCACCAAAATCTAAAACCCTAGCACAACTCTATTATGTGATAAAGACCGTCACCAAGAATCGTATGAAACAATAATCAATGATCAAACAATATTAAGCACGCATATACACCAAATCAAAATTCCATAATCATTTACTTTTCAAGAAAACCCATAAACCACATTAAATACGAATAAAAATCCAAACTTTATTAAACCGTTGTCATAAGCCTAGGTAGTTATAAGTATTTAGCCGCTAAACATGATTAAAAACACAATAATAATAATCTTAAACAAATCTGAATTCATCTTTGAACAAACTAAAACAAACGAAAAATAAAGAAACGGGAAGAATAAACCCGAATGCTTCACTCCCGAGTGCTCCCGATCGTTACCCGATGAATCCTAGCAACCGTAAGCTTCCGAAATCTTCAATCAGCCTCTATGATCGCCCAAGAACTCCAAAATTCGTTGTTGTCTCAGCTGTTGACGAACATGCCGTTGAATTCTCGAAGTCGGTGTACGCTATTACGTCCTCGCGGCCCGCGTAATATGTGGCTTAAGTTGACGCGGCCCGTGTAGCGCCCTATCTCAAAAATCAATTTGTAATTCTCTGGCGGGGCGCGTAAGAAAGTATTGAAGTCTACGTGGCCCGCCTGAAAGCTCCAGATTCAGTTTTCCGTTCGTTTCAGCTCCCGAGCTTCCGATCCGACACTTTACTTTGCCCAATATTAACTCGTTTCTGCACATTTTGACTGCAACGACCTGGAAAACATAAATAAATCAATAGTATGTACAATCTACACTAAAACGAATATTTAACGACTAAAACGGACGCGAATAAAGATGTATTTTTCAATACATCAAATATCCGCACACTTAACATTTTTTCGTCCTCGAAAAAGAATTATGCATAATGGAATCATAGTCGGAATAATCATTCGAGACAAAAGCTTAAATTACTTATTAAAAACCGAAACTTGTGTTAGCCGCGATTGCAAGTATACTTGTCCATTTATACCCAAACTCAGTTCCAAGCCCTTATCATGCAATTTAGTTCAAGTATGGTCAATCTACCTAGGGTCTCACGCTAAGAATTGCAAGTCCACCTAATCCCCCCTCAAGCTAATAGGACAAAAGGAACAACCACTGGGTTATTTCCTAACCGTTTTATACCAAGATCAAGAGAGTTTAAAATCAAATCTATTCTCACTTTTTTTTTCAGCATTTTTCTTTCCTTTCTTTTCATTCTTTTTTTTTCTTTTTTTACGAGCGTAGACGTAGCTTTCCCAAACCCAGAGGCATTCCGGCTGTAGAGTCGCTATCCCCAACCCAGACTACATAGAAATGCGCTACTTTCATTCAGTTTCTAGCTCTTTTTTTTTCTTGTTCAACGAGATATGATAAGAAACTCTAACGATCTTAACTTATAACAGCATCCCTTATACTATTATTGGCGGTTTCAATTTCCCCACTTTCCCTAGATGAGAACCCACTAGTAGACCGAACAATTAGGTATACTAAGATCAAAGGAACTTAGAACCGAATCGAGCCTACCTGCACATCCCAAACTAGACACAAGCTCGAATATATTATCTCATATTATTATTTGAACCCGAACAAAAACCCGACTTTTCTATCATTTTCCGTTTTTAGTTTGCAAACTTCTTATTTCAAAAGACATTTTCTATTTTTTTAATTTTTTTGGATTTTTGAATTTTTTTTGTATTTTTTCGAATTTATGACTCAAATAAACAAACTAACGACTAAGACCCAAATGTCCCATCCCCACACTTAAATGTTGCATTGTCCCTAATGCAAGGATGAAAACACGACTCCCAAATACCTAAAAAACCAATTAAAAAAATACGTAAAATAAATAAATATACAAAGTATACAAGTGGAACGACTTAGCTGAATAAATATGTGAGACTGTCAGTATGCCAGTCGATACCACATATGCCCTCCAATCCAGACGCGCTCAACAAACTGTTTCTAACTCGGACACGCGAACGGAAGCGGCAACAAACTCAACCTAACAATCAAATATAACATACCAAAGAAACAATAATATATACCATCATCATGTTAGTTCCAACAACCATCCAACAGTGTATCAACCAACCCCACAAACCCATCCAACCTGTTTAAGTATTAGTAAGTACAGACCAAAATGCGAGGATAAAAACAGCATAAAAGAAAAATAAACAAAAGATATAAGCTGTCAGTGCTGCATATCCTCAATCTCCTCATCATCCGAACCCACCAGAAATGGTTAATTTATCTGATGAGGAGCTAGCGGCGGGCAATGATGGCGATGGTGAAGGTGATGGTGATAAGCATGACGATGATGATGCTGGTGACGGGTTTGAATAGATAGTGCTTACAGGCTTTGTGCCTTGTAATTTTTATCTTTAGGTTTTGAATGTAACTTGGTGCGCGGTCGCGCTTGTTTGGGATCATACGAATGGTCGTTGGCTTCTATGTAATCGCTGCGCGATTGCGCTTATTAAATATGATGTTTATGTTTATTCTGTCTCGTTACAATTATTGCACTGTTGTTATAAACTTTGGTTAAGTTAGCGCGAATAAATGCAAGTGTGGCTCTTGAGCGAGTATAGTTGCCCTGTCTCGCGCTATGTTCGCGGAGTACCTTGGAGGCATAACTCAAGAGCTCGTAATTCACTGAAGTGTTTTCGTGCTAATCAAAAGTTTAACATGCATTTGTAACTCAAGAAGCATTATGATAAAAGAAAACATGTCGTATGCTTTCATTAATTGGGAAACAGGCGCTTAGGCCAATCATACATTGTAGATAAGTAACATAAAGGGCGTTTAGCCAACATAGGAAGTTAAGAAGGCGCGTGGCCAACATGAGAGAAATGGCGCATGGCCTAGAGTACTTGCGCAATTGTTGTGCATTCCATGTGCGCGGGATGATGTGTCCATCCAGTGTGCGCAATTTGTATGCCCCCTTTCCTAGCACTTCGTGAACCAAGTATGGGCCTTCCCATTTGGGTGCTAGCTTCCCGGGGCGTTCAGCGTTTGAAGCTTCGTTGTCTCGGAAGACGTATTCTCCTGGAGTGAAGGTACAAATGCGGACTCTCGCATTGTAGTACCTTTCCAACTGTGTCTTGTATTTTGCTTCTTTAATACGCGCAATCTCGCGTCTTTCTTCCAGTAAATCCAAATCGAGACGGCGCTCTGCTTCATTATCAACCGTGTTAACTGCTGTCAAGCGCGGTGAGGGGAGTCCAACTTCAGCCGGGATAACTGCCTCCGAGCCGTACACTAGGCTAAAAGGAGTTTCGCCGGTGCTTGTCTTCGGCATGGTTCGGTGAGCCCACAGGATGCTTGGGAGCTCATCTACCCAGCCTCTTCTCTTTGTGCCCAGCCGGGCTTTTATCCCTTCAACGATACTTTTGTTCACACTTTCAACCTGTCCGTTGCCTTGAGGATGCGCAACGGAAGAAAAAGTATGTTCGATTTTCATCTCTTTCATCCACTTCTGGAGGTCTTCAGAAGCAAAATTAGTACCGTTGTCTGTGACGATTTTGAGTGGAAGACCAAATCTGCAGATGATGTGCTCCCAAATAAACTTGCGCACCATCATTGCAGTGGTTGAAGCGAGAGCCTTGGCCTCCACCCACTTAGTAAAATAATAACGGCCACGATTATGAACTTCACGGCTCCCGGAGCATCAGGGAAGAGTCCCACCATATCAATTCCCCACTGTTGGAAAGGCCAAGCAGTGGATACAGGAATGAGATCGTTTTTTGGGCGCAGGGTCTTTGGGGAGTGTCTTTGGCATGGGTCACATTTGGTCAGTATGGTGATGACGTGGCCTGTGAAGTATCTGCGGAGCCTTCTGGAGGCATGTAGCAATGCAAGTACCAACTTCTCCATTGTTGAATATCTTGTTTCTGGGTCGGTGAGCACCCTGCTGACGTAATAAATTGGAGTTTGGACTCCATTTCTCTCTACCAGTAATACCGATCCCATTGCCTTGTCCGATGATGACAAGTATAAAATGAGCGGCTCCTCTTCGAACGGTGCAGTCAGGTGTCACACCCCGATATTTCCACGTTTGACCGGTGGGCTCGGTGGGGAGTATCGTGACGTAGTTGATATCATCATAGTCAAACAACACAATATATAAATGCACAGCGGAAGCAAAAGATAAATATATTACAATCCGAATATAAAGTAATATCCAGTATTACAACGGAAAGTAAAGGATCCACAGGCGGATCTTAAAACATAAACATTGTTCAACAGACTTTATGCGCTTAGAACTTGCAAGATTCCTTATTAACGCCCTGAGCTTCCAGCCAATTACGTTCAGTACCTGTCACTTAACCTTTTTGGAAAATACATCAGTTTACACTGGTAAATACACTCAACCGACTCATTTGAAAAGAGTTTAAGAAAAATGATTTAGATGCACCAGGCACAAAAGTATTTTTGACACTTTGATTAAAATGCACAAGGCAAAATTAATCTTTTATAACTTGGGACAATTATATTTATAATCTTGTATACAGATTTACATGTTCGTTGTACATTCAGGGCCCGATGTAGAAACCGAGTCAAGATTAACAAACACGCCACAAGTATAAGCCCACATGAGAGTGAGATATTGTTTCCCTTATGCAAACGGTCAGGTGTATGCCTACACCCCGTGCTTAAGACGTGGCCATTTTATAATACAATGATGTCAAGGATATCCGGGACATGGTCATTAACCCCTAAAGGCTTTTATTTCAAACAATACAGATTAAAGCGGGTTACCTCAATAATTTAATCACAATACGACTAAACATTCAATACCCGACCAAGCGGTATTATTATAATACCGTATCCCAAGCCCGTATAGGGAAAATAAGTTAAGAGTATTTACCTGAGCTAGCTCCTGTCTTAAATAGCAAGAATTTAATAACTCAGCCGTATTCACTTAAGTAAGCGTAGGTACAATTTACCGGAAGGCTCTAGTCTGGAATGATGGTATAAATAACCAATTAGAATGCTAACGGGTCTTTAATTAAGCCTAAGCTTAGACCGGTTAGTCTTAAAGAAAGATACGGTTCAAACGCGTGATAAGGCGAAGACCGGTTTAGAATGTGATTTAGACCCGACAAGATTGAAGACTTTCCTTATATGGGTAATCTAAGTACATTCTGAATTTTGAGATAAAACCGATAAGGTTTGACCCGTTTCGGCTAATTTATGTAAACTAGTTACATAAGCCGAACCGAACGCGCAAGAGGCGTAACGGGTAATCATAAGGGTCCTAACCAGGTTTCCTAAGTTAATATGCCTCAAATATGTTGTGATATCAGCAGGATACCTTCCATTATGCCCAAAACGAATTTAAACACAAACTATGCCCCGCAGGGGTAATTTGGTCATTTACAAGGTTATAAAAGAGTTTAAGTATTAACCTAAGTTACAGGTCTGATATGTTCAGCAAAAATACTTAGTTTACCAAGTTATAACAGTAGGGTATTGCATATGTGTGAATTTTATCAATTATAACCAAACTATGCACCGTATGGGCATTTTGGTAATTTCACATAAGCCGAAAAGCTCAAAACTGAAGTCTGAGTTAAACAACTTTTGCTTACTGTTAAAATATTATAATTTACCTAAAATATCAGTAGGTATCAACCCTTGTATGTTTAAAATAGTTTTAGTACATACTATGCGTTAAAAACGCTTAAAAAAGCGATTAGGAGCCATTTCCGGGTTCTATACCCAAAGCTGATATTTTTATTATTCTAGAAGGTTTAAAATAATGTATTTATCATATAAAATTAGTAGCAAAAGGTTTGGGGTCAAAAAGATATGAAAAACTCATTTTATAGCCCGAAAGGGCAAAACCGACAATTACCGAATTAAGCTTACGACTCTAAGTTATGCTCAGCCTAAAATTAATTAAAAATCTTTAAAAATCCCAAAATAATATATTACATCAGTGGGAAAAAGTTTGATATCAAAAAGTGAGTTTAAATAGGCTATACGCTAATTACGCCGTTTAATTAACATAAAGCTTTCAATTTACGCTAATGAGCATAACTCTCAAACTACACCTCAAACTGATGTCAAACTTTGGGTACAAGTTTATATATCAGTAACTAAGGTTTCTACTCTTTTACATTATTAAAAATCACGTTTTATGGTGAAAAGGGCATAATGGTCAACATATAGGCAATTAACGGAATCATGCATATTAATTGGTTAACTAATGAACCATGGTGTATAATCACAGAGGGTTATACTAGCATGTAACCTGGTCCTAAGGAAGCTTTAAGGCATATCCAAATCATACTAAATCGGGTCAGAACTGAAGTTAAAGCAAAAGTCAAAGTTTTGCGACTTTCGGTTCCGAACCGGGTCTAAACAGAAAATTGTCGGGTTGAACATGTTTAGACATGTTCTTACACTAATTACCAAGTTATATTAATGATCAAATAGGTTGTATGGGTTCTACATTGCTAATTATGCATAAATTGGAAAATAAGCATTCTGTTGACTTTTTAATAACAAGTTTGACCCGACAATTGACCTAGTTAGAGTGGGAATCAGAGGGTGCCCTTTTAAGGGTTTATTGCCCACATAATTACCAACTTATAACTACTTTCAATTCGACTAATCACTGGACCATTAATGATTAATCGCTAAGTCAACCGTTAATTACGACGGTTTGACTTTTAAGCTAAAACTAAGCAAAAACTTAACTAAGAAAGGTTAAGCATACTTACTGAAGTCCTATGCACGATTAGGAAAGACTTGGGTCTGCTCTTAAGCTCCAGGAAGCTCCAGAAATGCAGAAGTGAGGTGTGATCAATGGTTGCAACATGAGGCCTTTATATAGTGTTTTAATCTCATTAGATTGTTGACAACTAAGGCTACAACTGATCATGGATCACCCACAAGTGTCCCTAAGTGCCTAGGAATGTTTAGGGGTCGCCCATGGATGAGAAAATATCTTCTTAAATCGGTTCCAAGGCTGAACAGCCAACATTCACGTTTTTCTGCATCTGGGGGACTGACGCGGCCCGCGTAAGATATATTAACATCTTACGCGGCCCGCCTGAGCCTCGTATACAGATTTTACATTTTCTATTTGTTGCATACTTGTCCCTTGGCCTTTCGAAGGGACAACCAAACATATATCTTGCAATTTGAGCCCCTCATCTTGACCTATAAGGGGTTCATGACTTATACCCACTTTGTCAAGTCCTTGGTCACTTCTGGTTAACCGAAAAGTCATAGTTTTCAACGTTAACGCTTTAACCCCTCACATACGAATTTGATCATAACTTTCTCATACGATAACGAAACTTTATGAAATTTTTATCATGCATTCTAGTGAGCATAATTAATCGTTACAAAGCTTTGGGTTTGCTAAAAGGTCACTCAGAGGTATAACTTAAACATGTTGACACATTTAACCCCTGTGGTTTGTAAACTCTCACTTTCTTTCATATTTAGCTCCGTATGATCCATGATTTATTCGTTTGATGATATCAACATCATGTAGGGTTATTGTAAAGTATATTTATTCACTGTTTGACATTTTGAACCCGTATTTTCACATACTTTCCATGTTTGTCAACTTTAGTCCTTCTAGAACATTCTTTCACACGTTCAAACTTATGACACGTGTCAACACATTATAGGACGTGAATTTTCGAGGTGTTACATCAGGGTAGGGAGTTCGATCAAACACTCCTTCATTTGCTGAAAAGCACTCTCTGCTTCAGGCGTCCACCTGAACTCTTGTTTCTTCACACAGTTGCGCAGAGTGCTGATAAAAGGGTATGACTTCGCTGCGTGGTTTGACAGAAAACGGTTAAGCGCGGCTAGGCGGCCGGCCAACCTTTGCATCTCTTTGATTGTTCGAGGTGATGGCATTCGTTCTATTGCCTGGACCTTTTCTGGATTCACCTTAAATCCGCCATTTGTGACTATGAAGCCTAAGAATTTCCCTTCTTCCATACCAAAAGAACATTTGGCTGGATTCAACTTCATATTCACGCTGCGCAACGAGTTGACTGTTTTTTCGATGTCTTTCAACATTTGGTCCTCTTTGGGACTTTTGATCACCAGATCGTCGATGTAAACCTCGATATGCTTCCCAATATCTCCAGCGAAGGTCTTATCCATCAGGCGTTGATATGTGGCGCCAGCGTTTTTGAGGCCGAATGGCATCTTTGTATAACAAAAGATCCCGAGATCGGTCCGAAAAGCTGTCTTGTCTTCGTCTTCAAGCTTCATTTGAACCTGATGGTATCCCTTGTAGCAATCTAAGAAGCATTTCCATCTGTATGGTGCGAGAGAGTCTATCTTCTTATCGATCTCAGGCAAAGAGTAGCAATCTTTAGGGCATGCCTTGTTGAGATCGGTATAATCAACGCACATTCGCCATCCTCCACTAGACTTCTCCACCATCACTGGGTTTGCGACCCAACTTTGGTAACGTACTTCTCGCAAGATTCCAGCTTTGAGTAGTTCGCATACTTGCTCATTCATTGCTTTGGTTTTGTCTGCCCCTTAGCTGCGTCTTCTTTGGACCTTCGGCTCAACAGAGGGGTAGGTGTTTAAACAATGCTCGGTAATGTCGCGCGGGACATCGGTCATGTCGGCCGGAGTCCAGGCGAAGATATCCATATTCTTGAACAGGAGTTGCTTGAGATGCGTTCTAATGTTTGGTGAGATTGCGTGGCCTATCGTCACCGTTTGCTCCGGGTACTTGCGGTTTAACACCCATTTCTCTGGCTCGGTTGTTGAAACCTTCGCCGCTTTTGTTGGGCGCATCTCTTCTGTCGACATTACTTCTTTCTTAGCATAGATAATCGCCACCCCCGTCTTGGTTGGAAACCCTATCGCTGAGTGGGGCGTGGAAGTTACCATGTTCAGTTCGCCTTGGGTTTCTCTCCCAATCAACACATCATGCCTCGATTTGACAGGCATCACCATGAAGTTTACATTTGTTGTTCTTGAATGCTTCCCGTCAGAGAGCGTGACGGGGAAGCTGATTTGGCCTAGCGGGAAGACCATTTCGTTGCAAAATCCAGCCAGTGGATAATCAACTGGCTCAAGTCTCGCTTTATCATCCTCATCAAACTGATTAAAACATTGCTCATAGATGATATCAGTTGTACTTCCTGGGTCAATGAAGACATACTCCGTTTCATAATGGCCGATAATACCGGTAATGATGACGGGTCGAGTAGCGCGAGGGCCGCCACGCACTACCGGGAAAATGACATGTTGCTCTTGCCATGAGGGTTCGTAAGGGTGTTTGCCTTTCTCCTTTGCGCTGTATCTTGGTCCATTGACCATATGGGTTTCTAGGCGTCGGACTTTCTTGTGATTCCCCTCATCATGGCGTTGGATCTGTCGAGTTTCTTTGCGCACGTTTTTCACCAGGTGGCTTAGCTTCCCGCTTTTTAGCGCTCTCTCAATCTCTTAACGTAAACTGATACAGTCATCTGTCAGGTGCCCTGTATCTTTGTGGAAGTCGCAGTACAGGTTGGGGTCTTGCCCCTTCTTGTTTGTCATAGGCCTTGGAGCCTTGAAATCATGATTCTCCGTCATCAGCACCTCTTTTGGTGTTTTTATGAGCGGAGTCCAGTGCTTTTCTCGGTTATCATCCATGACTGCTTTTCGATAGCCGATTCTATCAATTGTGTCGCGCGCATCTTCTCTATATCGCGGCCTCTCTTCATGGCCCCTTGATCTTCCAGATTTCCAATCGTTACTTTTGTACTTGTTGCGCTTGTTGTGATCGCGAGAGTTTCCCTTGAAAAACCGATCTTCGGTATAATAATTCTTGTTTCCGGCGAGTGACTCTTCAGTTTGCGCGACTATTTTCGCGGCTTCCATGAGCTTATCCCATTCTTTGGGCATTCCATCTTTCCCAGTGATAGTTCTGATGAGACTATCATAGCGAATGGCTTTCTTGAAGTGGCAACGCATGAGTTGTTCACTTACACCAACGATTTCCAAGCACTCCTTGTTAAAGCGAGTGATGAAATCTTCCAGACCCTCGTTATCTCTCCGCCAGATGTCCTCTACCTCGGCTGTGTCGCGCTGGTAACGTCTCTGTTGACTGAAGTGATTCAAAAACTGTCTTGAAATCCACCCATGACTTGATCTTTCCCGGAGGAAGGCTGTCGAACCAGGCGCGAGCAGCCCCTGTAAGCGTTTGAATAAACAGATGGCACCACATGGGCATATTCCATCCTCCCATGCAACCAACGCTTGTGAAAACTCTGACGTGATCATCGGGATCAGTCAATCCGTTAAACTTTCCAACTGTCGGAGGTAACTTCTCTCTTGAAAGCGGTGTCAGCGCGATCTTTGGAATGAACTTTGAATGTTCCGCAGCTTCAGCTGGTCGATAGGCGAGGCGAAAGTCTCGATCTGCCTCTTCGGTGTACCCTACGTGTTGTCTTGGTTTGTAGTATTCATGGTTCCTCTGCAAGCGATTGAAGACTGACGAACCCTCATCATCTTACCAAGTTGGATCATTCGGGTCAGTATCCTCCCATTCATTGTTCATGTTGCGCGGCGTGAGCCGGCTATGAACTGGACCTCTTTGGACGTGTGACGGATAGTCATAGTAGCTTTCTGTCTCTCCCCGTGTATCGCGCGTGTCCTGCACGCTTAGCCATCGCGTAGGGGGAGGTCTGTTAGCTCTGCCTTGGATGTTTTGCTGCGGGGGTATCTGGCACGCCCCCTGACTCTGTCCCTGGGGAGTAACCAAGGACGGTTCTGTCGTTAAGACTGCTTGTTGTGCGATCAGAGATTGATACGCCGCGTTAATGGAGGCAATATTTTTGGAGTACCACGAGGCTGGAGTTTCGCCCTCTGGTAGCCCTAATAGCGCCAAAACATTCTGAGGTGGAGCTGGCTTTGAAGGTCCAGCGCCATTGTTTCCTGGGGTTACCGTCTGAGTGATGCGGGTGATGCTCCCGCGCGGTCCCCCAGTGTTGGTTACTTCGATTTCGCCAATTTCTTCAATGTGTTGGGGTTGGACGTTTTGATTGTCTTCCCCCAACGCTGCATTAGAGTTTGCTCCGAAACCAACAAACTCAGGAATGATTTCTTGACCAGCCATGGTCGAAGGAAATAACAACGAAAACTCAGAAAAAAGAAGATGAAAGTGATTTGTAGAAAACCGGTGGGCGCCAATGAAGAAACACAGAACTAATTATGGGACTAATCAGTTTGGTTTATGTTCCTACCATAGTGGTTAATCTTCTAATGGCTTTCTGAGCTTCGTAATGATCGTCTAATCCTGCAAAACAGAACACTGTTACTCGTTAAGAGGGGAATATGGGGGTTTCCCTCTTAACCGGGCTCCGGCGTGAGAATGAGCGACTGCTTAGGGGAGATAATTGAGTATTAAGAGTGAGAGTAGAGGGAGTTGAATGTTTAACCTGTGAAGTGAGGTCTCTATTTATAGCCGGAGAGGTGTAAGATGATGTGGGCTGATGGGCCTTGGGCCTGAAGGCGACAACATAGAGGATATGCTCCTTGTCCCACTGGTGTCGACCGTTAGTGGCTTCTAGGAGCTTTCTGGAGTTGGCGCAATGTGATTGGAGCCACGTGTCACTGTTGTCGGCCTGGCCGCCCCTCTGCCATCAGCAGGTAAGTGGAGATCGTGGGGCAGTTGTCTCTGCCCTATGATTGGTGCCATGTAGGCGTCCTTAAGTACTTTTTGTCTCCTGCATGTCAGACGATCGTGGAGCACGATTGAGCAGGGCCAGAAGGACGCTGATTGGCTCTTTCCTTCTGCCACTTGTACCTTGTGTACTATCTGAAACAGCCTTGCGCTGCTGTCCTGCGCGATTCTTGCTGGGCACGTAACTATCTCGCGCAGGGTTTGGATGACTGAGTGCTCTTTCAGAATGCTAAGTGTAGTAATTGGAGCTTCCTATTGTCCAGGCCTCGCGCCGGTTAAATAAAATGTGTTGTAGCCCGCGCGAGGTTGCCGGAGGTTTGCGCGGCTTTTTTGGGACCATACCCCTTCAAGTATGTTAAGATTATTTGTACAAGAACTTTCCCCGAGGTTTATAACAGGTTTATATAGGTTAAGGTTTTAGATTTAGGGTGTTGGGTTGGGCTTGGGCCCGAGTGCGTGAATCCGCATACCTTATGTGCCTAGCCAAGCCCAATGCTCGGTTTTTATTTACGAATAAATGTAATGGTTGATAGTCGTTTAATTATATAAACTTGGTTCAGGTCATCCGTCGTCTTTCTCATTGCGAATTATTATTATTTGACAACAACAACAACAACAACTGGGATCGAGAGCACGGGTTGTTACAACTCACCTCGCTAGTTTTGGCTCATGCAACATAAAAAACAAATCTTTAAACATTTTCACATTCTTCAACTTATCCACATGATAAAACTATCACACATAAAATCATCCATGCATGCTAAGTTTGTAATTTCACCTTATCATCAACCCATTACAATTTGTTGACACGGAATCGTAAAGTTATATGCCTCCAACAAGGAGCATTTATAACTTGTAAGCTATAAGAAAGCGAAGAAGCACATCCAATGTTGAAATCAAAATGCATAAACCATACTTCTAGTTCCACTCGAATGATGATGAAAAGCATATACATAATGAATTCCATGTTGGGTTATGGAGGATTTGACTTGAGCATAGGATTATTTCTCTAGACTGATGATTATTCCTCTAGGCAGAGGATTGTTACTCTAGGAAGAGGATTGATCATTTTTCAGTCTGATGAAGATATATTATTATTATATTCTTGTACTTGTTACTGATTATTATTATATTCGGTAACCTAATGTGTACCCTATAAATACTTCTTATTCTTGTACTTGTACACTTTGAGTACCTAACACAAAAAGAGAACTAGTTGTGGAGAGGGGATGTAGATCAAGCTTGATCGAACCACTATAAATCTCGTGTTTTTGTTCTTGTGATTTAGAGTGTGTGAGCTTGCTGCGTTTGTTCTAGTGTTCGTGTGACTCGTGTTTTGACCTAACATTCCAACACAATGACTCGCCTCTTTTAATGCTTTAAACAACTCAACTACGTTCATTTTGATCATAAATCGGGTTTCTTTGGAACAATCATATGCAAAAATAGTCCAATCTATGGACTCCTATTGTGCAAGTGTTGACCAAGGTCAAACACTTTCCTCTTCTATGAATCTATTTCCACATTTTTTAGTTCTTAATTCCAAACTGCTATTCAATTTAAAATTTGCTAATGTAAGACTGCGGGGTATGGGGCGGGAGTTTGGGCGTGGGTAGGGGGAAAACGCCCAAGCCACCACCCCGGGTGGGCATGAGTTTCGGCGTGGCCCTTGGGGCATGGGTTTCAAGCCGGGCGTGGGGCGGTTTGGCCATCCTAGTTGGCTGAATATCATTGGCTCACCCGCCACGTCATAGCGGGCCATCCCAAAGGTTTTGAATTTTTAAATTCAAACCGTTGGCCAAGCGGTCACCCCAACCGGTCACCCCAACCCCAACATCCCCTATAAATACCCCCAAACCCCAACCGGGTGGTCCATCCCAACCCCCACCGTGGTCCCAAACATTTGATATCCCCACCCGCTGCCCCAGCCGGTCACCACAAACCCAACATCCCACGAACCCGCTATGGCATCCTGGACCCACAACGAAGAACTTGCCCTAGTCACAAGCGTCGTTGACGCTATGAAGGGGCTGCCACCGGGCCAAACCAAATATTGGCCGGAAGCTTTCGCGGCCTACCGACTAAACGTCGGTAACGACCGCCACAACATGAACGCGTGCCAACATAAATGGCGCGAGCTACGTCCCAAGCTCGAGCGTTTCAAGGCTTACTACAAAGCCGTTCCCGGGGGCGAGTTAAGCCACGAGGACCGGGTGGCGGTGGCGAACATAGAGTTTCGCGGCAAGGAAAAAAAGGCGTTCGACAAGATCGACCTTTTTGAAATTTATTTAACGCTTTAGGTTTCTTATTTTGTAATTTTTAGGTTTTTGTAATTTTTAGGTTTATGTAATTTTATAAATATTAATGAAGTTGTATGTTTTTTTTTTATAAATGTTTGTGTGATTTTTTAAAATTTTGTATATTTTTTTTTTAAACTACCCTGCCACGCAGTGCACCCAACCCAAGCCCAACCCACGCCCCACCATACCCCGCGGACACGTACCAGGCAGTGGGGGGCTCCCATTCCACGTGTCAGCACCCGCCCCAACCCACGCCCAACCCAAGCCCCACCATACCCCGCAGTCTAACATAGCTGTAGTTTGACGTTTCAAGTAGGTAATCTATCGATAGCTGCCCTCCAAGCGAAAAAAATAATAATTTTCAAAGGTATCCAGCTTACCTAGTTATGAACATACCTCTCCTTTTAGAAACAGTAGCTTTCAATTTCCAGGCGCATCGTCGTCACCTTGAACTCGCCCGAAGTATCACCCATCCACAACCATGAATCCTTTGTTTCTGAATCCAAGTTAAGTTTCAATTTATATATTATGATAATAAAACAAATACAATTTGGTTGTGGAAAGCCTTTTGTTCTAATAAATGCAACGAAAGATAGCAAAATCTTGATGAAATTTAAGAAATAAATAGTTCATATCATTAGAACCTTAGAACACTGTCTTGAAAGACAAAATTAGGTGTGGCATAAAAAATTGGGAACCATGAAAAAAATACTTAAAGAGACATAACCAACTCAAAGTTGATTGTAGATTAGTTTGAGAGGCTAAATTCTTCATTTACATACTAGTAACGAGATAACGATAGCAAAAATACCAAAAAATTCATGTAGCAAATGGCAGTTTTATAGTGGACCTCAAAAAATATTTAGAAGTGGTAATATTAGTATATAAACTACCAAGAGAAAAGCGTTATGGAAGCAACATCAATTTGCCAAATAATGCAAATATATCAAGTTGAATTTGTACAACATAGAGGTACTGAGGTAGCGATTTGAACCCATTCACATAAAACAGGGTCGATTTGGGTTATGTTTCAACTCCAGCGGGTCAAACTAAAATACTCAGTTCCAAAAGAAACGGATCAAGTGAATTGAAAGACGCCAATAGTGTTATTCGGATGTTTTCAACCTCCTAAATCAATTTTATCAGGATAATTAGACTATTTAAATAGTACAGTTTTTTAAATTATACTTAGAACATTAATGATTTGTAAAAAAAAATAACTAGACATTTAAGCCTTAAGAAGTCAACGCGGCCAAAGCCATTTTGACCAATGTAACAAATGACTCCTTTTGATCCGAACTCCTTTTGACCCGGTACTCAACCTGCTCGGCCCACCCATATATAATTCTTGCACTCTGGTGATATTTTCAAGACTATAGTAAAGAAGATAAACTTACAGCTCGGTTCTTCAACTCCAATATACGATCACCATCATTCAATGGCCTATGCCTCCATAAGTTCATCTTTATCAAAAGACATGACGTAACCAGCTTCTTTCAGTTGTTCACTCATTCCATCCAACAAATTATACATCTCAACTGCCTTAATGTTCCTAGTATCCGCCGCCAAAAACTCGGTAAATCCAGACCGTACATCTAACCAAGCACAACCAGGAACCTTATTCACACCCAATTCCCTCATCAAAACCCTGACTTCCGCTAGTTTTTCCCAACATCCATAATCCGCGTACAAATTCGCCATCAATACATAATATCCTGAATTTCGAGGTCTCATTTCCAACAGTTTTTCACCTGCAAGTTCCCCCAACTCTCTGTTTCCGTGAATTCTACATGCTCCGATAATGGTGGCCCACATGGCAGGTGTCGGGTCATAAGGCATTGTACTTATTATTTCTTCTGCTTTACGCAATAATCCAGCTCGCCCGTAAAGATCAACCATACAAGAAAAATGCTCCAAACGAGGTTTTATGTTATATACAGAGTACATCTTTTTGAATAAAGTCTGACCTTGGTTGACTAGAGCCGAATGACTACAAGCTGACAGAACCGCCACCATGGTCACATGGTCCGGTTTTATGTTTGACCGAATCATCTCTTCGAATAAGTCAACAGCCGTTTGACCCTTGCCTTGAACTCCGTAACCAGCTATGAGTGAAGTGTAGGTCACTTCATCTCTGCTGGTTAAAGAATCAAACAGTCTTTTAGCCAGCAAGATTTTACCGGATCTTGCATACATGTCGATAAGTGAATTAAACAGTAATAAATAATCTTTGAACTCGTCATGTTTTGTAATGTAACAATGGAATTCTTTACCGTGTTGTAGATTTGCCACTCGAGCGCATACAGGAAGTATGCTTGCTATCGTCACATAATTGGGTTCGGTTTTAGAATTTAACATTTCCCGAAACAGAAAGGTGGCTTCCTCTGCATTGTCGCAGTGTGCAAAACCAGATATTATAGAGTTCCAAGTAATCACACTCTTATTTTCAACCAAATTGAATACAATATACGCACGTTTAAGATCCTTACACCTTGCATACATTGTTATCAATGCGTTTCTAACATTATCAAATCCATGACAACAAGTTCGAATAGCCTGACCATGAACTTCTTTACCTATTTTCAGCACACCGATATGCGAACACGCACCTAACCCATTAATCACAGCCACCGGATCCCATTCAGCACCAGACGCCCTCAATTCAGAAATCAACTTCAGCACCCGTACGTAGTTACGGGTCTTCAAGTACCCTCCAGCAACAGTATTCCAAATTATCATATTCACTTCCACATTCTCATCCCGCATACGATCAAAAAGCTCAAACGCTTCCCTCCACATGCCCTTACACGCATACCCCGATATTATCGAATTCCAAGAAACACAATCTCTCACAGGCATTTCATCGAACAACTGGCGAGCGACATTCAAGTCCCCACATTTCCCATACATAAACACCAAGGCGTTACGCACAAACAAATTCCACTCCAAACCCGCCTTCACAATAGATTCATGAACCTCTCTCCCAAACCCCAAATCAAAATCTTCACCACAAGCCTTTAACACAGACGGATAAGTGAATTTATCAGGTATAACCCCTTTACCCACCATTTTCCTATACACAAACAACCCATCTTTCAAACACCCAGCTCTAACATACCCAGAAATAACAACATTCCATGGTAAAGGGTGCAGAATATTTGAAGTTTCAGTGACAATGTATGCATCGTTTAAAAGATTGGAAACAGAGTAAAATGTGGCTAATTTTGGGAGCAAAACAGGGGATGTTGAGAGGCCGGAAGAGATTGCGAATGCATGAAGTTGTTTACCTTGTGAGATTGCGTTGATCTGTGAGCAACACGCAAAGAGAGAAGCAAGTGATTGTAGCAATGTATATGTATCGGTATGGCGATTGTGGGTGTGTTGTAGGATAAGAGAGAAAGTGTTGAATGCTTTTGATAAGTTGTGTTGAGTTGATGATTGTTTGAGGGAGGTTAGTAACATGGCATTCTTGAACGAATCTCACTTCTAGGGAAGAAAAGAAAGACTACGTGTTTACAATGATATGAAGCCCGTGAGTAAAATTTTTAGTTTGAATATGTAGTTAGGCTGGGGTATGGTTGGGCGGGGGTTTGGGGTATGGTTGACACGTGGAGTTCGAGCCCCCCAGCTGGTGAGTGACGTGTCCGTGGGGTATGGCGGGGTGTGGCTAGCCCGGCGTGGCTTGGCCAGGTGTATTAAAATAAAATAAAAATCTAAAATTAAAAAATACACACAACATTTAAAAAAAAGCCTAAAATTTTATTAAAATTTCCCAAACATTACAAAATTCTACAAAAAAAAAAAAGGATTACAAAAAAAAAAAACAAAAAAAAACCTAAAGCGTTAGGTATATTTCGAAAAGGGCGAGCTTGTCAAACGGCTTCCGCTCCTTGCCCCGGAACTCGATGTTGGCCACCGCCACCCGGTCTTCGTGACTTATCTCACCGCCCGGGACGCTGTTGTAGTAGGCTTTAAAACGATCGAGGTTCGGTCGTAGCTCGCGCCACTTGTGTTGGCACGCGTTTAAATTGTGTCGGTCGTTTCCCACGTTGTGCCGGTAGCTTGCGAAAGCTTCCGGCCAGTAACGGGTCTCACCCGGTTGGTGGCCCTTCATCGCGTCCACGACGCTCGTGACAAGGGCTAGCTCTTCCTCGTGCGTCCAAGAGGCCATCAATCAAGTGTTTGTGGGTAGCGGTTCGGGTAGGTGACTTGGGTTGGGGTAGCGATGGGGACAGCCGGTGGGGTTGGGGGTTATATAGCGATGTGGACAGTTGGGGTAGGTGAACCGTTTGGCTTGGCCAATGGTTATATTTTAAAATTTAAACATGGCCCACTATGCCCTAGCCAACAAGCCAATAAGAGCCGGCCACATAGGATCGCTAGCATGCCCCACGTCCGGCCTTAAACTCCCGCCCAAGAGGCCACGCCCAAACCCAAGCCCACCCGGGGTGGTGAATTGGGTGTTTCACTCCAACCCACGCCCCAACCCCGCCCTATACCCCATAGTCAAAGTTAATTCTTTTTAGTTGTTAAGAAAAAGTAATAAAACCCGACGATTTTTAAAAATAACTAACAACCGTTAAAGCAAATCGAATCCTGGAAGTGGTATCGCCCAATAAAGTTGAAAGTTAAAAGTGGTGTGATACAAATCGAATGCTGGAAATGTCATCGCCCAGTTATTGAAAATAAAGATATTTAAATACAACATCCTTTTTTTTAAACTATAGTTGGCTAGTTGGTGTAAATTTTTTGTCAAAAAACCATGAGCACTACAGACCATAATTTAACATTTATGTTAAACCTTCTAAAATTTATAAAAAAAATAAACTTTATTACTTTTTATAATTACATTTAATGTATGCAAAGGGTCAGAACTGACCCGACCTGGACTTACTAGAACCGCATACCCTTTTATTGATGAATTTGAGAACCATGAACCGAACCTTAGAAGGCTATGTGGTTCCGGGTCCTAGAGGTTCTGATGTGTCGGGTAAAGGGTCTGATGTGCAAGAACCTTTTAGATGTAATAGGCCTTTGAGGGGTTATATCCTCTCATTCTTTAAACATGTTCGTCAAAGAATTCATCCTAATGATTCCAACAATAGCCCATGAGCTTCCTTTTTAAACCACTTTTCATTTTACAGCTTGTGTTTTAGTAATGGTTTTGTCATTCTTGTCACTCAGAACATTATGCGAATCCATTATGTATACATCACAAAACAAAGATACATGTATATATATATGAGAACATACCTAATCACACATTATCTAGTAACGCAAAGCTATGTAATAAGACTATACCATAATACGTGGCGTGTTTGCTTTTATTTTTGTCACAAATACATACATATAAATACATTAGAGCAAAATACATAAATATATACTTCAAATTTAGATATAATAAATATATATATTGTAATATATCGCATCCATACATATACATCTAGTTGGAAAATATTTCACGAAAGATACGATGTTTTTCTTTAAAATGTTATTTTTAAGTATTTTATTAATATAAAGTGAAATCGATTACAATAACACGTTAAAAAGAATAGCGAAGAGACGAAAGAAGATCAATGTGTTATTTTTTGCGTTAACAATACATATCTATTGGACCATTTCTACAAATTGTAGTTTTTCTATACATTCTAATTAAAATACAAATGGTTCTTGTGGTTCTTATATTAGAACCACCGGATTAGAACCGACCCGACCTGAAACCCATATTTCTTATAAATCTAGAACCGGGAACAGACCCATGTATTCAAAAAGGTTCGAGTCCAAAGTTCTCGCGAGTCAGGTCCAAGGTTCTCTTGGGTTGAAACCCCGGAAGCTCACCCCTAGTATTAACTATCATTAAAAGTGTTTATAAATGGACAAAAATTTAAGGATCTTAAGAATTAAACACAAGAAAGTATATATTTAAGACAATTTAGTGGTAAAAATTAGGCCAATTGGATTTTAACACCTTTAACTTTGAAGAATTGGCCGACAACACCCGCAACTAACACTTTGATCTGTGACACCCCAAACTTTTAATTTTGTTTGTCATTTCACCACTCAGTTAAAAAATCAGTAACTGAGTTAGTTTTCAATCTTAGCTGGCATCCTACGTAGACTATTTTTGCAGATGTGGCACATTCATGGGTATAAAAGCCACCTTCTTCTTCGATTAACACCTGCACAAACAATTGGGAAACCCTAATTTGCTCATACGCATGAATCGACCCAAATCCAAACCCTAATTTGCTCATCACGAGATCAGAGGTGTTCTTCAACTTATTGGCTGATCGACATGTCTACTTCTTCCAACTCTTCATGTAATACGAACCGAATCCCTAAAATATTCAAGGTGGACATGGATAGGAAGTTGTATTGTCATCACGAGATCAGAGCTGTTATTCGCGTAGCGGGAAGGAGAAGTGTTCGATGTGGTGCTGAATTTTACGGTTGCTCACAATGGCCGGTAAGTCCTGAGTATCCATGTGTATTGAATTTAACTTGTTTTTGAACTGACGACATGATGTTGGTTTGTAGCGAGACGACCGCAAGTTCTTTATGTGGAAAAAAGATTTTGACAAATTATTCGAAGTTCATTCAACTTGCAGCTCAAGTGCAGTTACAAGAAGTGATGCTATGACCGGCAATGAATATAATTTGCAATTGCGGAACAACTTGCTATCTCAAGAGAACAATATGTTGAAACGGCAAATTTGTGAGAAAGAATTCATGTTGAAGCAGCAGTTTGTCTTTAGTTTGTTTGTTATCATTGGCATGTTGTTTTACGTAGTGTATCGAATTTAACTTGTTTTTTATTGTACATTCTTTGAACACATGAATGAATGTAGTCTTTATTTGAAACACATGAATGAATGTACCATATGTGCATACCATTAGACCATTTGCAGACCAAAACCCCTGTGACCACAAGAGACTTTGACTTTGAAAACAAGTAAATAACTACCATTGTGCAGACCATTTGAAACCACATGTGCAGACCAAAACCCCTGTGACCACAAGAGACTTTGACTTTGAAAACAAGTAAATAACTACCATTGTGCAGACCATTTGAAACCACATGTGCAGACCAAAACAATACAGCCACAGTTTGAAAACAAGTAAATGGTCATTTGAAACTGCCCTTTGAAACAACTACCATATATGCAGACCAAAACCATTCTACCCCTGTGACCATACATGTGCAGACCTGTTTACCATACATATGCAGAATGACCATTCTACCCCTGTGATCATACATAGTCATAAGTTTACATAGTCATTACACAACCATTCAAAAGATTCAGCACAACAGTCATAAGTTTACATAGTCTTAGGTTTACACAGTCATTACACAACCAACAAAAGATTAACCATACATAACAGATTAACTAACTGCAGCCTTCTCCATTGGCCTTCCCCTTTTACTTGTTTTTTTCCTTCCAATTTCTGTCGCATTTTGAGAATCTGTTAACAGTAAACAAATTTAGGAAACAATAATATAATCAATAAACCAACTGAATCTATTGAGTTCACCTTTAACAGTGCATTTTCTCTTGTTGTGACCTCTTTCTCCACAAATCCCACATGTCATTACGACCCCATGCTTAGTCAGTTTGCCTGGTTTCTTGGGATCGTCATGAGGGTCCCTATTTCTGTTTTTCTTAGGCCTACCAGGTGCCTTTTTGATTGGAGGTGGATCCAATGGATAATCAACCTTGGGCCAAAACTTTTCACTAGGCAATGGTGGGATTGAGTACTCATAAGTTCTCATGTATGTTTCTTTGTGGTAACATGGGTCAACATAATCCTCAGCATTCTTATGCAAAAATCCAGCCACAGCACACACATGCTTACAAGGATACCCCCCTTAATTGCCACTTTCTACATGTGCAGGTCTTATTTTCCAAGTCAACTGTAACATCATCAACATCTCTAACTTGAAAAACCTGATAAGATGAGGGGTATACCTCACACCTAAAGGTTGCATCTTTTGAGAAATCAAGTTTATCCTGGATATTGGGGCAAATGAGCACATCTTTGGCTTCCATTTAAGTTCTTTTGATGACTAACCTACTCATGATTTGAACCCTAATGTCCTCTAGCATGTATATAATATGCTTTGACCTTGCAGTTATTATATAACCATTAAATGTTTCTGCCATGTTGTTTACTATGACATCACATTTAGTGTGAGTTTTCAAGTAGCACCTGTTAAAACTTTTGGGATCCTGCTTTAAGATTGCCTCTACTGCATCAGGGTTTATGGCCCTCATTTCATCAAGTAGCACCTGTTAAAACCTAACTCAATGTAACCACCATACCAAAGCATAACATCAATCGTTTCCCCCATTGCATAATCTACTAGTTCCTGTGAAATCGTACCTTGATCGGAGTTTAAACTTGATGGATTGTTGATTTTGAGAAGCTAGGTCATGTCACCCTTGATCGTTCCCTCCAAAACGAACAGAACAAACAATGCCAGCTTTCAGGATTTTGCTTCTTATAACATGTGTTAGCCACGTCACTCGTGCCATGTAGGATTAATGATGCCAGCTAGGATTGAAAACTAACTCAGTTACTGATTTTTTAACTGAGTGGTGAAATGACAAACAAAATTAAAAGTTTGGGGTGTCACAGATCAAAGTGTTAGTTGCGGGTGTTATCGGCCAATTCTTCAAAGTTAAATGTGTTAAAATCCAATTGGCCTAAAAATTAAGGCTATTACAAATTTAATGCCTTCAATGGATTATAAACATAACTTTGTCTCTTTAAAAAAGTTAAATATTTTTAACCTCTAACACTCATAAAGTTACAACCCTTTTTACAAACTTGATCATTTTCTCAATCATATTTTCACAAAAAAGAAAACCCATACCATGACACATTCACACATAGCCAATTCAAGCAACAACCCCACCAATATTTTCTGGCATCTTCCACAATATATATAAAAAAATAATATTTCAAAAAAATAGTCGTTTTCCATTTGTTTGCAATGTGATATGGAACACCCATATCCAATCCTCAACACTTGGAGTAACTTTTAGTCATTGGCTGAATACCATACATCTCCTCATGTCGTCTTCCCTGAAAACGAAGGCTTCAATATGACCACAACTTATAAAGTTATAATTAACCTTTGATTCCATTTATAGTCAAACCTGCAAATTTCAGTTAACCGCCCAAATGCTCATAATTCATATCTTCACTTAGTAATAATAACCAATACCCTTTGATCAACTCAATCTCACGATCTCTCATTCTCCTCCTGCTAGTTATTGTCGAATTCGGTACGTTTGATTATTTATCCGTTTGATCTGTTTGTATTTGATTCTGAGTGTTTGTGAATTTGTGTAGGGGAGAAGATGAGTTCCTTGTTTGTTAAGGGGATGATTCTAAAATCAGCTGATGAGTCGTGTTTACCGACGAGATTGAAACAACGGCGGACGGGTGATCACCAGAGATTAAACCACCACCGTCAACCGCCTTTTATACGGTGGGTTTGTGGCGGGATAGAAGCACACACCGGTGGTGGTTCGGTTCCAATTCGAGCGGTTCTTAATCCGGTGTCTCCTCCGGTGGTAACGACTAAAAAGGTATGTTTAAATTACCAAAACTAGATATATATGGAGTAGAGTAAACGTTGCCATAACACCACCCGTAGTGGGGCGGTATTTTTAAAAAAAATTGAAAAAAAACGCCCCCCCACCATTACACTAGGCGTTTTGGGGCATTATTTTTGAAAAAAAATTGTTGCAGCGTTTTTAAAACAACGCTCAACATGCACATGACCATGTTGACTAGCCAATGGGAGGGGTGCACTTGTAGTTTCTTTTTTTTTTAACCTCCTCTTAATAAAAAACTAGCAAGGTGCCCGCGCGATGTGGCGGGGTGAAAATTTGCATTGCGGTACACATTTTTGTTAGTTTATCAAACTCAGTTGTGATCTATTGTATAGTACTTAGGTTAGTTTTTTGATTCGTATGATGTTCTACAAATTTTTATTATGTTTATTGTTTTCTTAGGTTTTTGAGTTAGTGGCACCAATTGATCTATCTATATCATAAGGATTACACATCTTAATAACATAAGAAATAGAAGCATAAGTCATTTGTAGCATTGTTACATAAAATTAGAAACATAAGAAAACTTAAAACATAAAAATAAATGTTTAACGATAGAAGCAAAAAACAGCCTCCCTTTGCAGTATACGTACCCAACCAAAACTTACACCAATGTGATACTAACAAGACCAGCCAGCGAAGACCACATATGTTTAGCATTTTAATCAGTCGTCGGATCTCCCTCTGCATCTCTCTTCCTAATCCCAATCACTCTGATTAAAATAAGATTTCGTATTACTTGGACACTTCAGATTTGTAAAATTATATTTAGATTATTATATGAATTTGCAACAATTTCAACATCTAAAAACATCATTTTCCTAAAAGAAAAAAAAAAGAATATATATTTCCAAATTATAGTTAAAAGCCCTAACCTGTAAGCAATCCCAGAGTACACATCATCTGGCTTTTCTCCTTGAATCTGATTTAACAGTAGCTGCTCGTAGCTGAATATCTGTTAAAAATTCAATGGGTAAGCACTGAATAATAAATATAACTTAGAAATAAAAATTATATTCAAACATATAATTTATTAATTTCAAATAATCTTCAAAGTATCAAATCACTAAATTACCTTGTCCCTTCCAATTGCGCTTTACACATGTCTATCCATTATTCACAAAACTAAAAGGGTTCAATTTCTATTGCGAAGAAAATGATTCAAGATGATAAATTAGACGGAGAAAATTTAAACTAAAAAAACAAGGATATGTACCTACATATATTAGTGAGATAACATGTTGAACAACAATATCCAATTCTCCTTCGTTGTAATTAAAACGAACCTGTGACAGCTAGGTTTAATTGTTCCTCACAACCAGGTGATAAACTACCATAATCTTATCTTGAAGATGATGATGGTTGTGGTCATTGTTGGTTTAGCCTCTGACCTTTGTTGGAACCCTAGTCTCCTACACCAGAATGCATTAGAGGTGGCTGAACCATTGTCGGGAAGCTGTAACAACCGGCATTCGTCACAATCGTCATTATGTGGACCAATCTAACAGCCGATGGAACATACATTCGAAAGAGGACTTACCAGAGCTAGTCAGAGTCTTTGCCGAAACCCTAGCCACCATCGCCAGAGGAAACGGCTAGGGTTTTCTGTCATTGTCTTCCTCCTCGTTTTAACCTTGGAACCGGTGAAGGTTATGTGGCTCTTGAGGACCACTATCGTCACCACTGTATGGAAGGTTGTAACCGAATCATTACCACCGCCACTCGCCTGCTCAATCCGTTTTCACCGCCCCGGAGTATGGCTGGCGCCGCCGTAGCACCACCACTGCCACCCTCAGATTTCTCTCTCTATATCGCTCTTGCGTGTTCTCCATTTTTGTTTCTCTTTCTATCGATTGAAGTGGTGAGAGAAAGCATAGATTTCGGCTCTAATTTGGTAACCTTATTTCAAAATTTAAAAGTCACAAAAGATGGAGCCAAATGTAATTTACATATTTCTTAACATGATAGGTTTAATGTGTTGTACATTAAAACAATGGGTTAAAATCTAATTAAGATGAAGGGTTATTTCTTAACATGATAGGTTTAATGCATTGTACATTGAGTAAACTTCAAAGTTCGTCCTTTATGTATGACTAATATATCAAAGTATGTCCTTTATCTTTAATAACCTCAGAAAACATCCTTAATGTTTGAAAAACCAATCAGGTTATGTCCTTTACCCTAAACCTTGTTTGTTTTCCCAGTTAAATCAGGTCATGTGAGAAGCACATGAGGGTATATTGGTCTTTATCTTAATAAAAACCCTAAACTCCACCATCATCTTCTCCATCTTTCAATCACCTGCACATCAACATACCCCCTTCTTCTCTCTATCTAACAATCCTACCACCACCACAACCTGGCATATTCAAGAGAGAGTGAGAGAGAGAGAGAGATCGAGCAGAAGAGGAGGCAGGAAAGAGAGAGAGAACCGGCGGAGCCAGTTTCTCCGATTAAAACTTGACCTACGAACACATCCTTGTTGAATCTAATCAATTCTGTTATCGCAAACGCTGCAGCTTCTCGAACATTCTTCGAGTGGTTCGAGTACTTACCTTTACCTTTACTTGTTGAATCGCACAAAATCGATTCAAGTTCGTTGAACACCTTCGATCTAAGGATCGAATCCTGTAGATCTCGATCAAAACCTCGAGCAATTCGCAAACGCTGCAGCTTCTCGAACATTCCTCGAGCTCCAGAAGAGCTTTAATGGCGGGTGAGTTGGAGAATGTTGTGTTGGGGTTTTGGTGGAGTTGGTGTGAAGCTTGTTTGAGAGCTTTGAGGATTTTGAGAACTTGTTGTGAGTTGTGTTTAGGGTTGAAGATGAAAGCTTCAGGATCGGTTTTCATGGCGGATTGTAAGGAAAACTGGCAACAGGTGGGTCGTGGTGGCGGTGATGGCGGCGACAGGTGGGTCGTGGTGGCGGTGGTGGCGGCAGGTAGGTTGTGGTAGGATTGTTAGATCTCAATAAACCACTTTGTTGCCCTAATTTTGGTGAGTTGTAAGAAATTGGGGGGTTTTTTGTTCATGGGTTATTGATGATAATGTTGATGATAATCTGGGTTTTGAATATCCGGGTTTTGAAGTTTTGAATATTTTTTTCTTTGTGTTTTGAAGATCTGGGTTTTGTTTGAAGTTTTGAAGATATAATGTGCAGATTATGAAGCTTATAGTTAAGAGAAAGAAGATTTGAATTTTTTATAATTTTATTTTTCTAGTATTAAGGTAAAGACCAATATACCCTCATGTGCTTCTCACATGACCTGATTTAACTGGGAAAACAAACAAGGTTTAGGGTAAAGGACATAACCTGATTGATTTTTCAAACATTAAGGATGTTTTCTGAGGTTATTAAAGATAAAGGACATACTTTGATATATTAGACATACATAAAGGACGAACTTTGAAATTTACTCTTGTACATTAAAACAAGGGGTTAAAATCTAATTAAGATGAAGGGTTAAAATGTAACTATTGTTTAAAAAGACTAATTTACCCTTATTTTAGGGGGTGTATATATAAATTAAAAAGGAAAAGTTCTTATTTTTTGGGTATCTTAAAAGGAAAAAGATTATTAGTTGTTATTTTTTTCTTTAATCACTTGTACATTAAAGCATTATCTACTTGTACCTTTTAATCTGTGCGTCAATATTGAACAAGTCAACTACCGAAACGTCGACAAAAATGTATAGGTCGTCATGCAAACAATATAGTTTATAAGATATGTCAAGAATAAATAAAAAATTTATAAGTTTGTTGTGGAGGGGTGAATTGTAACTAATTATCTATAATTTTGTTGAAACCTTAGGGATTTAAGTGTAATAAGTTTAGGGGCTAAAAAATAAACAGTGTTTAAAAGACCAAACTACCCTCATTTTAAGAGTCTTTCTATAAATAAAAGGGGGAAAAGTTCTTATTTTTTGTATATCTTAAAATGCCCTTACCTTATGCATTATAATATAGTATAGATAATTGTTTAATAATTGGAAGGGGCGTTATTGGAATAATGCCCCATGCTGACTGGACCGCCACGTGTCGAATAATGCCCCATGGTGGGGGCATTATTTTGTTTAACCACTACACATGGTCTAAAAAAAAATAGATATACATAATGGACTAGGGAGTATATTTTATTTATTGTGTTACTGCGCTATTGAAACAGTAAGGACCATAGCTGTAATTTGAATTACCAAAACACGAGCCTCCACATGACGTTTAGGATTTGAACTTCCTCTCTATAGCGGTTGCTATTAGGTGTTTATTTAATCGAATTTTTGGGTTTTGATTTGATTGAATTGAGATCCTTGAATTTGGAGTTGTTGAGTGTGAAATTAGGTTTCGAGAAAGCGATTTAAATTTGAAAAATCGAATTCGGGTTGGTTTAGTTCGTATTAGGGACATAATTATAAGCAAAAGACTATGCTTCGATTTGAGTATTGAGATGAGTTGTGACTTGTATGGCATGACAAGTGCGACTTAGTTCTCGACTTTATGATTCCTGATACGTGATGAGTTGATATGTTGATTGTCGATGGTAGAGGGCCCACTTGTTATTTTGAAGTGAGAAGTTAGGGCATGTTTGGCTAAGCTTATTTAAGTTAAAAAGTACTTTTAGGAAAATGACTTATTGACTTATGACTTTTTGAAAAGGAGTTTTTAAAAAAAGTGTTTAGATTAGCTTATAGGGTGGAAAAAACCAATAAGTCAATAAGTTGTTTTTTAAAAAGTGTTTGGCTTAGCTTATTGATGTAAAATGACTAAAAACTAATAAGTCAATAAGTTAGTTCAAAAAGTCACAACATTCTAACTTTTCAAAGATGACTTAAAGATGACTTTTTCTCCTTCTTAAAAAGTCATTTTGAAAAGGACTTTTGCATTTGCCAAACACTAAAACTCCTGATTGGCTTTTTGATTAAGTCAATAAGTTGGTTGGAAAAGTTTAGCCAAACATGTTCTTAGTTTTATTGAATACGAAATTACAAACGATATATATGTTAGACTTAAACAGAGCCCATTTTTTTATTTTTTTTTAAATTATATATTTCCTACATATACAAAAAACCAAATGGGGGAATAATGCCAGGCAGCTGCCTGGCACTCCCCCATTGGACCAACGCATTTATTATTTTATATCCATTATAAAATTACATTTTTGTCCCCAACTCAAAATAAAATTACGTTTTTGCCCTTAGCTCAAAATAAAATTACGCTTTTTGTCCCCATCTCAAAATTACGATCTTGCCCTCAACTCAAAATTACGACTTTGCCTTGCACTCTCCCATTGGACCAACCAATTTATTATTTTATATCCATTCTAAAATCACGTTTTTGTCCCCCTCTAAAATTACGGTTTTGCCCCCAGCTAAAAATAAAATTACGCTTTTGTCCGCAGCTCAAAATTACGATTTTCCCTCCATTCAAAATAAAATTGTGGTTTTGCCCTCAGCTCAGAATTATCTTTTCGCTCCCAGTTCAAAATAAAATTTTGTTTTTTCCCCCACTTAAAATTTACGATTTTGCCATCTTTTCAAAAATGTGATTTTTCCCCGTTTAAAAATTGTGATTTCGCTCTCAATTCAAAATTACGTTTTTTCTCCAGTTCAAAATAAAATTATGTTTTTGCCCCCAGCTCAAAATTACGATTTTTCCCTCGGTTCAAAATAAAATTGTGCTTTTGCCTTAAGCTTAAATTATGATTGTGCCCTTAGTTCAAATTTATATTACGTTGTTACCCCAAGTTAAAATTTACGAAGTTGCCCCTGTGAAAATTTACAATTTTGCCCCAGGTTCAAATTTACAGTACTGCCATTACTTTAGATTTTGTCAAATTACGATTTTACCCCAGTCAAAAAATACAACTTTCCCTCAGTTAAAAATTACAATATTGCCATTGTTTTAGTTTTTTTTTTATCAAAACTATAAAAGTGTTTTGTTTTAATTGGTTGACTCGATTTAATTGTTTCTCGTGTCAATGAGCTGACTAACGCTCGCTCATTATTCGGTCATCGCCCCGCAACGCGGGCGGGGCACTAACTAGTTATATATATATATATATGAATTCAAAGTTTGCATGAATAGTAAATATGTTTATTCATTGATATTTGATTTTTTAAATAGTATATATTTTTTTTTATTTTCCTAATATATTTCAATTTTTTACGACAATAGTTATATCATTGGTTTTATTTTTTTATTTTTAATTTTCTTTACCACTGTATTATGTATGTTATACATTTTTAACCAATTTTTTTTACTAATTTGTCTTTTTTTCGATGGCTTGTTTTTGCTGACTTAAAAAAACTAAATACGTAATTGTATTTGATTTTATAAATTTTATTGAAAACGAGATGTCTTCGAAATACAGTCTTTTTTTTGGTATTGAATGGTTGATCAAGTGTCAGCGTCATAACGGTACCGTGATGAACAAAAATACTGACAAGGTCGATACCGGTATCGATATTAATGGAACTGGAATCGGTATATACTTTAAAATACGTACGCCTTTAACCCAGTTAGTTTTTATTTAATTTGATTTCCTTCTACAAATTGCGTTCATTGTCTATTTTATAAAGATGAATACACGGCTGTGTTTAATATGTATCTTTCACCGTTCCTATATAAACTTTCTTGAAAAAAAATATTCAAAATAGTACTGTGATAAACTACCGGTATTCGTTTTTAATCTAAAAGGCGTACGAATATATCATGAGTTTAAACTGAGTACAAGTCTTATACCGATACTGAAACGTTACCACCACGAGTCCTCTACGTAACAAATCGAACCGATACGGATGACTTCTCGCCGCATCACGTGAGCAAATCCCGCTAGCTATGCATATGAATAGAAGGCGTGATGAAAAGTGTTTTTCTATATTTTAACATTATTTTTTCCTAAGTTTTTATTATTATATTATTTTATTACTTTAATTGATTTAAATTTATTTTTTCCATATAACTTATAAGATACGATCAAAGTACCAATTCTCAAACAGGAAACCATAAATACAGGTACCAATGTTGTTCGGTACGGTATGGTGGTGATATAGTATTAGGTTATCGAAAGCTAAAACAATAAAAATAACTATTGGTACCGATACAGACAGATGTTGTTCAATCAGTTTCGATTGGGTTTGGTACGATAGTAGTACAATATCCGTTTTCAAAAAAAAAAAAAAAAAACATCGTAATGTTGAAATAAAATAAACATGAAATGCAAATGAAACGAACCGATATCAACTGAACAACATAGGTACAATATCAATATGTGCTTCTTGTTTTGTTCTTGATTGATGTAGTGTTTTCTCTTTCAAATGCTATAGCGAATGCAGGCACCAAAACAAAACAAACTAAATTGATACCGACTTAATCCCCACCGCGAAGCACGGGGAATATCACTAGTTTGTATATGATATGAATATGAATTCAGATATTTGAATAATAAAATCACAAACTGGAAAGGAAAACAAAATATGTATTCGAATAGATTGCTAACAAGATTCGAAAAACAAATTTGAAGCCGGAATCCGAATTCCAGATTATTAATTCCATTCCAAACATTGAATACACGTTGGCTTGATCATACGATGACAATTGGTTTGACAACTCAATAAAAATGTTTCACATTAGCCATTACTGAATGATAAAATTTGGAAAATCGTATAGGTTTATCATTATATCAGCACATAAATGGGTAGGGTAGTGTGAAATATTGAGATAAATTAACCATATGTTAATTATCAAGTTTTGTTTGTGAGTAGGAGTTAGGGGCTATTTGTTTACCTCTTAATAGTTAGCACTTAATGGTTCAGACTGTTTGTCTCACAAGCAGATGTCTGAATGGTTCAGACATTTGTCTCTGAATAGTTAAGCATTATACAAAGTCTGAATGGTTAAGACCTCTGATCTGAATTAGTCAGACATTTGCCTCTGAACGGTTAATCATTATATAGGCTCTTAATGGTTTAGACCTCTTACTGGTTCAACACTTAATGATTCAGACCTTTTACTCGTTCAGCACTTAACCATTCAGATGTTGCCAAACAGCCCCTTACTATGTAATTTTGTTACAATTTTCACCCCTATACTTCACTTCTTTTACAACTTTGTCAAAAACTGTTTTTACCTCAACGTTTTTCCACTTTCAACTTTGTTTCATTATAGTTTTCATCTTTTTATAAATTTGTCATTTTACGTTTTGGTCTAAAGTTTGCAAGTTAACATGTTACAACATGTGAACGCGTGTGTGTCTCAATGTTTTTATGTTTTTTTTTTTTTTCAATTTAACGGTTCCATTACAATGACCGGGTCCTAAGTCAATCTATTTTTTACGAGTTAACACGCTGCAATGTGCGTGTGTGATTTAACGTTTTTACGTCTACATTTTGTTCGGTTTAATGATTCCATTGCAAAACGCGAGTTCTAAATACTAGTTACTTGTTATTTTACAGCCTCAGCATATCATATTATATCAATACATAGTTCATCTAGTTATACAAATTATACAACTTAATATCACACGGTGCGGGCATTGAAATCTGGCGTGAAGGCTAGATCTCGCCACCCAAATCACCCCGTCCATGGCGTTGTCGACGACGTTGTGCGTGGGGCTACCGAATTTCCACTGACGTTGAGGGCAAACGGGAGACGACGTGACATCTCTGTGTTGATGGGTTTAAATTTAATAGATTATTTATAGATTTTAAATATAAAATAATAACAAAAAGTTGTGTCACGTGTCAAACAACGCCACCTACTACGGCCCATCCCACCCCTCCTATTTTTTACATCACACCTGATTTCTTACGCACGCTTACGTGTCTTCTACACATCACATAACCCCCTAATTTTCAAGTTTCAAGTGTAGTCAATACTCCAATGTAAAGGAAAACGAGTGGGTGCCCTGTCCGCGTTGCGGGGCGATGGCCGAATAATGAGCGAGTGTTAGGCATCTCATTAACACGAAAAACAATTAAATCGAGTCAATCAATTAAAACAAAACACTTTTATAGTTTTGATAAAAAAAAACTAAAACAGTAATTTTTAACTGAGGGAAAGTTGTATTTTTTGACTGGGGTAAAATCGTAATTTGCCAAAAGCTAAAGTGATGGCAGTACTGTAAATTTGAACCAGGGGCAAAATTTAAAATTTTCACAGGGGCAAATTCGTAATTTTGAACTTGGGGTAACAGCGTAATATAAATTTGTACTAATGGCACAATCGTAATTTTAAGCTGGAGGCAAAACCACAATTTTATTTTGAACAGAGAGCAAAATCGTAATTTTGAGTTGGGGACAAAAGCATAATTTTATTCTTAACTGGGGAAAAAACGTAATTTTGAACTGAGTGCGAAATCATAATTTTTTAAACGGGAAAAATCACATTTTTTAACAGAGGGCAAAATCGTAATTTTTAGCTGGGGGAAAAAACAAAATTTTATTTTGAACTGGGGGGCGAAAAGGTAATTCTAAGCTGAGGGCAAAACCACAATTTTATTTTGAATCGAGTGAAAAGTCGTAACTTTGAGCTGGGGTAAAAATCGTAACTTTGAGCTGAGGGTAAAATCGTAACTTTGAGCTGGGGACAAAAGCGTAAATTTATTTTGAGCCGGGGGAAAAAACGTAATTTTAAAATGGATATAAAATAATAAAATGGTTGGTCCAATGGGGGAGTGCCAGGCATATTCGTATTTTTGAGTTGAGGGTAAAATCATAATTTTGAGATGTGGACAAAAGCGTAATTTCATTTTGAGCTGGGGGCAAAACGGTAGTTTTAAACAGGAGCAAAAACGTAATTTTAAAATGGATATAAAATAATAAACTGGTTGGTCAAATGGGGGAGTGTCAGGCAGCTGCCTCTGGCAATATTCCCCTATTATGTAAGGCTTGTGGGTATGGTGACGGAGCTGAAGCCGGCGACGGGATGAAGACGGAGGGGGCGGCACAGTGTTCAAACCGGCGACGGAGGGGGGACCCATTGTTTTGCTCCGTCCTGTACGTCGGAATACCGACGGAGAGGACGATGACTGGACGGCGACGGCGACGGGGGTGGCGGCACGGTGTTCAAATCGGCGACGGACCGGGACGGTAGGGGGACGACCCCCATACCGTGTAGCCTAAATGTATGTATAGTAAATGTTGACAAGAAAGATACAAACTGCCACATCATTACATGCAGACACTAACATGGTTATCCAACACGTGTCGGGCGCACCATCTGACTCACACCATCTAGTAAGACTAAAGGGAGTGGGGCATTCTTTTGAGAGGGCGTCTTCCGACACGTGACGCCACGTCAGATTAGAGGATTTTGGGCAAAAAAAGGGGAGTGGAGCAATTTGGCTGGCTAGGGCGTCTTGCGACACGTGTCATTGATTTATTTTGTCTTTTTTTATGTAAAAGATATAAAAAAAGTCCTATTTTTTTTTATAAAAGTATTGATCAAAGTAAATAAAAAGTAATACTTCAACAAAAAAAATTACTTCAACAAAATAAAAAATACATCAACCGAAAAAAAAAATACATCAACAAAAAAAAATACAATCAACAAAGGTTATATTTTTCTCGAATTTCTTGCTTCATTTGTTCGGCTAAAGCGAGCTCGGCTCCAGAAAGGTTTGTCGTGTCGGATGTTAATATTTGCAAATCAAGTGCTTTTTGACGACTTTCTTTCAGCTTTATCTTTCGGTCACCGTGTTCTTTTTTTAAGTTGATCCGTTGTTGGCTCGTTTGCAACAAGCCGTCCAACTTATTGGTGACTTTTTCGAACGTTTCGGTGTAGTCGATTCGTACACCGCTAGAAGACGGTTGGGCGGCTTTTTTGGCCCTATCTCGGCCAACCGGCCGTTGTGGTGGTTCAAACGCATCGTCCTCTTCATGTGGCTCTTCCAAATCTTCCTCAATGTCGTTGAGATTTATTTGGCACCGAGCGTCCGACCCTTGTCTTTGATGGTCGTTTGAGGATGAGGTTTTTGACCGCTTAGCCGACGGTTGGCCACGAGTTTTAAATAAAAAATTTATACCATTTTGTTGG
Organism: Helianthus tuberosus; assembly: GCA_030545235.1. Taxonomy (NCBI): domain Eukaryota; kingdom Viridiplantae; phylum Streptophyta; class Magnoliopsida; order Asterales; family Asteraceae; genus Helianthus; species Helianthus tuberosus. The sequence goes on along the minus strand of CM060368.1, from coordinate 45,158,181 downwards.
CTCGATCCTCCAAGGTTTTGAAAACCACCGGGTTGTTGTGTGTTCCACGTGGCGAACCCCATATTTTGCGGTATCGTCATATTGTTGTAGTATACTTGCGGTGTAGGGCTAGGAACGTGCATATTATTGAAATAGGTGTAAAAAGCGGGGTTATTTAAAACGTTTGGGTCCGCCATATCGGGTTGTGGATTGGAAGATTGTGTATTCGGGTGTGGGGTTCGTGGATTTTGGTTGAAAGGAGGGATGTTGTGGGGATACATTTTTTTTATAAAAAGGAGTAAAAAATAGAGAGAATGGTATAAATTTTGATGAGTTGAGAGGAGATTGTGGTAAAAATGTGTTTGATATGTGGTATTATTTATAAGGGTTGGGGGTGTATTTAAAACAAAAAAATAGCCGTTGGGGGGTAAATTACCGTTGGCAACGAATAGTTTTTTGGGATGAACAAATTGTGTGGCGTTCTTTGGGAGACGCCGAGGCTTGGAACGCCCAAGTGGACAGTGGCGGATATGCCTTAGGCCGGGGGGCAACGCCCGCTACGGCTTGGCGCGGAAAAATTTAGAAAAATTAGTGTAAATTTTGGAAAAATTTGAGGTTTTTTCGATTTCGTTACGGCTTATTTATAAAACGTTATGGCTTGGCGGATTTTCTAGATCCGCCGCTGCAAGTGGACGCCTCCGGGGGCGGTGTAACCGGCGACTAGGGGCGACGTGGGAGGGGGAGACGCCCCACTCCCTTTAGTCTAACTTTTTAGTGTGTTCGATATCTCCGAAGGTCGTGGTTAGAGCCACGTGGCAGAAAAGAGAAGATGGTGAGTTACGTGTGGCTCGACCGAAGGAGGACCACCATCTTTGAGAATGTTTTGTAAAATGAGGATAAATATGTTTGAATGATTATGAATAGAAAATACATTAATAGTAATTGGGTCAACTCACATACTATTGGGTATTACAAATCAACTAAACAATGTCTACAATCAACCAAATGACTAATATGAGAAAATAAAAATATATATATATGTTTTTGACTAATTGACCATTTTACAAATTTAAAACACGGGTTTTGTAATTCTGTTTTTAGGATTTCATGGTACTTTGTATTTGTTTTAATTCTTGAACCGTTTAACATTAGGGTGTCCGGTGTGGGTGCGGCAAAGGGTTCGGCAAAGGCTTTTGCAGCGCGGCAAACACCGCCGCCGACCCTTTGCCGCTGCGGTTTGGTTGCTGAATCGAGGAGGGCTTGCCGTGCAGTGAAGGGAGCGGTGAAGGCAGGGTATGAGAGAGAGGGGGTAGTGTGGGGTAGAGGTGTACAAAAAAACTGGTTTTAGAACTGAAACCGGAAAAAAACCGAAACCGGTTTTTTTTTAACCGGTTTTTTTAACCGCCGGTTTTTATACCGGTTACTATTCTTGACTTCAAAAACCGGTTATTAAAAAACCGGTTAAAAACCGGTCCCAACCGGTTATTGTTTTGGACCTCAAAAACCGGTTAGTAATCGAAACCGGTTATAAAAAAAACCGTTTTTTATTTTGGGTGAAAAAACCGAAACCGGTTTTTGAAAAAAAACCGATTTGTACACCTCTAGTGTGGGGTGCGTCCATTCCAATCTCAACCAATCACACTTTTTTCCTTTTTTTTAAGTTTACCACTTCAGCAAGTGTCTAAACCATTGCCAACACTTTCAGCAAAGTTTAAACACTTTTAACTGATTGACATGACACACTCTCATTGGTTGATTTTTTAGTTTGACACTCTCAAGTGTTTAACCACTCCTTACACACTTAGTTCAATTTAGATTTCGGTAAACACATATAAATATTCGTTTCACAGATGAATTGTGTTTTATTGTGATTTAGTCTATTTCGTCATTTAGTGTAAACCTTTTCATTTACAACCTATTTAGTTTAACCATTATATTTTTTTTTATTTTACCTTTAAGCAAATTACTTTTCTACTTAATCAACACGTTAATATCGTTTTAGAAATATTTTTAACTTTTCTTTTTGTTTGCTATGACGAGTGTGGCGAATGTTTCTTTTTAGTTTAATTTTTTTAACAAACGCATTGATACCCTTTTGAACACATTTTTTAACTTTTCTTTTTCTTTGCTATAATGAGTGCATCGAAACCGACCGACGTTCTATTGTTTTCTTTTTCGATTACCTTTTTTTTACCTTTGTTATTTACTATATTATTTACATTTTCTTATTATTTTGATGTTCAGAGCCGAGTTATGACGCATATATAACTTAACTCATTTAGATGGTACTTTCGTTAATTTAAAATATTTTTATCGGTTGTTATGATGTGCTATACATTCTGAATTCTAACTGCGTCCCTGCGCAAGCACGGGTAACTACGACCATGGGCGAAGGATAGTGGGGGCGGGAGGGGGCGGCCGACTCCCCGAACTTATCGCTTAGTAGTGGAGAGTATGTAGTTTTCATATAGAAATTTTTTGGTATATATGTTTTCGACCCCCCGTTGTATAGAAATTTTTTGGTATATACGTTTTCGACCCCCCGGTCGGAAATCTCAAACTTCGCCACTGACTACGACTCTAGTTTTATTAATTAATAAATGTATATACAAGTATGTGAGTTGTAGGAACGATCATCTCTTTCGTGTCTTTCCCATTCACATCATCAGCTTTTCTCACGAATTCTCCTCCGTGTGAAAGGGTTGGAGATACAATGATTTATTACTTTGTTGATATGTTTGATAACAAAAATACCTTTTACCCTAGAGTTAATTACTATTTTCGTCCCTGAGGTTTGTCAAAAATAACGGTTTCAGTCCATTAGTTTAAAAATTGCCATTTCAGTCCATTAGTTTCATTTTCGTAACCATTTCAGTCCACTAACTTAACTCCATCCATTTATTTTGTTAAGTTTGAGTTAACTAACTAATTCAGGGACGGTTTGCGTCAGGTTTAGAAACACAGGGACTTAAGTGTAAACTCTAAAACATTAAAACAAAAAAAATAGTAAATTCCAAAAAATCAAAAAAATTCCAAAAAACCAAACAAATTTCAAAAAATTCTAAAAAATCATAAAAATTCTAAAAAATCCAAAAAATCCGTTTCGGCGCGAACTGTTTCGACCCGAACCGTTACGACCCGAACCGTTGCGAGCCGAACCGTTTCGAGCCGAACCGTTTCGACCCGAACCGTTTCGACCCGAACCGTTTCGAACCGAACCGTTTCGACCCGTACCGTTTCGAACCGAACTGTGCCGTTTCGAACCGAACTGTGCCGTTTCGAACCGAACTGTGCCGTTTCGAACCGAACCCTTTCGAGCTGAACCGTTTCGAACCGAACCGTGCCGTATCGAACCGAACCGTTTCGAGCTGAACCGTTTCGAACCGAACCGTTTCGAGCTGTACCGTTTCGAACCGTACCGTTTCGATGCGAACCGTTTCGAACCGAACCCTTTGGACCCGAACCGTTTCGACCCGAACCGTTTCGACGCGAACCGTTTCGAAGCTGAACCGGTACGGTTCGATACGGCACGGTTCGGTTCGAAACGGTTCAGCTCGAAAGGGTTCGGTTCGAAACGGCACGGTTCGGTTCGAAACGGTACGGCTTGAAACGGTACGGCTTCGAAACGGTACGGGTCGAAACGGTTCGGTTCGAAACGGTTCGGTTCGAAACGGTTCGGGTCGAAACGGTTCGGGTCGAAACGGTACGGACGGTTCAGCTCGAAACGGTTCGGGTCGAAACAGTTCGCGCCGAAACGGATTTTTTGGATTTTTTAGAATTTTTTAGAATTTTTATGATTTTTTAGAATTTTTATTATTTTTTAGAATTTTTTGGAATTTGTTTGTTTTTTGGAATTTTTTTGATTTTTTGGAATTTACTATTTTTTTTTGTTTTAATGTTTTAGAGTTTACACTTAAGTCCCTGTGTTTCTAAAATTGACGCAAACCGTCCCTGAATTAGTTAGTTAACTCAAAGTTAACAAAATAAATGGATGGAGTTAAGTTAGTGGACTGAAATGGTTACGAAAATGAAACTAATGGACTGAAATGGCAATTTTTAAACTAATGGACTGAAACCGTTATTTTTGACAAACCTCAGGGACGAAAACAGTAATTAACTCTTTACCCTATGAAAAGAACCCATCATTTTGTACGAATTTAGACCATTGGGTATGGGGAGGGTAGTCTCTTTGGAGACTACCCGCCATGTAGGCGTCACGTAATCACGGGAGGAGGATAGTCTCTTTGGGGACTACCCATTGGTGTAGGGACTAGCCAAGACTACCCCACCATTAATAATATATTAATATATATATATATATAAAGGAGGAGAGAGAGTCAGATGGGGGGCCCACCACCAAAGCCCCGTCTCCACCGTCGGTATTCCGACGCCAAAGCCGCGACGAGCCCCTAGGGGGCGGTGTTGGACGTGCCCAAAAGAGGGGGACGGGCCTTTAACGGACCCCATACCCATTCGTCTTAAGCATAGTTTATTGAAACAATTTACTTTTAACATTATCTATTATTATCTATATTAATATAAACTTCCCATGAACAGTATTTTAATATTTTTGTTTAATATTATTTTTTTAGTTTTCATTATTTTATTGTTTTATTACTTTATTTGATTTTAATCATATTTATTCTTATATTACTTTTAAGATACGGTCAAAGTATGTGTATCAAACAAAATACTATAAAAATGGATGCATATCCGTACCTATTTTGTTCGGTTCAGTTCGGTACGATATCGTAACGATAGGGTGTCAGTTTATGGAAATCATTAACAATAGAATTAAATATTGGTACCGATTGATAAATATGGTGTTTAATCGGTTTCAATTCGGTTTGGTACGACAACAATACAACGTCCGTTTTCAAAAAAAATTACAATGTTGAAATATAATAAACAAAGAAGGCAAACGAACATAACCAATATCAACTGAACAAGATCATTACTGGTATCGATATTCGCTTTTATTATTTTCGACTAATGTTATGATTCCTCTTTGGAATGATACTATAGCAAATGCAAGTACAGTAACGAACCAAACTAATACCGACTGATTCCCGCCGCGAAGCGCGGGGGAATCTCACTAGTACATATTAATATAAAGTTATAATGAACAGTGTTTCAAAATTTAAAGAATTTCGTTTTTTATTTTTTAATAGTATTTTATTTATTATTTATATTAATATTATTATATTATAGATATTAACAGAAACAGGTGATGAATAATATAAAGTTATAATGAACAGTGTTTCAAAATTTAAAGTATTTGGTTTTTTATTTTTTAATAATATTTTATTTATTATTTATATTAACATTATTATATTATATAGTAGATATTAACAAAAACAGGTGATGAATAGTGCTTCAATTTTTAATATTGATTTTTTTCTAAGGTTTGATATTATATTGGTTTATTAAATCATTTGATTTTAAACATATTTTTATATAACTTTAACATATGATTAAAGTATCCGTTATCAAACATGATACCATAAAAATTAATGTATACTGGTATTGGTGTTTTCGGTTCAGTTTGGTAAAATATGGTAGCAATACGGTGTCAGTTTATCGAAAGCAAAAACAATAAAAATAAATCCAGTACCGATACAGAAGTTTTTCAATCGGTTTCGATTTGGTTTGGTAGCGGCACGAATGACCATGAATAGTAAATAAAATTTTAAGTATTTGTTTTAGTTTTGTTAATAGTATTTTACCTTTTATTTAATATGATATTTTTGCTAATAACTTGCGTATGTTAAGTTTTAAAAAATGATCCAAAGACCAACTATATTTGATTTTTTTTTCCAATATCCCGATATAAATATTATTGAAAATGGATGTTGTGCCGCTACCATGCCGAACGGAAAACCGACTGAATAACATCGGTACCGATATTCATTTTTATGGTTTTTGGTCAATCTTATTGAAAATGGATACCGTGTGCTATCGTATCGAACATAAAATTGACCAAACAACATCAGTATTGGTACCGATATTTAGTTTTATGATTTTTAGTTTCGATAAACTAACACCATATCATCACTGTAGTGCACTGTACCGAGCTGAACCAAACAACATCGGTAGCGGTACCCGTATTCTTTTTTATGGTTTTTGGTTTTGATAATATTTCATTTATACAACTCCGTCAGCGAAACAATACCGATACTGTGACCAACTGAACCTATATCATCCAAACAACATCGATACCGGTACCATGTTTGTTTTTTTGTTTTTGATCGATGTAAAACGTGTGGTGATTGCTATACCGAATGTTTGTATCGTACTGGTAAAAAACAAACCAAATTGATATCGGCTGAAATGCCGCGCTCTAGTTTTAATAGTTACTAGTTGAATCGTCACGAGTTTGGTTAAATGGAGACATAGGGCCATAGGGGATATATTGGTTAGCGTTTTCATGGTACCCCAACTTGTAATTGTTTAATAACATCCTACCAAAGGTTATTAAGATACCCATCTAAGGTCTTGCTATTATGTTTAGCAAAAAAAAACTTATCGATCTAGCTTAAGATTATTGGATATTAGGTTTACTGTTATGAACCCACATGTCCGTTAGGTATCTATAAGCAAATATTATTATATATATCAAATGACAACACCTACAGTGGTGTTGTCTTTTTTTCCTTTTATTCTTTTTTTTTTTCCTTCTTCTTTCTTTCTTTTCTTTTTGTGGTTTTTTTTTTTTTTT
>CM060368.1:43941784-43951284 GCA_030545235.1 Helianthus tuberosus | reverse complement strand
GAAAAAAACAGCGCGTTAAAAAAACGTGTAAAAAACGGCGCGTTAAAATAACTACGTTTGAAAAAACGGCGCGTTAAAAAAACGACGCTTGAAAAATCCCGTGTTAAAACGGCGCGTAAAAACCGACGCGCAAAAAAATTTGTCCTTTTGTTAAAAAAAATCTAAATTTGAAAATTCTTTTAATAAAAATATTATGTTTAAAAAAATAAAAACTAATATAATAATACAAAAAACAAATAAAAACAATAAAGACAAAAAGACAAAATGGAGTCATTTTACAAAATTACCTTTTTGGATTAAAATATTAAAGACATAATAAGACAAAAAGTATTTAATATTATTTTTAGTTACTTTTAATCTCATCCATTGATCTTGAAGATCTAATGGTTAGGAACTGGTTCTCGCAGTTCTTACAACTGGAGATGGTTTTCATTTTAGCGGTCCCCTATAATATAGGTTAGGAGTTGGCTATAAAGTTCAAATTTCCAAAAAAGTGTAAAAGTCGTAAAACACCAATATGTCAACCATAAAACACACCCAAAACCCACAACTAACAAAATGAAGATTACTAAAACATCATATATGTGGGTTGTGTTTTATGTTTTGGATGATAAGTCTCTGATTATAGAATGACAAACATTATTGTGTTTTATATAGATTAGCATGTTGTGTTTATATTAATAGTTCTACAATTGGGGTTTTAACGTTTTTATGGATTATTATGGTTTGAATATGGAGTTTTAGTAGTCTTCTCTCTGTTATCTGTGGGTTTTAGGTATGTTTCATGGCTGAAAATATAGTGTTTTATAGGGATGACAAAAATACCCGAGCCCGATGGGTATACCCGAAACAGATGGGACGGTATACCCGATACCCGACGGGTATTGTGCCGATATGGGATTAGTTTTAAAAAAATTTCGCGGGTATGGGTTGGGTACGGGATTAGGTGATACCCGACCCGATTACCCGAAACAACATACCCGTTTACCCGAACTATATACCCGATTTTTTAGTTTATATTTTTGTTTTTCATTAACACTTGTCTATTGTTGATTTATTTTAGTATGTTCATAATGTGAAAAAAATAAACTTTCTTTTAGTATATGCATTTGATAATAGTATTTATATTTTGTATGTTGTGAAGTATATACATGTAAGTATATAAGTATAATAAAGTTATTATTAATTTATGATTAAAACTTATATGTAGGTAATTTACATTTTTAATTTATAATAGTTGTATAAATAGAATTATATAATAATTAAAATAGTAAAAAATGTATTTAGAAATCTCAACGTATATCTTTTAACAAACTAATGGCTATACCCGGTACCCGCGGGTATACCCGATACCCTACGGGTAATTACCCAACAAATACCCGACTGGTATTGAGTCGGGAATGGGACACGATTTTATAACCGGGTATGGGTATGGGATTACCAATACCCCACCCGAACCCGACCCATTGCCATCCCTATGTTTTATGATTTTTTACACTTTTTAGAAAATTTGGACTTTGTAGCCGGACCCTACCCTATATATATATATATATATATATATATATATATATATATATGGCAGAGATCCTAAGAGAAGTCCACCATATTTGAGAAACATTTTGAACCACATATTTCCCTAAGTTTTTCGTAATATACACATATGTATAGTTTAAATTTGACTATATACATAGATGTATATCGTCAAATCTTGAATTATACACATATGTATATAATCAATTTTAAACTATACATATGTGTATATTACGAAAAGTTTGGGGAAAATGTGTGGTACAGAATGTTTCTCAAGTTTCTTAATTAGCCTAATGCTTCTCACACGATTGTAACCCTATATATATATAGGGTTGGGTTCATTTCAGAACTCTAAATAATTACCGAACTTTCGGAACTCCTAATAAACAATCATTTTATATATATTTTTTTGTATTTAGGATCTTTTTATCATCGATTATATGTATTTTTATGATTACATACATGTTAAAAGTGGTTTACATATGTCTAATAGCCAAATTATATATATGTGTAATTATAAATTTACATATAAAAAATGATAAAATTACTCTTAGCATGTAGGTAATCATAAAAATACACATTATAAATGATAAAATTATCCTAAACATAAAAATATATAAATAAAAAATTGTTTTTTAGGAGTTCTGTAAATATTTATGGTTCTGAAATTATCCTGACCACTATATAATATATATATATATATATATGAGAACGCTAAATATTGTGAGAACAAATGAAAAAACCACGAGAACTTTGTTAAAAACAATTCAAATTCAATTTTTTTTACACTTATCATTATTATTTGATACAATTTTAGAAATTTAATTATACCTTTAAATTTAAATGAATTTATAAACAAAGAAAATTTACACATGTGTAAATTTGTTATATTTACGCATGTATAAAAAATATAAAAACGTGATTTTGAAAGGATAAATGAATTATTTGATGTTATAATTTTTTTTGATGTTGTATCTTAATTATAATATTTAGCGTTATCAAGATAACCCTCCTATATATATATATATATATAGGGTAAGGTTCATGAGAGAACCACATTTATTGTGAGAACCGCGAGAACCAATGTGAACACAACAAAAAATACTTAAAAAAAACCCCCAAAAACCTAAACCCCCCATCCCCCCCCCCCCCCCAAGTTAAAATGCTAAAAACTAAACCCCCAAAAAACCTAAAAAAACACACACACACACACATTTTTTTTTAATATTTTTACATTAAAATCGCTACTTTTAGTAGCAAAAAAAATTTAAAAAACAAATATATTTTAGCTACTAAAAGTAGCGATTTTTTGATAAAAAATATTAATTTTTTTTTTGTTTTTTAGCAATTTTTGGTTGTGTTCACATTAGTTCTCGCGGTTCTCACCATAAAGGGTGATTCCTAACGGATCCTTCTCATATATATATGTTTTTCTGAATACAATCATCACATCAAAATCAAATATATTCTAAAAAGCAGACTTATATAATTTTTTTATTAAAATATTGTATAAACATTTAGATTAGTTTATAGAAAGTAAATATAAAATAACTCTAAACATTTCTGTTAATTATGTATGTATATATAATGGTGGGATATATATTCATCAATCCACTCTACATTATCTATATTTAGAAGAACCAAGTATTTATTGTGGCTGAATTGGTGTTTAAGTGTCACCAAAACACGATAAGGTATAGTGATCATTATTTATCCTCTTAATGCTTCCTGCACTAACATGACACCATATTCTTTTTCATTATTATTTCAAATTAGAACAATTAAACCTAATCTGTTTTGCTATATATTGTAATGAACTTAGAAAAACATATAATTTATTAACGGTGGAGGTATCCACAACCCCCCCCCCCCCCCCCCAAAGTATCTACACACCCCCCCTAACCCGAAATGACCCTCATTGTCCAATATGCCTGAAACTGGCCTCACCCATACGCCCCTAATTGCCCAATACGATTGAAAAGTATTTACACACCCCCCTGCCATCTAATTAATGCCAATCATTGGGTGTCAGCCAATGATTGGGGTGTGTGGAACTTTATTTTGATAGGGTATTTGTATGGGGAAGTTGTGAAATATTAAGAAAATTAAATTTTTTTTATAAAATGTTGTTATAAAAAATTGTGTTAGTATTATAAAAACTTCATATTTTTACGAAATGAATTGTGTATATTATTAAATGCCAATTTTTTATAAGTATTATTAAATGTCAATTTTTTTTTTATAAAACGAATTGTATATATTATAAAATGCCAATTTTTTATAAGTATTATTAAACGTTTTATTAAATTTCAACTTTTTTATTTATCAATTATTATTATGTGTTTAATTTTATTAAATGGGTATATTATAACGTTTTATTAAATGTCAACTTTTTTATTTATCAATTATTATTATGTGTTTAATTGTTTCTATAACGCAATGTGTATGTTAAAAAATGTCAACTTCTGAAAGTCTTTAGTTGTTTTCCAATTGTCGTTTATTAACCATAACGCAACAAGAAACGTAATTTAAAATGTAATTAAACATCGTTTTATATTAATACACAAAACATGTAACTTTGATACAGAATGCGACTAAACCCTAAACCCTAGATCGCTAATTGTTACATATTTTTGAATTCCTGTACAGGAAAACGATGGGTGCAACATACACAATATAAAGACAGCCACAGCTGTCTTGAAATTGTGTACCGAACCCAACCTTCCAACGGGATTCTGCTTCACATCTACCACACTGAAATGGCATAAGGGATCAGGAGGTTGGAGTAGTGGAGTCGGCATTTCGTTAATCAACCACCGTCCAGCCTTCCGCGTCTTTTCGGGATGGTGAGCGAAGTAGCATTCCCGTTGGTGGAAGGCTCGTGAGAACACTAATGAACTCCTCTCTTGGAAGGACATGTTACGGGGCGGACCGCGTTGGCTAGCGTCACTTGGAGCTGACGAGTCAACAGGCTACTCCGATAACACGTAATCCTAGATCGGCGTTCTAGTGCATGAATCTGAAATACGAACGTAGTTTCTCCATATACCATCACGCGTCTGAATCGGCTTTTAAACCGGACGGAATCTACGAAGAAACTGTTCGATTTCACGGTTTGTTTGAGAACCTGATTCAGATAGTTCTAGTGGACGAAGCAAAGAGACAAATAGTTCTAGTGGACGAAGCAAAGAGACCGTTGTGTATCTGAACCAGGTTCTCAAACAAACCGTGAAATCGAACAGTTTCTTCGTAGATTACGTCCGCTTTAAAAGCCGGTTCAGACGCGTGATGGTATATGGTGGTCACGGAACTACCGGGCATCGGTAGATGCTATCAAAAGTGCACCGTCAGAGTTCCGAGTGACTTGGCTAATGATGTTGGATGATGCATCCCCCACCGCCAAGCACCTCATCCTAGACCGACGTCCCGGCGCATGAATCTGAAATATGAACGCAGTGCACTTCTCCATAAGAATTACGTTTCCACCACCGTCAAAACACCGACTTTCGATATCCTGTTAAAAAACAAAGAATTATAGTGTTAGACTCAATATTAGAAATTATATTGTAAAATATAATAAACAAACAACACCACCACCACCACCACCACAGCCGACCACCCACCACAGCCGACCTCACCACCACCAAAACCACCACAGCCTACCACCCACAACACAACACCACCTCACCACCGTCAACCACCACCACCCCAGCCGACCCACCACCACCCCAGCCAACCCACCCCCCACCACCACCACCGCCAACACAGCTGACCCACCACCACCACCACCCCAGCCGACCCACCACCACCACCAACACAGCTGAACCACCACCACCACCACCCCAGCCGACCCACCACCACCACCACAGCCTACCCACCACCACCACCACCCCAGCCGACCCACCACCACCACCACCCCAGCCGACCCACCCCCACCCCCACCACCACAACCACAACCACAACCCCAACACCACCACCACCCCAGCCGACCCACCACCACCACCACTCTAGCCGACCCACCCCCACCACCACCACCACAACCACAACCCCAACACCACCACCACCACCACCACCACAACCCCAACCCCAACAGCACCACAAACCGCCAAAATAAAACCATAAAAAAACAAGGGTAAACAAACCTTGAATATTCCGACCATATAGACCGATACGAGAGCAAAAACTATACGAGAGACGCGTGCGGTCCCCTTCCGGATTGTCATCGTGTGGTCCAGAACTCGTCTAACCAAAAAATAACTTTTGTATTTGGATATGTACAGTGTACTTGTTCTCGGTTAAACTATAAAGGAAGTGAAACTGAACTTCAATGAGACCCGTATGGGTCGATGAGAGGCATATGCAAGTGGGGTGTCATAAATGTCCTGTCAACTTTTCAGAAAAGGTAGGTGGATATGGGTCTCATCGGGCTATACGAGGCATATGGGCTGAAAAGTTGTCAGGATCCGTACCCACCATACGCGCGTATGGGCCTATGAGCGGCATATTGGTTTGGTTTAAAAGCCTGTATATGTTGGTTGCAAATGTCGGGTATTTTTGTCATCCTTACTTGCCATAGAAATATACATCATCTTCACAATCACAAATTCACAATGGTTGTTTGCAGATGTGGTAGGACGGCTGCACTAAGAACATCTTGGACTGAAGCTAATCCCGGACGTCAATTTTACACTTGTCACAGTATGGTATGTTTTTAATGTATTTTTTTTCCATTAACCCTTGTATATTAGTGATTTATTTTTTTTTCGTGTCAGCGTTCTAAGTGCAACTTCTTTGTGTGGGTCGATCCTCCCATGTGTCGTCGAGCATGTGTGGTCATCAAAGAACTGATGGATACGAAAGCTTTGCTTAAAAACGAAGTCAATTTTTTGAGAGAGGAGGTTCGAATTTATAAATTGCACGAAGCGGAATTTGAAGATATTCATTCAAGTGTTGTTCGTAAGAGGGAACGTTGGTTGATAATCAGTTGGATTTTTTTTTGTGTTGTTTGTCTTGTTATTTTTCATTGTTAGTATGTAAGTTTATGCAAGACATGTAATCGAATATTAGTTATAAATGCCGTTTTTTATATATATTAAGTTTTAAAAAAAATGTAATCGAATATTGTGTTGTTTGTCTTGTTATTTTTCATTGTTATTTTATATACTAAGTTTTTTTTTTAAATGTTGTTTTTTAAAATAAGTCGACTAAGCATAAATAACAAAACGAACAAACATTCATCAAGTTACAAATGTTTAAACATACCAAAATAAACAAAGAGAAATAAATATTTGTTCATACATGCCCACAAATGTTTAACAAAATAAAATTCACCCAACAAATACAAATACTAATCCTCCATCTCCTTATCGCTGTTGTCAGAATCATCCCCACCACCTGCCTGCGTCCCGGACGGACCTGCCTCCATGTCGAAACCCGGATACACTCATGGATGTGGCGGGGGTCGAACCGGCAACCCCGCCTGGGTACGTCTCTCGGCCTCACTAGCCATCACCCACTCCATCAAATCCTCCATCCGGTCCATCCGCTGAAACTGTTGTATCCAGCTGGCCATCATACCATCCTGACCCGCCACCAGCCTCTCAAGGAGACGTTGGGTGGACTGAGGCAACCGCACTGCATGATAAACGCGTTGTGGAATCTGTGGCGGCTCCTGCGGATGCCCCTGGTCAACCTGAGGCTCCATGTATCCATCCATAGCAGGCACGTCAGCAATATGCGGCATCTCCACCTCCCCAGCCTCGAGCAGTGGCTGATGGACTATCGGTTGGGGTTCATAAATATGTTGGTGTTCGTCAACAAACCGATGCCCGATATCCGGAAAGTTCACCGCAATCTTCATCCCTCTCATCGTCCTAAGATCTAAGAGCTCGTGTGGTGCTGGGGCCGGCATATCATCAAGGAATGGGTAATACAGACCGCAATGCTGGGCAATACGCGTGATAAACGCCCCTCCAATCAAACGGCTACGCCTCTGCCGTTTGCCGTACGAGGCGAAATACTCCGCCAGACAGCGATGGAGGGCGCACGGTGTGCCCGTATATAGGCAGTACAGAAAGAACAAATCCACCTTCGTGACCCACTCGTTGCTTTTGACACGCGCAGAGATCGACGTGGCAATGCAGCGGTGTATGTAGCGAATGAGTGGGTCAGGAATGTCAGAAACTCGGGCCTTCTTATCGAAGGGTCCAGGACATAGAGTGAGCCACCAAGCAAACAACTGATCATCAGGCATAGCTCAAATCGCGGTGGTATAGATGTTCTGAACCAACTCATCATCGGTATAGAACCCGGTGGCAACAGCAAACTGACGCAGCGACCAATTTTGTCACTGCCCGAACAAACAGAAAGATACCTCGGGAGGCGGTGCTTCCACGTTCGGATCGTCCATATCCGAATTGGGTCGGTCAGCCGGCCGTGGACGAAACACGAATGTGGACAGAAACTCCACCATCATGGTCCTATAAGATGGCCCAGCCGCCACCGAAAACATGCGATCCCACAGGGAATTCTCCCTGATCAAACCCCGGGCTCTCTCCTCCTCCTCCTCCCTGACCTCCCGTAAAGCCTCCCATGGCAACGCCCTCTACCGACCCACCTTCATTTGTCGCAACCTGTTAAAACGTTTATACTCCCTAGAATTGTTCGGGTAGTCCATATAGGGAATACCCGAACAATCACCCCCGGCCATCTCATCGAATCTAGGCACCTGTATCGCACCAAACTCCTCCTCGTCTGACGACATATCTGCAAAAATTAATATATAATACGTGTCATATTATAAACTTTTTACAATTTTTATAAACTTGTAAGAAATTTCTAACAAATTAACATCTAAATAATCGACAAACCACCACAACCACCAACACCACCACCACCACAACAACCACCACCACAACCACCACCACCACAGCCGTCAATAACCACCACCACCACAACCACCACCACCACCACCACCGTCAAACCCCCCCACCACCACACCCGCCTAACCACCACCACAGCCGTCAATAAGCACCACCACAACCACCACCACCACCGTCAAACCCCCACCGCCGTCAATCCCCCATCACCGTCAAACCCAACACCGCCGTCAAACCCAACACCAACACTACCGTCAAACCCAACACCACCGGCCATAATTTAAAAAAAAATAATAATAAACAAAGGAAAGATGAAATAATACACTAACCTTTTATGAAAATATGGACCGTATAGGTTGATACGTTTTAAGCCGAGCTATACGAGAGAGACAATGTGTGTTTCTAGGTGTTTTAGTGTGTGGGGTTAAAAAGTTTTAGATCTATTCTCTATTTGGTCAAACCTGAAAAGTAGTTTTTGAATCAATGAGGGGCGTATAGGGCAAAAAGGGCGTATAGGAGTTGTTGTTAAAGCGTACGAATAGTATAAAGGATTTACTAGAACCAATTTATCAGCTCCTGTACAGGAGGATAAACTGGTTAAGGCTTGTGTGTTCTATGCGAGTTGTGCGAGTTCGAATCCCGGGGGAGGCCGGTCCGATACAGAAGGACCCCTCCCTTTTTTATTTGACATTTTTTATTATTCATTTATTTATATTAAAATTAATTCATTTTAAAAGTGGAAACCACCAGGGGAGGCTTTTTGGTCAATGAGACACTCATAAGGTGTCAACCAGGGGAGGCTTGTTGATCAATGAGAACCTTATAGGAGTTGTAAATGGGTCTCATTGCCCTATTACCTATACGGCTCATATGAAATTAATTTTTTTTAACAATTTTATGTGGTAATTAAGGGTTTTTTATGTTATAAAACACCCTAATTAATATTTTTTTTTAAATTGTTGCATACACTATATTTCACGGATGTTACACCTTTGCCAAGTTAACAAATTCTTTTTCGCGAAGTTCTATTACTATCTACTAACGCCCTACATTGTGTAATACGATACATGTACATTGTCACCCATTCATAGC